>JAJEJO010048708.1:709535-883598 GCA_020662805.1 Glaucomys volans | reverse complement strand
TCACCATGTTCACTGCTTCCCCAGCTTCTAGAGGAAGCGCCTGGGGTATTTAACTCTTCTACATTTTTTCAATACCTGATCAATACCTGTGTACCCATTTGGGTCAGCATCTCATAATAAGAATAAATCCGCTGTCTTCTTTTTGAGTGAGTTTTAACAGCTTTTGAATATATTTTTTTCTTTTTCATCCTATACTTTCTCTTCCATCTACGTTTCATCCTTGTTTATAACACAAAGACCTAGGTGGGTTTTTTGGTTGCGTTTTTGTTTGTTTTATTTCTGATGCTCTTGTTTGGGATTGGGTGGGATTGTTTTCCTGATTTCTTTCTCAGCAGATTCACTGTCCGTGTACAGGCAAGCGGTATGTAAGTTGATTTCATAACCTGCCACTTAGCTCAATCTGTTTATTAACTCTCGCAGTCTCTGGATGGAACTTTTCCAGGTATAGCTGCTGAATCAGGGAGGAGAGAGGAGAATGTGCTCTTTGGGGCTAGCAGGAAAAGACTCCGTACTCTACACCTTTCCGAATGCAGGAGGAATCCTGCCTAAGGGCGAGTCAATAACCAGTTAAAACCCCTGAAAGATAAATTCCCTTGGCTGTCATGGGTCCCGTGCACGAACCAGTTTCACACGTTATACTGAAATACATAATTTCAATTGAATTCATGAGATAAGAAACTTTTGGTTGAATACTAAGGTGCTCAAATGTTCACTTTGCAAATGAAATGTAACTTTTGGTAATATTCCAAAACTCCCTGGGAGGGACTGAAGATGGGGACAGCATTATAGATGGAATACTGCTCATGGCATTTCATTGGGAGAAATACCTCTTAGGCTGACACTTTCAGACAGAAACAGTCAACACAAAGATGAATCTGGAACCTCTCAATGACCACTCTGCCCACACGGGGCATTCACGTTACTGATTTACCTTATAGTTTTGGATACAAATTTTGCATCTTCAAAATAATAAAAATCTGGAAGATGCCCAAGGAGGGCACCTCTAAGTCCTGGAAGCCAGGGTACTTTCTACCCTCCTGTCTGGGAGCCTTGTAGCTTATCAGACTCTCAAGCCAGCAGCACCTGTTGGTGTTGGTGCCCCTCTGGGTGCATCTGGCTGTGGCCCCTCACCCTGGATGCAGTCTTGAGACTGGACTCCAACCTACCCCTCCTGAACCCAGCTTAGTCCGGGAGCTGGTTGGTCTTGCTGCAACGCGAACTGTCCCACACATTATGCAGATGCAGAGTAGATGTGGCTGATAAAAATTAACGCTCTTTTGTGGATGAAGAAAATGCCTTTAATTTCATGAGTGGCAGGCAGGGAGAAGATCAGGGCTGCCCTGCAATGCGCTGAGTGCTCATGGCCAGCGGGCATCAAGCAGCTGCCTCCGCAGTCCTCCCTGGTGCTCTGGGTGCTGCCGGTTCCCCAACCCTCCCCCGATCCCCACCAGCCTGTGTGTTATTTCCCAGATACAAAAGGCTCCTGCCAAAAACATCAATGAAATGTAACATAAAACTTCAAACCCTGCATTCCATCTTACATAATGGGGCAAATCGCAGTATGCCGTGAGAACTCTTGTTTTCATTGAGTTTTGCTTTCTGAAGGGAATAAGTCATAATTTGCTACTATTCAATAAAGGTACTTTTGGGCGAGGGCGTGAGTGGGTGTGCTTGGTGTTCTGTACAGGGCTGCAGAATTCTGCATCCGTCAGATTTCCCCACCACCTGGCCCCAGAGGAAGCCTAGAACTCCTGTTCAACTTCACTCTGAAACTTCCAGTTTTTCGTGATCATTGCTGAAGTCTGCCTGGCTGCCTGACCTCCGTGTCTCCGCACCAACACCAGCGCTGACTTCACGACACGCAATGACAACACAGAAGCAGCAAGATCTCCGGTATGATTTCTCCTGTTTTATAGTTTTTATAAGTTCTTGAGATTTTTCCTGTTCTGTAAATGTCACCATTTCCCCAGTCGCAGAAGATGCGCACGGGGCAGGACCTGTGCTGTCTGCCCGGGAGGTGACGAGGGCAGCGTGGCGGGGTGCTGAGGCTTCCCACCCGGAGCGGTCCTCCTCGGCCTCTCTTCAGACTTTGCTTCCTTTTGATAAAACCGCATTTGTTTACAGGTAGGCACTGAACCATCCTGTTTGACCCTATGATCCCATCCGCTGACCCATCACTAACAGCATTACCGACTCTGGAATTGTCCTTTCCGTCACCCACCGATGTCAACTTCCCCCTGAAGGTAGCACTGGGAGAGCTGGGCTCCACGATCCTCGAAACCATTTTCAGATCAATTATATTTGAAGTAATAAAAACCCAAAGTTATTAATGAATATTAGGGGACCCGCTTTGTAATACTGGGATGGGAGGCTGGCCCAAACAAGACCGAGTCTTGAGGTGATTCGAGAAAGAGCCATGACTGAGTACCTGAAATTTAAATACAGTGCCCAAAAACCACCCTAAACAAAACCTAACGAAAACCATAAAGACAGACAAAGGACAAACGATAGGGTTGGACAGATATTCATGCAACACATACTGAAGATGACATGGGGCTGTGGTGTGGCTGAGCAGTAGATGGCTTGCCTAGTATGAGAAGCCCCTGGTTCAGGCCCCAGTACTGAGAAAAAGCAACCAATGCAGATGCTCAGGCTCCTCAGGAGTCGGGCACACAAATGAAGTCCACTGGGATGACAGTTTCACCAACAGAAGGCCACAAGAGTGAAAGCAGTGACCTCCGCTGTGGGTGTGCTGGGTCTGGATGGACCGACCATTGGGAGCTCCTGGTGGGTGGGCTTAGATCTGGGACCATCTCATCCTGTAGCCAGGGGAGTACTACAAGAATGGAGGCCTCCACAGTGACGGTATGACCATGAACGTGACCAATCAGCAGTTCTTAGTAGTTTGAGGTATCTAAATATGGATATTCAATATTAGACCAGCTTAGAAGAGAGTGAACCTAGTTTAGGAATTACCCAATGAAAATAAAAAGACTAATTTGACTTATTCACAGGAAATGACCTGCATATGGAGAGTCAGAATCTAGACCTCTCAACATACACCCACACCAATTTCTGCTTATGTGAAAGATCATATTTGGTTATTTTAACGAATATATGATCACTATCTTTTCAACCTTTCTGTTAGAATCTACAACCAAAGGGTCCTGTATAGGAAGATTGTCCAGCATGACCAGTAACTTGCAAACAAGTTTCATTGAGTAGGAAACCAAAAAGAGAAAAGGTTTAATCTTTGACTTTTCTGATGTAGTTTTATCAGCTTCCAAGTATTTAATCTTACCTTCCCAAACCTGTGATCTGTGCTGCTTTAGGATCTGTGTTTTAACATGGTGATAAAAATATGCTGTTAAAATCAGCACACTACAGTGATGCAGCCACATCAATGTTTATAGCAGCCCAATTCACTATAGCTAGATTGTGGAACCAACTTAGATGCCCTTCAATAGATGAATGGATAAAGAAACTGTGGTATATATTCACAATGGAGTACTATTCAGCCATAAAGAATAATAAAATCATGACATTTGCAGGTAAATGGATGGAATTGGAGAAGATCATGTTAACTGAATAAGACAATCCCAAAAAACCAAAGGCCAAATGATCTCTCTTATAAGTGGTTGATGACACATAGGCGGGGTGGGGGGAGGTTAAGGGAAGAATGGAGAAGGGATGGATTGTATAGAGGAAAATGAGGGGCAGAGGAAGGAAAGATAATAGAATGAGACAAACGTCCTTATCCTATGTATATGTATGAATATGCAAATTGTATGATTCTACTTTGTGTACAACCAGAAAAATATAGTTGTACTCCATTTGTGTACAATGAACTAAAATTAAAAAAAATTGAATTAAAAAAATGTTGATAAAATGCAACTAGCTTTAGATTAAAAAGGAGTATAAACTTAAGTAATAATCATCTTATTTTTTAGTTTGAATCTTATTTTCCTGATGCTAAAATATGAAAAAATAGAGAACACAGAAATAAACAACAAAATGAGAGTACTGAATATGAATGGTTGAGATAAATTAATAACTAATATTTAAATGCCCTGAAGCAAAACAAACTGAATTTTCCCTGTACATTAAATATAGCCATATTTATATTACTAATTCATGTGCCTGCCTTTATCCACACCACAGTGTTCATGACTTTTGGTAGTATTATTAAATTATACCAAATAATTTTGCATGATATTTCACCTTTTCTGGTGATGAAAATCAGGCAGTACTTTCTTAAACTATTAAATTATCTACACATAGAAAAATCTTGCTTGCTTTATGTGGTCCCAAACGAACCACTTATCTTCTCCCCAAATCCAAATAAACAAAGAAAATCTAGATTATTTTAATATGGCTTTGGATACAGAGAACATCAGATCCTAGAATGACTTGCAGAACTATGAAAGTATTTTTAAAAGCAGAATTTTAAGAAGGACAGCCAGCGTTTAAATATAATCTAGATTCGCAGCAGTATGTCTTTAATTTATACTGTTCCCTGGTACATCTGTCAAGAAAAGCTCCCAGCCTTTTCTGAGTAAAAGAAATTAAGTGGCAAAAGTAAAGGATTTCCAGTATCAATTAATAATCCCCCTCTTCTCAGCCTTGCCAGTGCTCCCCGTTCAGCCTGCTTAGACCTCCTCTTACATTGTCTGCCTTTTTGTCCTTTGTACTTCCTTGAAGTACAGTGACTCCCAAGTGACTCATTTCCTTTTATCTCATACCCAACAGCTCCTGTCAGCTTTGATCTTAGTTGTGGTAGGTACAGTCTACGCATTTGCTTCGCTCAGGGATTTTGGTGGCTTGCAGAAGCCCGTCTGTGTCACCTGACAGAGGGATCCACGGGAGCTGATGCCTACAGGCAGGGAAAGGCAGAGCACTTATGTGACCGAGGGCTGTGGACAGACCCGTCCATTTTTGCAACTTTGCACAACTCAGGCTTTCCTTCATTCAGGAGAGGGGGAGACCGGCTTCCAGAAGGCTCCATCCAGGTGCACAAAGGATTCGGAGTGCTGGGAGCAACTGGGATCTCTCCATTACCTGTAGCACCACAGTTCATCTCCGTCCTCTGGAGGAGCAAGACGGGGACCCTGCACAAGTGCCCCAGCTTCCGGAGGACAGCCAAGGGGAGCACCGAGGGAGCCAGGCGGACTCGAGCCCAGGGGGAGCCTCTTGTTGGCCTAGAAGACTTCATCACACATTAGCTATTCAGTTGTAGTTTTTTTCCTTTCCTTCTTTATTTTTTGTCAGCGCATTTTGGTTTATTTTTCTAGTCTTTTCTTTTTGTCTCTCTATATTGTGTAAAAACAAAACCAAATAAATGTTGGTTACAATGGGTGTTTTTCTCCCTATTTTCCCTAATTCTTTACCAAAGGCTTTTTTTTTGGGGAGGAGGGGAATCAATAGTAAAATCCTTCAAAAAAAAATTGAAGACAGATGGCCAAGGCAACGTACTGCTATTAATTCACTCTAAAGGTCAGGCGATTGTGTAATTATTGAAAGACTGTCATTAAGGGCTCTTCAGGGCTTTGCAAATCAGTGAGCGCTGCTCGCTGCGATCGGCATTACTTATAATGAGTTTGTTTTTCACACTCAGCTCTCCATTTGGAATTTACTTTAGCTGTTGGATGGCGAAGGTCTGGGAGGACGGCTCTGCTCAGAGATTCAGCCAGCTCCTGACACTGTTCGCAGAGGAGGGTTGACCACCTTCTCTGCTGGACGAGGCTCCTTTATATAGCATCTTAATTACTTCTATGTCTTCATAACATTTCTCTTCTCTCCATCTATCTTACAGCTACGAACTATTCTGGGCCTCTTATTTTCCCAAATTAATTTCATGACTGCTTTTCCTATTTCCATGAAGAATGTCATTGGAATTTTGGTGGGAATTGCACTGAATCTGTAGAGTACTTTTGGTAGTATGGCCATTTTGACAATGTTAATTCTGCCAATCCAAGAACATGGGAGGTCTTTCCATCTTCTAAGGTTTTCCTTAATTTCTTTCTTTGGTGTTCTGTAATTTTCATTGTAAAGGCCTTTTACTTCTTTTGTTAGATTAATTCCCCCATTTGTTTTTTGAGGCTCTTGTGAATCAGATGGTTTCCTAATTTCTCTTTTAGCTGATTCATCATTGGTGTATAGAAACAGAAAGCAGTATGGAGATTCCTCAGAAAACTTGGAAAGGAACCACCATTTGGCCCAGCTATCCCACTCCTTGGTTTATACCCGAAGGACTTAAAATCAGCATACTACCCTGTTACCATCACATCAATGTTTATAGTAGCTCAATTCACAATAGCTAATCTATGGAACCCACCTACATGTCCTTCAACAGATGAATGGATAAAGAAAACATGGTACACACACACACGGAATGGAATGGAATGGAATATTACTCAGTCATGAAGAATGACCTTGTGACATTTGCTAGCAAATGGATTGATCTGGAGAATATCATGCTAAGTGAAATAAGCCATTCCAACAAAACCAAATGTTGAATGTTTTCTCTGATATGTGGATGCCCACAACAAGGGTGGTGGGAGGGGAATAAAGGTGCAGTAGATTAGACAATGGGGAAGGAAGGGCAACTGGAAAATGAAAGACAGTGGAGTGAATCTGACATAATTTTCCCATGTATATATGAAAACAACTCAGTGACTCTCACCAGCATACACATCCACAAGAAAGGAATCCTAACCTGAATACGACATTCCATGCTTATATAATCATATTAAAATGGATTCTGCTATGATGTACAACTAAAAAGAACCAATAGAAAAGAAACCTATGAACTAAAAACCAAATTAGGCATGAAGCTGGTTTATAAAAACTGTCCATAACTAAGAATTATTTCTATATTTTTAAATGATTGAGAAAGAAAAACATGTAAAAGCAACAACATAAAAAATGGGCCAAATAGTGTTTATATATGAATTTCAAATTTCAATGTAAATAAAGTTTTATTGAAACACAGCCATAGTCATTTGCTTACATGTTGCCATTTGTAATAAAGCACCAGAGGGTAGTTTGTCCCACAGAGCCAAAGTTAGCACTGTCTGGTTCTTTCGAGAAAAAATCTTGCTGAATAAAGAGGTGTTCCATTCATCTCTCTGCTGATTCATTTTGCTTTGTCTTTTGAGATGGGATCCCCTTTCTCTGCCCAGGCTGGACTTGAACCCCTGGGCTCAAGCAACCCTCCTGCCTCCACTTACTGAGTAGCTGGGATACAAGCAACTACCAGGGGCACAGCCCAGTTATCCACTGATTCTTAACCTGTAATTGATGGCAAATTTCTTAGGTATTTTTCCTTACTTCTATTTTTCAAATAAAATGCAGACTACTTTTGCTAAATTAATAAAAGAAAGGTCCGTTTGGATCTTATTTGTGCATGTCAGCATTATAAATGAATTTGGTGAAGACTGACCTTTTTATAATCCTTATTATTTTTACCTAATAATATGGTAAGCCTATATTTCCTCAGGGAAGAATTTTAGTTTTCTTATCTACGTCTGAGATTTTTCTTTTTTCTTTTGAAATATATATATCTTTAAATATTTCTAATAGAATAGTATCTCCTATTATATTTTTCTAACTGAATGTTATTAAAATAAGAATATCTCAGTGGCTGCTCACCTTGCTTCCTGTGCTTTGCTGTTCCTCTTGGGCGTTTCTGATACACAGTGTAGCATTTGTATAGTGATAATAAAAATTCTAAGGGTAATAGTAAATTTCCACTTCTCATCTAATAATATCTTCTTATCTATATCTTTATATCTAATATATATAAAATATATCCATTTTTCTTTCTGTTGACTAGCTGCATTGGCTAGTAGCACCCCAGCGACGTTACTAACTCTGCAGTCCTGCTGGGCTCCTTTTAACGGGTGGAGAGCACAGAAGTCAGTGACACCTGGACACCCGGCAGTTCCACCCTGAGTCAACCCATCCTCTCAACATTTTTATATCTTCCTCTATAACCCAATACTTATATTCCCTTTTATTTGCTCCTTCTCAAATATCTCCCCTCTCTGTCCATAAGATAAAACAGAATCACATTTTCAATTGATGATTGTCATGTGAGTACTGGGTCTAAATCTTGAGAATACTGGTTCTTAAGAGGAGGGGGCTCATCCGTGAAGGTATCCAGGCACCTCTTGTTACCTACCACATTCCAGACACAGGGAGGTATGGAAGACTCAGCATTCTAAGAACAATACTACTATTTCTTAGAAGGCATGGGAACCCATTCCTGGACTCTTGAAGATTAGTCTGGGGGAGGGAGACTTCCTTCTTACTTTTTAAAATTTTTCTTTCTCTTTCTCTTTCTCTTTCTCTTTCTCTTTTTCTTTCTTTCTTTCTTTCTCTCTCTCTCTCTCTCTCTCTCTCTCTCTCTCTCTCTCTCTCCCTCCCTCCCTCCCTCCCTCCCTCCCTTTCTCTCTCTTTCTTTCTTTCTTTCTTTCTTTCTTTCTTTCTTTCTTTCTTTTTCTTTCTTTCTTCCTTTCTTTCCTTCTTCCTGTGTACATGTATCACATTTATAATAGATGCAAGACTTTTTGACTTGAAAGAAAGTAAAAATAAAATTGAGACTAAAATTTTCCTTTATAAAACAGTGTTTGTCAATCAGTGAGCACCTTGGGCCAGAGTAGGGAAGCCACCAGGTGAACAGATCAAATGCAGGACAAGGTCCGGAGCTGCTGCAGAGCTGTGTGAGGACTGGGAGATCAGTGGGGAGGAGAGAGCCCGCTCGGCAGTGAGCAGGTGCACAGACTTCCCGGGGCAGGCCATTCCTGAGCCAGGACGGCCGTGTGGATGACGACTGTCTGCGTCCGTCTGTCTCTGCCCGACTACGTGTATACATGTGCACACGTGTACCTACCATCTGTCTGTCCATCGTAGATACAATGTCTACAGATAAGTTAGCTGATGCGTGTATAGACGCTGCCTATAGAGACAGATGCATGGACTCAAGACTGGATGTGGGTGCACCTTCTCCACTCCCATCCCGACAAGCTCAGACCCCCTTCACTTGCGCTTTGCCGTCATTTCCGAATGACTCTTGGCTGCATACAGGGCGTGCTGACGGATGGCCAGTGCTCTGTACCCCGACAAGGTGCCTGGCTGCAGGCCTTCCTCTGTGGGTCTTGCACACAGCACTCGTGGCTGTGTCTGGGCTAATGGAAGACGGCCAGTTAACCACCTGAACACGTCCCCTGGGATGCACCACACTCAAGGTCCCTGTCAGCGGCTTATTCAATTAGCTTGTCTCCTGCTCTGAAGTGACGCCCTGGAGCAAGTGTGATGGAATTTAATTAAGTGTCATCGTCTTCCTGTTGCCTCTGTCAGAAGTCAGTGTGGACCTGGGATCCTCTCTGTGGACATGTGCGTGTGCTGGGGACCCCAGGAAGCCAGGCAGGGAGGAAAAGTGCATGTGTGAGGGACAGCTGGACGCAAAGGTCAGGCGGCAGGCACCTTCAGGACCTGCGACCTGGCTCTTCCTAACACCATTCTGGCTTGAGTCTCCATGTCAATAATTTAGTGGAGTTTTAAAAATCAAATTCTAAACTGCTTCTATTGATTTATTATGGATTAATACAGATTTACAATACTGTTTTGCCAAAAAAAAACAAAAAATAGAAAAAAAGAAAGAAAAGAAACAGAGCCAATGTTTTTCCCCTTCCAAACATGGTCATACTGACACTGACCTGTCATAATACAAGGAAAATGCAAACCAAAGTGGTTGAACGTGGCACGAAGCTTATTTTGTCTAACACGGGCTGGACCACACTTTCACTTCCATGACAGCATCTACGTTTCCTTGCTCCATATGTCAGAGGTGTCTTCCCGTTTACTGCCCTGTCCTGCAGTTACCAGACCTCAAGGTGCGTGTTCAGAAATCAAGGAAGAGAACACCATTTCTGTTCCACAGAGCGAGAGTTCTCAGATGCTGTGATAATAAGCAGAGAACAGGTGTGAACTCAAAACGGCCCTGTCAGTGTTATGGAAAGGAAAAGATTGGGCTGTTTTCTAAAGAATTAAGTGAAGAAACTTTGATCTTTGATTGTCAACTGACAGCACGGGAATCCCGCAGGTCTACCCGAGAATGAGGGAAGCACCCTCGGGAGTCTTCCGCTCTCTCACCACGTCTGCAGGTTCCCGACCCCCGTCCTGAGGCAGGCTCCAAGGTCAGGGCTGCATTCCTTGGTCACCTACCAGCACAGCATTTTCCCTCAACTGCTGGGACCTCGTCCTCTCCTAGATGATAAACCCACACCTCTGGGGGTCACAAGGATATGCTCTTAGTTCTGCTGCAATAGGACCAGTTCTTCTGGCTCAGGATGGACACTCCAACGTGTCTGTCAACACAGCTGTGGAAACGGGTGGGAAGCAAGTACTGGGAAGGACGCAGCTTCTCCCACCACGAGGCCCGGTGCGTGATCTGCAGCCGAGAGGCAGAGTTTCTTAGAGTTTCGGTGTAACACGTGGGCTGCTGCATCTCACTGCTGGCTGTGGACTCGGGAGAGTCTGTGTGAGCAGGCCAGGTGCTTCCGCCTCACCCTCTCCCTGCCACGGCTGCAGCGGCCAGTCAGGCAGGACAGGGGCACTGATGTGCAGCTACTAATGACAAGGGATGGGGACAGGCCAGGGGTGCCCCTGAGCTGGTCCTGCATCACTTCCCTCAGTTCTCACCAAACCCGCGTGGACCTCACCCACATTTCATCATCTGAACTCACATTTCATTCAATTTTCTCACCTATTTATTGCTCACTTCATAAATGTCCTCTCACTGTTCTACTCTGAAAAATTTCCAGCATATTGGCAAAAATGGGATTTACAATGCATGCTATTATTGGCTTTATAATGTCTCTATTTCTGTGCTTATTTATCCATCTATCATCCATCTTGTTTTCTGTGTATTTCAAAGTAACTTGAAGAGATCAGTATATCTCACCATTAAACACTTAAGCTTGTCACTGAATAGAGTTGAATATTTAGTTGTAATTCATTCTTGTTGCTAATTTGCACTTACGGTTACATGCATGAATCTTTTTTAAAAATGTGTGTCTTCAAGGCAAACAGCATGATATTTCAATGAACCTATACAAAGTGAGATGACCAATGAAATCAAGCACGTTCACATACCCATCACCTCACACAGTTACTTATCTGTGTGTGGTCAGAGCATCTAAATCAACCCTTAGCAAATGCCCAGTGTGCAGTACTGTGTTATCAACTATAGTAATGCGATAGCTTAGATCCCTGGTACTATTCAAAGTTTCTGACAAATTCATTCATCTGAGAAAAAGAGCCTGTAAAGAATTACTATGTTTCAGGACAGAAATCACCACATTCCCAGTCATCCCTTGTTATGGTTTGAATGTGAGGTGTCCCCGAAAAGCTCACGTATGAGACAATGCAGGAAGATTCAGAGGAGAAAGGAATGGGAGGTAAGAGTCTTAACCCACTCGGTGAGGGTAATCCCTGGGAGTAATTGATGTGTGGCTGGAGGAGGTGGGAATTGGGAGTGGCTATGGGGCATGTATTTTGTATCTGGAGAGTGGAGGCTGGCGCTCGCTCTCTCTCTTTTTCTCTCTCTCTCTCCTGATGATGGAGCTGCTTCCCTCTCCACACTCTTCCACCATGATGTTCAGCCTCACCTTGAGCCCCGAGGAATGGAGCCGGCTTTCTCTGGACTGAGACCTCTGAAACCGTGAGCCCTCAAATAAACCCTCCTCTATAATTGTGCTGGTCAGATCATTTAGTCACAGTGGCGAAAAAGCTGACCAAAACATCCCTCATCCCTTTTCTGCAAAGGGGACACTGTTGGGATTTTCCTCATCTCTCCATGGGGTTCCTCTGATCCGCCACATGGTCCGTGCCGTCGTCCGTGCCCTCTGATTCTCAGCTTGCTCACTGGTACCCCAGTCTCTAGCGTGTCTCCTCCCTCTCCTAGGTGGGACACCTCTATTTTGGATGAAGTTGCAACCCACGTTTTGTGCAAAGGCCTCTCTATGTTCACATGTCTTCACTGCTGTTGGAAACAAACCCAGAAGTTGCCCTGCGGGGCCTCAGAGCAGGTGCGGTTAGCCCCCGAGCTGCCAATCTTTTCCCTAACTGGCTGTGCCGCTGCGCACACCTGCCCACACTGGTGAAAGGCCATCAAGGACCACCGTGACAGTGACGGGTTGTTCTGAAGCCATCCAGTCTTCAAGCAGAGTTACCTTGTTGTGTTCTCCATTTGCGTCGCCCCGTTGACTGGTGAAGCCCTTTTCCTGCGTTTGTGGCGTATTTACATGCCACGCTTCAGGAAATGCCTGTTCAAATCTTTGTCCCCTTTACAGTTATTCTCTTCTTCCAATTATTGAGTTGTAGAAATCGTTTCTCCACCAACGTCCTTGGCCAGACACATGCTTTGCACGTTTTTCCCTGTGCACACCTTGTCCATTCCTGTTCTTAACTGTGATTTTGATGGGAAAGTCTGTTCTTCTGAGGTCATTGTTTTCTGTCCTGTATGATAAACTCATGGTCCACTTTAGCTGCAGGCAACAAAGATGGTCTTTGATGTTTCCCTGCAGTGGCTTCGCAGTTTTAGACTTTGCAGTCAGACACTCAGGTGATTCATCTGGACTTAATTCCCTGTGTGGCAACAGGCAGCGACGGAGGCCTTTCATCTCTCTCACCTGCTCGCAGTCAGGTGAGCACTGTTGTTTTAACATATTTCCTTTACCCGGAGCTTGCTCTGACTTCTGTCCCTAATCCACCGACCCTCGCCCTCACAACACACGGGCACCAGCTACGTCTCAAGTGTTTATTGTAGCTCAGGGTTCTGGAGGTGCACTCCAGGGAACCCCAACCTTGGTCTGGGTCTCGGGGAAGGTGGCTCAGCATGGTGGGAGTGTGTCAGAGTGAATGGTCACATCAGGAGCCACAAGAGGGGTGTCCTACAATCCCTTCGGAGGGCACACACCCATTGACCTCAGGACTTCCCACCAGGCTCCACCTCCAACAGGTTCACTCCCCTCCCTACAGTGCTGGATGGGAACCTTTGGGGGACACTCCCCATATTAAAACCACAGCCTCCCTGTGCTGCTCCATTTGTCTATCAGTCCTCACCCTAGAACTGCCTGACTGACTACTGAAGCTGACCAAAGCTGACCAAAGTAGGTCCTTTGATTTTTTTTTTCTCTTGTACCAGAGATAGGACCCTGGTGCACTTAACCACTGAACTACATCCCAGACCTTTTCATTTTGAGACTGGGACTCACTAAGTTGCTGAGGCTGGCTTTGAACTCGTGATCCTCCTCCCTTAGCCTCCTGAGCCACTGGGATTACAGGAGTGTGCCACCACGCCTGGACATCCTTTAGTTTTGTTCCAGAAGATTACTCTGGCTATCCTATATATACATCCTTCACATTTCAAAATAAATTTCATGATCAGTTTATACACTGCTACAAAAAGCCTCTTGTCAGTGGGATTAATTAAATCATATAACAATCTTGAGGAAATTCCCATCTTAACAATTTTGAGCTTTACTTTAGTAAATTGTATTAAGTATATCATTCCATTTCTTTGGTCTTTTAAAAATATCCTTCGGCAGCTGTGTAATGCTAACGTGCAGATCTGACCTGTCTTTTCTTAAACTTATTATAACGTATTTCATGGTTCTGACAACCTGGGAAGGCAGCCACAGGCTTACTGTCCTTCCTCGGGTTTTCCTGTCACTATACACAATACAACTGACGTCTGTGCACTGACCACGTCTCCTTTGGTCTTGCATTGGTCACCAGTTGGCCCTGCTAGCTATTCGAAGGCTTCCTTAGGATTATCTAGGCAAAGCACTGGTCCTCCTGACAAGACACGGTTTTTGCTGGTTCCTTCCCTGTTTCATGCCCTTTTTCTTTTATTTGCCTCACTTCAACTGTGTGAAATATTGAATGGAAGTGCCCTGACCTACACGTTAGAGGGAAAGCGTTCCGTATTTGGGTACACTAGCTACATTTCTCATGTCCTCCTTCATTGGTTTGAAATTGCTTCTTTCTCTTCTCAACTGCTAAGAGCTTTCCTTGTGGAAGGGTGTTGAATTTTGCCAAATGCTTCTTCCACTTATTGAAATATTCATACAGATTTTATCCTTCCTTCTGTGAATATGGTGAACTAAACTGACTGATTTTCAATGATAAAACAAGCCCTGCATTCTTGGGACAAACCTAATGTAGTAGGTAAGATATGTATATGTTGGTGGACTTGAGTTGCTAAAAGTTTTAGTGAGGATTTTGCACATAAATTCACTAGTAATGTGGGTCATTTTCTTTCTAAGAAATATCTTTTGGTATCTGGGTTATGCTGGCCTCATGAAATGAGTTCTCTTTTCTTTTTTGGAACAATTTGTGTAGGATTGGTGTTATTATGTCCTCTAATTGTCAATGACTCATTTTAAGAGGATTTGTCTCTTATTCTTTTTAAGTCTATCAATTCTATCTTCAAGTATTAGAAGTGCAAACATAGTCATGACTATTAGTTCTCTCTGATTACTACATGATTGTATTATTAAGCAGCATCTGGAAATTCTCAGTGTCTTGAACCAGCCATAAAAGATATTCATAGAGCTACTCCAGCCTCAAGGTGCTTGTTCATGTAAAACATCCTCTATGTCTTTTATGTTGACCTACATGCCTTTATATGTAAAGTAGGTCTCTTATAAAAAAAAAAAAAACATGCCCTTGACTACCCACTCTAATACTCTCAGCCTCTTTAGTAGTGTATTTAGTCCATTAACATTTAACATAATGATTAACATGGTTGGATTTTGGTCGAGTATTTCCCAATTATGCTACATTGATTCCATATGCTTTATGTTCCTCTTTTCGTACTTTCTCCTTTGGTCAGTTAATTTGTGTTGAATTCTGTTTCAATGAATGTATTGTACTCTGG
The DNA here is from genome assembly GCA_020662805.1 of Glaucomys volans. Taxonomy (NCBI): domain Eukaryota; kingdom Metazoa; phylum Chordata; class Mammalia; order Rodentia; family Sciuridae; genus Glaucomys; species Glaucomys volans. The sequence goes on along the minus strand of JAJEJO010048708.1, from coordinate 868,651 downwards.
TTATACCTCTTTGCATTACTCCCAAGTTACTGCTATGTTGCTGTATTGGTGTCGTGACTCCAAGATACATTCATAACTTTTCAAAGCTGATTGAGAATTCATATCGTGTCATCTAATATAATATGAGAATCTCGGGCTTGTGGAGGCCCATTTCAATTCTACTGTACACTACTTATGTATTATGACATAAACATTACAAATTCCTCAATAAAATGTCCACTTTAAGCTTCCACATGTATTTTTTAAATTTAAGATAAAAACAGATTTTCTCAGAATCATAAACATGTGTACAATGTCCAAGGCCCACACTTGTTTCTTGGCAATGCCAGTTTCCCGCATTCTGACTCTCTGACTCAGTTGGAAGCAGCTCCCGTACTAGTTCTTGCAGTGAAGTTCTGCTGCTCTTGACTGCTCACTTTGAAAATCTTTCATTTTTTCTTCATCCATTAGGATATTTTCATGGGTCCCAGAGCTATGTTCCAATGTGCCCTTTGTCTCTGAGCACTGTCACAACACCTTTCTAATGCTTCCTGGACTCCAGTGACTTTGTATAAAGTCAGCCGTCCTTCATACTGTTGTTACCCTGTGACACGTCATTTTTTCTGTCTTTGAGTTTTTCTCTTTATCTTATTTTAAATCGGTTTGACCAGGATGTGTCTGGTGATCATGGTGTTTGTATTTAGCTGGCCAGGGCACTGCTAAACTTGAATATGTACAGTTTGAGCTCTCCTCAAATGTTGGATAAACTTGTCAAAAATTATTTTAATTGTTTTCCTGATTCTCTCTCACTCTTCTTTTAGAGCTTCAGTTACATATATTTTGGTCCTTTTGTTAATGTCACACAGATCACTGGGTTCTGCTTTCTTTCTTTAAACGATCATTCTTTTCCTCTGTTCTTCAGATTGGACAATTTCTAATGATCTGGTTTCAAGTTTGTTACCCTTCCATCACCTCCAATATGCAGTTAATTTCATCCACTAACATTTTCACATTATACATTTCAATTTCCAGTTCTTTATTTTGATTTGGTTCTTTTTGATAGTTTCTCTGCTGTTTTTGTTTTCTCTGTCTTATTGTTCAATCTGAACATATTTTATTTTTTGTACTTAATTATAGCTACTCCAAAATTATCACATGCTAATCATCACTTCTGGTAATGTCAACACTGGTTCTTTTTGAACATGGTCTTTTTTCTCATTTCTTTAATTTTGATGTGCATCCTAAGCACTATGAGTGGTCCATTATAAAGACCTTAGATTATGTTTTATTCCTCTGAAAATTGTCGGTTGTTTTGTTTTCTTTTGACAGAGTTCAAACTCCAGATCTGGTTTCTCCCACAGTGGGCATCAGCTGGCTCTGTTTGGTTCTCTGTTCCTTTTCTGTCTCCTGAAACAAGGTCCTGCCCATGCTTATCTCTAGAGTCATCTGAGGTCTCTGCAGACTTTGTATGCAGCACGAAGTGCTTGCTCTGTGTGAATGTCTCTTCTGAGAATTTCCTCTCTCATGCAAAGTTACAAACAGACAGTTGAACTCTTTCTTTTATTGGAACAATCCAGGAAATTGGTAGATTTCCCTTTGAATTTTACCCATCCATCCTGGTACCAACTAGGGTCTTCTCTGAGATCAAAAGTCATAAATACAAAAAACTCCCACAGGGGCTCTTCTCTTCTTCCAAGAAACTGACCCAGGCTAGCTCTGCTTCTTTTGGCCACTGACCAATGCCTTCAGGTAATTTTGCTTTATATTTTATCCAAGGTTGTGTTGTTATTTATGCAGCTCTGACAGCAGCTACTCCACCAAGACTAGAAGTAAAACTATCACCCCATGGAAAGATGAAGAAAAGAAGGTAAAGATACTGAGCAACCTTCCAGGGCTTACTACTGTAAGGGAGCATCTTTATATCTCCAGATGTCCTGGGTGGTGACTAGAGACACAGGTCTTACCACCTGGCCAGCTGTTGGTTCTAGCCCCATAGTGCCAAATTCATCGCCAATCGACTCTGTTCCTTGAGATCAAATCATAGACACCCTTGCTTTTTAGAAAAGTCTCTATCCTAGCTACATATGGATCTTAACTAGGTGAGTATCAAAATCACACATATGCATTTAATTGTAAATTTGGTGGGAAGTAAAATCACTTTTAGAATATTGCAAATATACTATTTGTGTAGTATAAAGTGTTTTACAAAATGCACAGTAGCTTTGTGCACATGCTTTGAAAACCACCTTGCTTTTATAAATCATTTGTGTGATATTGAGTTAAAATAGTAATTTAGTTTACTGAAATATATCATTTCTAATCTCACAGGAATGGATAAGGTATGAGTATGTCACCTCTTCAGAAAGCCTTCCCTTGCCTCATTGCAATACTTTGACAGTCCCATTTCCCTGGCCAGTAGAGACTGATCAATATTTGGAATATCACAGAGTTTATGAGAAATGGAAAAGCCAACAAATTTCCCATCATGAACTCAAGGAACAGAGAATAATATTCAATACAGGTCAACGAGGACAGAAACAGTATATGGAGATGTTGGAACTTCTTAATTAAGATGGACATTGAGAGTGGCCTTTTCAGTAACCATGAACCCACTCATGTTAACCAGACTCACACATCAATTTTCTAGAAGGTAGTCTGCCAACTCTAAGTAAGTTTGCTACCTTACTTGCCAAGCAGGATCAACTGAATGTTTGGGGATGTGCTTGGAATAATGTCCTGGTTCAGAAAGCTTCTAATGATGCTGAGGAAGGGTGCTGATGAAAGGGCTCAATCCTGTCTCCATCTAGAGAAGCTGGGTGACCTTCAGCAAGTTACTTACGCTATCCATCTCAAGTTACTTAAGCTATCCTTCACGCTCTGTAATGCAGGAATACTGCAGTTTCTTACATTTAAAACAAAACAATATGCTGAATAATGTTACTTTGTTCAATATCCAGCATGCAGCACACTGTCTCAAAGGGCAGCTAGAACCCTTGCAATCCTTAGACCGTAACACCAGCCATGCACAGCATCATGAGACAGTCCCCTCATTTTATAACCCTGTTTCACCTGTATACCACCTAGCCTCTCCCTGTCCTGTCAATTCCAAAGGCCAACCTGATAAAGCAGATGCAAGAGAGAGGAATGGAGGCCCGCGCCATCTGTAATTGATGGGCCTGCTCTGCCGGCTCACCCAGAAGCGGCTCTGCAGTGCACATGGATGCACTTTCTAGCCAGCCTGTTCCTCCCCCAAGGAGTCATAAACTGAGGCTGCGGATTTAGCACAGAACCATCTGTGGCAGCCCATGACAGCTCTGTTACAGCCCCCCGCCTCCTGGGAGGGCCTGTGTGCAGCGCAGTGAGCCAGAAGGAAAACACTTTGGGCTGTGCTTCCATGGGGCCAGGAGAGGGGAGGCAGAGGCTGCACAGCACACAGGTGTCTGGTTAAGACGCCGAAAACCCAGAGCACCATACCCAGAGGACCAGCCTCAAAACATTTCAGCCTGAAAAATACTTCACTTACCGAAAATACAGACATACAAAGGCACATCAAGTCACATGCAGGCACAATGTTTTTTTAACTATTGAAAAACCACCATATTGTAATAGAGGTGATTTGTTTTAAAAATATCAATTTTGTTTTCCCATACATTTGATTATTTATAGTAAATGATCATTTTTTAGTACTGATGTTAGATCATTTCGTGAAGGGCCATTCATGGTATGTATTTTATTGTAGAAACAATTTAAAATACATTTTAAAACCAATCTATAATTGGATTAGCAGAAGTTAGCACCACTCCAAAGGAGTAAATTTTAAATGAATGGCTTTACCAAAGGTATACATAGCAACAGAATATTATTAGCCTGAATCCAGAAGTTCTAAATTTTAGAAATATTTAAAAAAAATAAATAGACTTCATTTTAATAAACTAAAGAATAACATAATATTAATAGCTAAAAAATGAACACAAGTAAATTAACTGCCAAAAAAAAGAATGCAAAACTTTGACTGGGTGTGGGGCTCAGTGGTACAGAACACACTGAGCATGTGTGGGGCCCTGGGTTCAATCCCCAGCACCACACAAAAAAAGTTCAATACCTGCTGAAAAAACAATGTAAAAGCACTTCATACCCTAAGATTCTACATCATTGTCTTTATGAAATCAAAGCGATCATAACACTACCATTTATTGAACATCTTCTGAAATTTAATTATATAGTGGTTTTATTTACTTTTATTTTTTATTTTATTTTAGTTTAGTTTAGCTTAATTTTTTATTTGTTCTAATTAGTTATACATGACAGTAGAATGCATTTATACATTTTGATAGATCACATACAAATGGAGTGTAATTTCTTATTTTTCTGATTGTACATATTGTAGGATCACATAGGTCATGCATTCATACATGTACATGAGGTAATAATGTCTGTTTCCCTCTACTGTCCTTCCTACCCATACCCCTTCCCTCCCTTCATTCCCCTCTACCTAATCTAAAGTAACCCTATTCTTCCCTAGGGCCCCTCTCCTTACTGTGAATTAGCACCTGAATATCAAAGAAAACATTTGGCCTTTGGTTTTTTTGGGATTGGCTTATTTTGCTTAGAATGACAATCTCCACCTCCATCCATTTACCAGCAAATGCCATAATAAGTATTTATGTATTTACTTTTTGGTACCAGGGATTGAACCAAACCCTGCTCAAACCCTGAGCTGCATCCACAGCTCTTTTTTGTTGTTGTTGATTTTCATCTGCATTTTCTTTTTCTTTTATTATTACTATTATTATCATTATTGTTTTTGAGACAGGATCTTGAGAAGTTGCTTAGGACCCTGCCTAAGTTGCTTAGGCTGGCTTTGAACTTGCAATTCTCCTTCCTCAGCGTCCCAAGATGCAGGGTATATTCAGTGTCTTAAAAGAGTATTTTATGCTTAAAGTGTGGAAAACAGGTAACTCAAACAAAAAAATATTAAAAATTACCTATAGTCTTATGATGTACATCCTTCCAATAATTTGGATTCATATGCAGGAAATTCTCTTCACAAAAATGGAATCATAATATTGCTATCATTTCAAAGCACATTTTCCCACACAATAATTTTAATAAAGAGTACCAATATTATTAATCTTCAATATGTTTATATAATTTTATTTGGTTGTAACAAAACTTAGTTAACCTACTTCCTGTCATTGGATATTTAATTCTTTCTACTTATTGTCATCATAAAATGACCATGAGAAACCATCCTGGAACCTAAGCTTTTGCAGACACTCATTGGTCCTCTCTTAGGATTTATGACTTGTTGGTAAGTCAAGGGCATTCTGCGTGTGAAGGTCGTCACTGTTTTACCAGCTGGACCCCCTAATGTGGGATCTAATGAAAAGGTCGTGGGTGGAGGAAGAGAGGGTGCACTGACCAGGGTCTCCCAGCCCAGGTATCCTACAGACCGTCATGTGCCGCACAGTGACACCTCAGCTGGCCACACCCGCGTAGGTCACAGCGGTCCCGTTGAGTATGATGGGGCTGACAGCCTGGTGCTCTAGAGGTTGATACAAGGCTACGGCAGAGAAAGGTCTGTCAAACTATGTTATTTACAACAACAGTAAAATATTTAAGTGGAACCATTTAAGATTCTTAGGATGATATTCAACCCACAGTTTAGTTATTCTGGCCAAAATGTCAAGGAACCAACGAGTTTTGATGTGAGTTTCTCTGCGTTTTCATTTTGTCCCTGAAAAATGCATGACTGTTAGATATTGTGGCCACAGCCCCTTGACAAACCACAAATAGGAAGTGGCCTGGAATTTGACCTTACAAGGAAACACTTGAATGAAATTTTGGAGTAGAAGCTTGATAACTATAAAAGTGATAAAAAAGACCATTTGTGTGACCTTAAGAGAGTCATTTAGTTTTCACTTATAGAATCAACAAGACTGGTTAGAAGTTACCTCAGGTTCCTTCCACTTCCAAGATTATTAATGGTTTAATAATTAAACTTTGCCCATTGAAACTTCTTCATATTCAAACTGAAATTAACCTTCCTGCACTTTTGCGAATGAAGAATTGAAATGATGTGGCTAAGTGACATTAAGATTTAATTCTCAACATCTACACTTGTTTGGATTACCAATCTTTCCTTTCTTCTTAAATCTGAGCAATTGAACTGCAACTATGGGCTGGAGCTTGAGAAGCCAAAGCCACACTGAGGGCAGGAGTGCAGTGGAACAATTAGTAAGATATTAGATTCATGGAATGGGAAAAACCAAACTTTAAAAATTATCTATTTATGCCAAGATGCTTGGCGACTCAGAAAAGGAAAAATGGTAAGGAATTCCTAATGGGAGCATCCTACAACATGAAGAATAGTGTTTGGATGGTAGACAGGCTTGTTTTTTTAGGAAACTTAGGTCATGTCCTTCTGCTGTTTAAAGTCATGATCTCTTTACTTCCAATAATGAAGGTTAAATTGCTTGCTATAGATTATGCATTTTTATGATCTGGCCCATCTTATCTTCAAGCATCATCTGTAAAAACTCACACACATCCATCAACCAGGTAAGGCCATTGTTAGCAGGTGTGGTCCCCCGAATGCTTGTGCATCCTCAGATCTCTGTGCTTATGTGTGGTTTCTTGGGCCTCCCAGACCCCAGAAGAAGGCATGAGTTGCCCCCCTTCCCTAGAAACGGCGAAGCTCTGTGCTGCTACACTGCTCACCACATGGAACTGGAGAGCTTGTTTCCATGAACCCTGTGGGATGCACCTCCATCCATAGCTGTCCAACAGACCCAATGTCCTTATGCCAAATGGCTTCTGTGTTTGCACATTATGGTCAAATTGCACCACAGTCAGTCTGTTTGACAAACAGCCCATGAGTAGACATTGCAGGTCTTATTACCCCATTGTAATTGGAAAGATGGGAAATCTACAGATGTTGACTTAGATTCCTGCCTGATTCATGACATCATGGCTGAGAAAACGAGAAAAAAAAATCCACTTTGCACACAAAGGGAGCAACACAGCTGGAAGGAATAAGACATTTTTCTAGAGCAGATGCCAGTTGAATAGAGTTAAGTAAGAGTTCACTTTGATCATGAACTGGTTGTAAAGATAGGTGGTGAATGTTCCCTGATTTAATTAGAAAACTAAATTCTCTTGCTTCATCTCCAAGAAGAAAATTCCAGTTCTGGCAGCAGTAACAGAAAACATTGGCCTTTCTGCTAAAGAATTCTCCCAAAAATTTCTAGAAGAAAAGTCATGTTCATGCACCAACACCTCCCCCCAGACTCTTTTTTTTTTGTGGTGCTGGGGATCGAACCCAGGGCCTTGTGCTTGTGAGGCAGGCACTCTACCAACTGAGCTAGATCCCCAGCCCTCTCTTTCTCTTTCACCCTTAATGAGAAATTCCACCATAAACTATCTGGAAGTGAGACCACAGTGAGGCCAGGCAGACTCCTGTGTCTGCCTGGTTCTCTCTTTAAAAAGGAAGAGCTGTCCACACGTTCATTATTATACGGGCCTTAAGGGTCACAACGTGCACGGTCCCCTTATTATTGGCTAAGGGTTCATGACCAGATACCCATGACCCAGCCACGGAGAGACCGAAGGCTGGAGTGTCGGGATCAGAGCCTGAGACAAACAGTGGCACAGGCAGACCGGCTGCCACAGGGAGGCGACCTGGCCAAGGAATACAGGCTGCTGGGAGAAACGGTGTGTGCCAGCGAATAGGATGTGAACATCCTAAAAACCAGGTCACAGAATATTAAAACCAAACACCAGCCTGTCATCCTCTCGAAGGAACGGAACTAACACGATGGAAAGCAGGCCGTTCTTGCCCTGACGACGTCGGACAGTGTCGGGCAGGGGAACGGGCTTGCCGCATCCAAGCTTGGCAAGTCCAGGGTGCCTTGAGTCGGATCCTGGTGACATGTCTCCTTCCTGCTGCTGTGGTCTGGCGTCATGAATGATTTAAAAGGGTTTCACCAAACGAGAAAGCGTATATTGAATAATGACAGAAATTAAGCAATTGTATAAATGTTAGGTATTTTCTGGACCAGGAAGCCCAACAAAGCCCAAGACGGGGGGGGGGGGGGGGGGGGACACATCAGAAATACAAACGACGGGTGAAGTTTGAATTTCTAAAGTGCCTGAGGAGCTCCACTTAACAAAGCCACAGCCCTGACTGGCAAGAACCTACAGGATGACACATAAGGATTACAAAGGCAGAAGCAACCTTGGAAAACACGTCAACCTCCCTGGTAATTAACGTCAAAAAGACACAGGTCTCAAGGTGTCTGTGTTTACCTGTCACTGCAGAAAGACAGTTAAGGAAATGCTACAATCCAGGGCAGATGTTTGCAGCTCTTGGAACAGCAGAGCGCAGGGAGGGTCCTGGGGGCAATCCTCCAGGGGCAGAGGGGTGATGTGGAGCAGCTCTGCTCTCTGCAAGCTGAAGATGGACCGCGGCAAAGCACTTTAGCATCAGGGACTGAGGCTGGGGTAGCTCAGTGGTACAGTGTCACCTGGAAAGTGTGAAGCCCCGGGCTTGGTACCCAGCACTGCAGCAGACAGAAACACCAAATAATAGAAGCCTCCAGCAATGGCTTGGCACACGTGAGCCATTGAGACATGTAAAAAGTCATCCAACCTGCTATCCAAAAAGTAGAGGGAAGCTATATCATGATTGCCACTAGAAAAGTACTACGTTGTAGCCGGGCGTGGTAATCCAAGCGACTCGGGAGGCTGAGTCAGGAGCATCACGAGTTCAAAGCCAGCTTCAGCAACTTAGCGAGGCCCTAAGCAACTCAGTGAGACTCTGTCTCTAAATAAAATACAAAATAGGGCTGGGGATGTGGCTCAGTGGCCGAGTGTCCCTGAGTTCAATCCCTGGTTCCAAAAAAAAAAGGAAAGAAAGAAAAAGAAAAGTACTACGCCAATGATGGATACGAATTGAAAAGAATCTCACAGATTTAACATCGGCTCAGTGATGGAATTATTAACATAACCTGTTTAGAATTATTTAAAATGCACTTTACAAAAAGGTCACTGGACATGGGTTCATGTGTTATTGAAATAACCTGTAATGAAAAGCTGCTGCTGCCCTGTGTTTCCTCCCAGGCCAATATATGTGATGCCTAGGAAATGCCTGATGGCATTTGCCCCTTCCTGGCAGAGTCCGAGGACACTGCTCAAGGTCGTGCCATGGTCAGTTCCAGCAGTTTGCCACTGAGGAATCTGAGGTTCCACAGCATGACATGGCAGAACCGGCCCCTTCATCAATGCCATCCTACAACACTCCAGGCCTCCTGTTGTCCAGACTTGACACCTAGAAAGTGGGGTTCATTTCTGCAAACTCACTCAGCAAGAATTTGGAGTTTGGGGTGACCAGTGACACAGAAGAACGGCGCCCCTTTCTCTTCATGCTGAAGGGAAACAACCTTGTAGGTGACTCCCCCAGAACATGCCACCTACCCCGGGTTCTTGTGGCTGAGCCCACACACTCCTTCCCTGATGCACAATGTGCAGTTGCTCCCTCACTCCAGGAGAAGTTTGTAAAACTTCTAGGACACCCCCCAGACAGGGGTGTCCTGTGTGTAAAATACCTTTTTGCTCATTATTAGAAATAAACAATGAGATTTCTTTTCCTTTCATTTGAAGAAAACCAAGTTAGGTTCCCTAGAATGTCTTTCTGAGAACTGGAGATGCTGTTTGTTGTGTCTCCCACCAACCCTAATTCAATATTGCACATTCTTGCATTTGCCAAGATGCAACTGATGCCATAACTGATACCATTGGTGGTGTCAGTTAATGCTATTGATTCTCTCTTGGTGACAGCCTTGCAAGCCACCAGGTTGTTTTGAACACACTGGGAAAAGGGGGGCTGCCCAGGACTCAGGGTTCATACACTCCCTGAGCTGCTAAAATCTGGTGGCCATGGGGTTCACAGGTGATAGAATCTTCCTATCCTCCTTTGCAGTCTTCACACACTGTCACAGTGGACATGTGTGGCTGACCCCGAAGACCATTTGGACACAAGACCTACCCTCATCTGGGGGGTGTCCTAGAAGACTTGGCAGGTGCTGCTCTATGTTGATCTATGTTGTCACAAAACCAGCTGACTCCCGTCCTCAGGCTGAAGGCAGCCACTGACTTGAAATTAATTTTCTCTATAGCTCAAATCACAAGGGTGTGAGCATCAGGGTTCTGCAGGTTGGGGTCTCCACATTCCATTCCCTGATCTTGTGAAGCAAACTGATGGTAGAAGACATAAATAGCTCAAAATGGTGTGTATCAAGGCATGTTTCTCTCCCCTGTCAGTATTAAAGGAGATCCATAAAGAATTAATCATAATCAAGGGAGTCAGTGATGAAAGCAATTTTGATAAATGCCTTAATGAGTTGCCAGTGCTTCATTTGTGTGTGCTTTGAAAGAGTCTTGAATAATATCAAGTGAACTCACTATTAACTCTTTTTTTGCCCTTTTAATTTTTTTAAATTAATTTTTTATTTGTTCTAATTAGTTGTACGTGACAATAGAATGCATTTATTCATTTTGAAAAATCATACATAAATGGAGTGTAATTTCTCATTTTTCTGATTGTACATGCTGTAGGATCACATGGGTCATGCAGTCATATATGCACATGAGGTAAGAAGGTCTGTTTCACTCTACTGTCCTTCCTACCCCATACCCTTCCTCTCCCTTCACTCCCCTCTACCTGATCTAAAATAACTCTACTCTTCCCTAGCCCTCCTCCCCTTATTGTGAATTGGCATTCACATAGCAGAGAAAATATCCAGCCTTTGGTGTTTGGGGATTGGCTTATTTCACTTAGCATGATATTCTTTAACTCCATCCATTTACCAGAAAAAGTTATAATTTCATTCTTCTTTAAAACTGAGTGATATTCCATCATATTTATGTGTGTATATGTATATACACCACATTTTATTTATCCATTCCTCCATTAACTCTTAACGTCAAAGTTCCAGCCCTAAAGGGAGCAAGGAGAAAGGAGTCTTCCAGCCGGTGCCGTCCATGAGCTGACCACTGGCAGAAGGCTCATGCAGCCAGAGCCCTGGGGCCTACGCCTGGTGGAAGTGCATTTACAGCTGCTTCAGGGCCTCTATTTATTAAATGGGAGAAGGGAAATAAAGGAACATGTTTTATATTTAAAAGACGACTAGCAATCCAACCTGTTTAAAACTTAGAGAGCACTTTATTCAGTACTGCACCTTCTGGAATTTGCCGTCTCTTGTGGTGACAGTTAAGGATCATGGGTTGTCCCTTGGGCCCTGTGTGTTGCCAGGTTCTTGCTGGTCTGAGTCAAGTGGAATGAAGCCTTCCATGTCCTTCAGGTGACCCTTGCTATGGTTTATCTGAGCTTTCTTGGGCTGTGACAGAGCCTAGGGTTCAACCAAGTGATGTATAAAGTACTTTCCTCAGAGCCCAGGGTCCTCAGCTAGCCACGTGGCTCGGAAACTTTAGAGGTGCCGGAAAAATAGTCCATCACACAAAGAAACAATGACCACAACCAGAGAGACATGTGTTTGCAGAGGCAACTGGAAGGTCATGGCACACTGGACGGCTCCCAGCTTGACCTCATATGTACTGGTGGCCTTAGGCTAATGGCTCACCCTCTCTGTGCCCCCCAGCATTGCTGTGAGGAGTAATAGGTGATAAACTCAGAGGTTCCTGGCAGTGCTGCAGAGTGTCACTGCTACTATTTCCACTTACATCACAGTGAGTTCCTTCCATTTCTCTGCAGGGTCATTGCTCCTAATCCTTCCCCGTTACAATAAGAAGCGAGTCTCAGTTCCTCTTCTTACTCAGCCTGTGGATGGTTATGATGGTTCACAAACAGAAAGAAATGGCTCTACATCAACAGAAAACTACCCCCATTAAGCTGTTTTTGGGGAAAATAATGGTGTTATTTTAGTAAAATAAAGCTGCCATGTTCAGGGGGAGATAAAACATTTTGAATATGCTTACAAAGACTATGTTCTATAGAACTAATCCTCAAACCAAATGATCTGTCTAATCAAATCCACTTTGAAATCAGATGGGAAGGTGGCCATTGACACAGAAAGGGATGAGAATCGGACTAAATAGGCCATTTCAAAAAAGACCCTCTTTTTGAATGGGATGTGATCGGGAAGGTATTTTCAGATAAAAGCAAAAAGGTTTTGTGTAGATCAATCATAACACCAAACTACTTGGTTACTCAACTCACCATTTTTTGCACATAAGCAGCAGGAGAGGGGTTAGGTAGACTCAGTGTTGAAGACACCAGGTCCCTGCTCCCCAGACCTTGGAATGAGGAGAGAGCTAAAGGTAATACTCTCTAAAGCAGAACACAGCATGGATGCCAGTCACCCCTAAAGGGAAGCACAGGCTCCCCAGAAAGCTAGCACAGGGGAGGATGCAGGACCCTCTGACACTCTCATTTGCACATCTTGGGTTCTGCTTTTCAATGGAGGCCCAAGCTGCACGCTCACAGGGACATGCTGCTTTGGTTCAGGTTAGCTGGACTCGTATGAAAGCCCTCTGTTTCGTATTCAGGGTCTTTTCCTCCCTCCTAGCACATTCAGACAGCTGTACATACACCATGGAGAGGACTGCGGCCTTCTGATGTGAAGAACCCAACAGCTGATGTGAGCGTTCGGACGGCTTCACAGCAGGTCCACCCAGTCTGCCTCTCAGGGCCTGTGGGAAGCATGTGCAGACTGGACTCAGGGCCACTTTGGGGCCCACATCTGTCACTGTGTCTCCCTGTGTCTTTTATTCTTGCCCACCTTCTATACAGTTTGCATTGCTGGAAGCCAGGGAACTGCAGATCCTGAAAGATTCCTGACACCATAAAGGCAGAGGTATGGACGGATCGGACTCAAGCACAGTTAGCTACTGATGTCAGTTGCATTGAAGCCATATGATCCACTCATTCCTTTTAACTTTACTTTGAAGAAAATGATCTATCCAATCAAATTCACTTTGAAATCAGATGGGATCATGTCTTTCACGAATGGAGATCAAAGGTTAAATCTGTCTTCCAAAATGTCAGGAATGTGAACAAGACCAATGGGACACATTTAAAACAATCTGCAGGACAGAAAAATTAGCCCATTAAATCTGAGATGCAGAAAGTGCAAAAAGGAATAAAATTTTTAAAAGGCAATGCAGCTGAGCATCGTTCTTAGCTGAACTGAGAATCTGATGTTGTCCTGCAAAAGCAGCTCTGGAGGTTACAGGAAAGCAGATCTGATGACTTACTGGGGTTCCTGGGCCAAGTGACAAAACAGCATAAATGCATGAAGACTGTATGAGAAGATCAGCGTTCGATGATGATGTGGAATTCGAGCTAAAGTAATAGGATTTGCTATTTTGAAACCTGTCTTCCTCCATATCACCCGTTTGCTTCCCACTATTTAAAGTCCTGTGTGTGTGTGTGTGTGTGTGTGTGTGTGTGTGTGTCTGCAGTGTTTGCATGCATGCTCCCGGGTGGGAGTGATTCAAAGGACCTGTCTATATAAAGTCTGGCAGTGAAAAAAAGAAGACTGAAGTATTTTCTGTTCAGCACATAAAATGGCCCTCAATGAGCCATTCCGCACAGTGGCTGTGAACACTAAGTCACCAGGGTGACAGCAGCACAAGGGTCATGCTGAGAGTCAGGGGGCTTCCCTTAGTAGGACCCAGGGGGACTTACTCAAGTCTAATTTCATGCCTTTCCAAAGATTGATCTTCTTTGCATAAAAATAAATAAATAAAATAAGGGACATTGATACTGAAAAACTGTTACAAAGATTAATTTTAAAGTATGATTTTTCACAGACATGTTTATCTGCTTGGAAAGAAACCAGAACAAAACCAATAGGATTATTTGGAGCATTCAAATAGTTGGCACATTCGGAGATACAAATACTAAAGTTGAGAGTTTTTCTTAAAGACAAGCAATAGTCAGAGAGTATTAATTAAAAAATGAAAAAGCTACTCACAGCCAAGAAAAATATCTCGAACATTCAGAAATGAAAAGGAAATACAGAAGGTCTATATAAACAAAACTCCAGACACTGTGGGCATGCAGGGAAACATTGCACAAAAGCTCGTCAGTGTGCAACACACTGTTCCTGGATGTGAAGACATGGCAGGGCAGAGAGGCAAAATCAGCAGAGGCCCAATCCAAGTGGTCACTTGGGAGAGACTGAATGGTTCACTGCGGTTGGAGGGAGGAGAGCAGGGAAGGCGGCCATCATGGGACCCTAGCGACAACATGGACAGTTCTTCCTAAGAAGACCAGTCTCCAGCACAGGGCCAGGTGTCCACTGGCTGCCCAGTGCGCAACCTGTCAGGTCGGACACCTGTGCCATGCCTGTTATGTTGCAATCACCCAGCTTAAAGACCAAGCAGATCTGGGCTGTAGCAAGTTACTTATAGGTTCTCCTAGATCTGCAGAAAGAGATTTATTATTCGTCTTCACATTTTAGCAAAACCTTGCCTCAAAAAACTGTCCAATTCCCCATTTTTCTATTTCAATACAGCTGTTGTGAGTTATTGAGAAGGACAAAATCGCTACACTGCTTCTAGCTTCAGAAAGAGCCCAAGGGTGTGCCTTCTGGCCAGGCTTAACCAAAATCGTAACCTTTCTTCACGCACTGTTCAAAAGCAATGGGAACAGAACACTAGGAATGCTAATATGATTTTTAAAACAATAAGCAAATGATATAAAATTGAACATTAGAAAAAAATGTTAGTGAATTCAGATTTTTTCCCTATCATTGTTCTACCTACAAAACACGCGTCCATACATTCAGTTTGCGCTCAGAGGTCCTCAGCCATCAGTGTCAACAGGCGATGCTCAACAGGACGTCTGCCTGCGGAACGTGTGCGTGAAGGGGGAACACCACCCGGGGAAGCTCAGAAGTGGCTTCTACACAGAGGGAGACACAGACTTTCCTGAGTGGCCCTGTCTTCCTCTATACCACAATGCTTTTGTTACTCATATTTAACTGCTTTAAAAAACGAAAGCATTGAGGACCAGAAAGTCACAGAAAAAATGACATAACTAACCCGTGAGCCTGCCAGGAACACCTGTGTACAGACACGGCATTTCCTGAAGTGAGGACACCTTGGCTCCTTCGAAGGCAGCACCCATGTCCAGTCCTTTCACATTATTCCCCCTTTATGGACAACAGCATAAACACACAATTACTTGGTATGTTTTAATTTTACAGAGGGACATCCTGCCACCCACCTACAATTCAGCATTTGCTATTTCTTGCTCAGTTTGAAATTTCAGATGTCTGACTGCTGGAGTGTGAAGATCTAGCTTCTGTCACCGGCCTCCAAGGCTTTTGTCTTTGAATGCACCGTGAGCTAATTATTCACCTTCCTACGGATGGAAACTTAGTTGCTGGTGATTGTTTAGCAACACAAGGGATGCTGAACTGAATATTCTGGAGCCTGTCTCCTTGGGACACTCAGTAGACAATTTCCAGGTATTAAGCAAGTGCTGTTTGTTTCAAAAGTGAGCATAAATACCTGCTTCCAAGGTAAGTTTCCTGGTTTTCATTCCAAGAAGAGTATGTGTATCCTAATTCTTCATATGCGGTCCCATGGCGGGCACGTGGGACTTGAAAAGCCACCAGGATGATGCTTGTGAGACTGAGCTACTTGATTGCACTCCTCTGATTGCCAGAAGGGTTGAACATCTCTTCCCTGTTTATTTACTTTTTAGATGCATTAAGAAAAACATTCTATGTTCTGTCAACACATGTGTACACATTTATTCATCGGTTGGCCTCCTGATTTATAGGCGAGAGAATTTCATCTGCTGAATCAACTGCAAACATCCTCTTCTAGTCCCGATTGATTCTTCATTTTTAAATAGCATCTTTGTATAACTGAAATTTAATATTTTTATATATTGAAACTATGAGTCTTCCCTTTCTAGTTAGCACTTTCTGGATCTGAAGTTCTCACAAAAGCATGAAGAATAAAGGAAAAAATTTAAAGACTTAAGTGCATCATGTTAAAATCTCTGATGTGGCTTAAGTTATCAAGGGCAAAAACCCAGCTGGACACTGCTCAGAAAAAATGATGACAAAACAATGACCCAAGTGACACAGGCCTGTTCAGGTCTCTTGATGTAAATTTGTTCATTTATTATTCATTTGCTCCATCGCTCGTTTGCTTCTGTTTTGATACTGATTTATTTCCTGGAGCTTAAATCATCGATGGCAAGGGTTTTAAACTATTTTACCTGTTTCTGGGGAACAGATGTAGACAAAGAACAACTCCTCCATGAAGACCCACTAAGTGATGAACGGATCACTGCACATTGGGAGACACTATAGATATGTCAAAGGCTTGCATCTGAGGGGAGCTGTCTGAATGCCCAGCTCTCCCGGCAGGCTCAGGAGTGCACCAAGCTCTTGCCCCAGTGTATTAATCATATGGAAGTATCTGAGAGGTGACTTATGGTCGAGAAACTGAATTTCTCCATGTTTACCTTAAATTTCATTTTAAACAGCCACATGCAGATTCCACACGGGACAGTTCACATCTGACCCACGAGACCAACATGATCCAAAATACTCCTTACACTCATTTGAATTTCTGTAACTGATTTCTACTTCCAAGAATCATGGCTGTGTTTCAGTCTGTGCCATAGGGAGATCACTGGTCCCCCAGAATTGAACTGGAATTTAAAATTAAGTCCCACTATGAAAAGATCACAGGAGAATGAGAAAGAGACATGAAAAGACACATGAGAGTTCCACAATATAAGATACAATATCCATAATGTATGAATAAGTACCTAAAAAGTGTTTTCAAGTTTAAGCAATTGAAACTATATAATGAACCAACTTTTACCAACATAGAAGCAAAAGGACTGAACAGTTTTCCCAAAATGTATTCCTACTTCAAAACACAAGCAAGTTGAATATCAAGTGCCATTTAAATTTTTATAATTTATACTAGAATAGATACTTGAAAGCAGCCATTCAAATTTGTAGTCAGGACTCGATGAATATTTGTTGAATAAATGAATAAATGGCTGAAACTGAGTGAAAGATGCATCCCCCTCCCATGGGCAAAGAACTCCCACCCTCATACAGAAATGTTTCAAGGAAGAGACGCTGTGGGCTGCGGCAGCATTCACCAGGGCCTCTCTACAACAACGACGAGGACACATGTCTTGGGAGATGTATTTTAAAACACCTCAAGTACAGAAAAGCACACACACAGATGAACACAAGGTTCCCTCACGCTCCAAGAGAAAGGCCTGAGCGTTGATCTGAGGATGAACTGGTTATGAGGGTGACCCTTCTTTCCTTCAAGCATCCTGCAGGGCGGGGGCCATGCACCTAGGATGACCCTGGGAGCTGAGAGGTCCAGGATAGAAAGAAGCTGCAGGATGAGGCTCAAACACAGCCTAGTTTCTTTACATTCTGGGGACAGTCACTGCCCTCTTCGGGCATCTAATGAAAACTGCTCAAATGTCTGCATATATTCAAAGCTATTTCACAGAAATTCAGATGGTTCCTGAGACCCTGTGAAATCTACTACAAACCAGAGTCCCTAGACCCCTGTGTGCAGCGAGTCTGAGGCTGAGGGAAGCCTGGGCCCACGTGGCGAGGGCAGGTTGACCCAGGAACTCCTCTGCAGGCACCATCAAAGCTGGAGATTAGAGAAGCTGCCCAGCTGCTATGCCTTCTGCCTTCAAATCACATCTGAAATCTCTATGAGTTTATGAAGAGCTTAATGCATATTTTTTGTTTTTGCAAAAACCTATGGTATGGAAATGCACATGTTAGCCAAACCCCACCCAGGCTCTTATTGTAGCAAGTAAACATTTGGTGATTTTAATTATATTCAAATATGTATTTCCCATCCCCAAATAACCACTTCTTTATTAAGAATAGCATATTGTCTTCATTATGGTTCCAAATGCAAAAATATGCTCACTTTTCAGACTGTCATTGGAACACTCAAGTTCTCTCATGCAGAACAAAACTGCTCAGATTTATGCTTTTATTTTAAAAAAAAGAAAGAAAAATCCTTCATTAATTTATTTCTAATTTGAAAGAAGATTTGAACATGTTCAAATTTGACTAATCCTTTCTTTTTCTGTAGACAGCCTTGGCACGAAGTCTTAGCACTGAGATAACTGGTAAACAAATTCATATTTACCTGTTTATTTCATTATTTATAAGACCAGCCTTCACTTTCAGATACAAGATGCTCCAAAGGCATACTCTTCCTAGCCATTGTGGGTTTTCCAAGTGACACCAGCAAGAAGTTCATCACCTGCCTGGTCTCACCATGTTCCTGACTGGCCCACTTCTTTTTTTCCATTTTGGTAAGGAGATGGAAGGATGCTTCCATTTCTACGCACCCCTGGGAACACCCTGGTAAGGGGGCTTTGGACCACCATGGCATTCTTTGATGCTTGTCAAACAATGGCTGGGGAGAGTGCCATCATCTGACCCTCTGAAGGCCTGCACAGTGAAGTGAGGCCATCTCACCAAGTACCAGGCCACCCCACAGTCAACGCCCACCCTTACTCTCAGCTCTCCTGAAGAGATGCAGTTTGTCTGTGGGGTCTTCAAGCTGCCTCAACCCAAAAGAGTGAGGCTGTTCCATCTAAAGAGCAGGAAGAGGAGGGTTTGAGGAGCTGCAGTCTGACTGCTTTCTCTTGCTCTTTTCCTTTCCAGAAGCCAGGCATTAAGAACTAGATGTCCAAACACAGGTTGAGACTACTCAACAGATGCTTGCGCCCAGAACCTCCTATTGCACCGACAGCCACGACCCCTGAACTTGGGAGGGAGACACGTTTCCTATCTTGACTATTCTGTGTCTAAACAGGATCACAGTTTTATCGAAAGTTAAAGAAAATGTACATTTCTAATGGTGCATCTTATTACTCTCCTATTGAGCCTCAATGAAGTCCTTCAGTGGTCTTTAGGGGACTCCAGGCTCCCAGGTCTTCTCTCAAGGGACCCTTGGGGTGCTCTTCCTGGCCTTCTACTCGGGACTAAAGAAAGGGCCACCCACAGCCCCTACCCAGGACGGTCCAGTGACAGGACTGGCCCTTTTCTCCATGAGTAGGACGCAGAGTGAATCACAGATTTATCCTCATCCACCTAAAAAAAGCAATAGCAAATAATTATTGTCATTATTTTTAAAATATTATATACTAGCTCTGAATCTTTACTACAAAAGGCAACTTAAGGAAAAACACAGCTTTTAAAAATATAGGTGGTTCTCAGACCTCCTAGGAGTTAAAGAGAATACCAAGTCATTCTGGTGTATTTCTGGTTCAAAATAATCAAATATTATATACAGAAGCTATTCAATACCATATCTTTGAGGGCCAGAGGTATAGATCAGTGCTAGAGCACTTGCCTAGCATGTGTGAGGCCCTGGGTTTATTCCCAGCACCACAAAGGGGAAAGAAACCCACGTTTGTCCGTAGAGCTTCCTGAACCATCTGACATGCATGACCAGATCAAAAGGAGAGTGGCTAATGCCACCAGAGAACATGCATAATGAGTCCTATGTTCATCAGATATTTCTAACAGGACCAAACTGTGCTGTATTCAAAGGTTTCTAAGCATGTGAGACACTGAAGGTCCCACTTCTAAACATTCTTAAATAGATGTTTGGATGATTTCACTCCCTTGGAAAGAAAGAAAAAGCAAACTACGATTTGCAACAAATAAAGACGTATGCTTCTTGGTGTTGACACGTGCACAGATCTTGGAAGAAAGAGTCTGTCAACCATCAAAACACTCTTCTCAAGGATGAAAGACCAGAGCCTCAATCCACATTTTCAGATTGATTTTTGAACCACAATGCAATTAAAATGTAGATTAAGGAGGAAAGTTTGTTTTTCTCTGCTTCTAAAGTCACTTTATTCAAAGAGGTTTATACCAGTGCTTCAGCTCATTTCAGAAAAGAGCCTTTTCTGAGTCTAATCAAAGGCTCTATTCATTTGAAAGCAATTATGACAAATTTATTGCTCCTCCCAACCAATAGCACCATTAAAATCTACCTCCAAATATTACAGAATTCTCATTTAGCCACTGATGGTAATTTTAATTGAAGGATATGACTCTACTCATTTAATTGTTTTCAGCTAACATATTGTTCAGATAATAATGTTAAGTATATGCAACGAACATGAATAACACCTCTCTCACAGGCTGTCCACATAGACAGATAATAAAAGACATTAGGAATAATTGTAGATGAGGTTTAGCCAGGAGGTGACTTTCCAGGTATCTATGCAACTTAATAATGACTTTCTGGGCACTCAGAGGGACAGACACAGCATTATGCAGGGGAAGGGTCTGTGGCCTCCAATGTCTCTTGAAACAAGCTTCTTCCAAAACCATGATTTGCTCGAGTTGATAGGAAGACTAACACTGCTTCTGGTCAGAGGCCAGCACTGGCCACTTGGCCATCACAGAACCATTATAGCCAGTAGGTACTGGCATGAGGTGGGCATCCTTAAATATTTTGAGTAGTAAAATGACCCACAAATGGGCAAACTTGTCAATGCATTCCTAAAAGAAAATGATAGACATGCTACTCTTAAGTCCTGTGCATGAGTCTTTAGATGGAAGCCCGTGTCCACTGAGAGTACAAAGCAAAATAAGCACAAGGACTTTGACACCTCCCGGCCAGGGAAGCTTCGTTGAATCTTTTCAACTCTCTAAACCTCACTTTGCCCTTGTTCAAAACAGGATGATAACATTTTACACAACCATCAGGAGGATCAAAAGACCTGCAAAAGAGGCATCCTGAGGGTCACAAAAGGAGCATTACTCCCTTTACTCTCCCTGTCCCACGCAGCTCAGAGCCACTGACATGGGGACATGGGCACTGATCCTTCAAGACTGAAGGGAAAGGGAGGGGGTGGGAACAAGAAAGAGAGTGGAATGAATTGGACGTCACTTTCCTTTGCTCATATTTGAACACATGACCAGTGTAACTCCACGTCACATACATCCACAACAATGGGATCCTAATTGGAATGGGTCATACTCCATGAATGTACAATATGTCAAAACAGATTTACTGTCATGTGCATTTATAAACGATAAATTAAAAACAGCAAGATCAGAGGTCAAAACCTTGGCAGAGGTTTTGATTGTGGTAACAGCTACAGATCAAGAAAAGAGAAATAAGCACCGAGACGACCTGGGAAGGGCCAATCACTGTAAGCTGAGCTTTTAAAGATGAGCAGGATTCCGTGAGCAGAGAGGAAAGAGGAGGACAAGAAAAGAGGGTGGCCACGCACTGTGGACGGTGAGGTTCTGGAGGCCAAAGCATTTTAGGCACATTCCTGGGCAGCTGGGGGAGACTAGACAGTGGGTGAGGATGAAGGTCCAGTGAGGACATGCTGGCATGGGAGTGGCAGTTAGTGCTGGTCAGGTAAGACGAGAGGGAACCCCCAGGGCAATGCACCAGGTGGACGCCAGGATGCAGGGAGGCTGGGCGTGGGAGAGCAGCTCGCCTCCAGACAGCAGAGGGGCAGGAGCACCACTGGGGTTGCTGGGTCCTGGCCACCTCTTGTGGTCCAGCCAGCAGGTTGAGTGATGGTGAGGTTGACAGTGGATGTCTACGGTTGTCACATAAATGCAGGTTTGCCCTTCCCTGTCCCCAAAGTGATCGGAGCTGCTCCAGTGAGATCTTCCTGCAGAATGAGCATGACATTTCCCAAGGACATGCTCAGACGGGCTCACAGTTCTCAGTTGATGACACTCCTGGGGACAGGAATTGAGGAGCTAGTAGCCTGGTAATGGTTAATTTTCTCAGTAGTGAGCATAGGAGGCTTCCTAACAAAATCAAAACATATTTCTGTACTTCAAAAAATCATGTCCTCATTCCTATCCCCGGTACTCTATTGATTTTCCTTCTGTGTATTTTTTTTAATTGGTTAACTATGGTTCTGTATAAAATTGGAAAGAAATGTGATATATTCAAAAATGGATAAAATTATGTTACATGCATGTATGAATATGTCATAGTGAACCTATTACATATAGTGACAATGCACTAATAAAATACAGATCATGCCTTGGTCAATTTCACAGAAAAAAGAAGGTGTGGTTATAGTGTTAACAGCCAGAGAGCTCCTGGTTGTCACTGGAGGTTCACTCTGCTTAAACTGTCCCACTGTGCCACTGGGCCATCGCACTCAAGGATGAAACCTTTCTGTCCCCTGGCCCTCTACTTTGGTCTCACCACTTGTGATACCCTTCCTATAGGGGAATTATACTTCCTTGCTCAACTGACAAGAGGTTTGGCCAAAGTATGACCAAAGTGACATGAGCCATTTGTGAGCAGAAATTTCAGGCACTCTCGTGTGATTCTGCCAGCGCTCTCTTCCATAGGCCATGAACCAAACAAGATTTCAGCTGGGAGAGCCCCTCAGGCCTGGATCTGGAGGAAAGGTGTAGAGAGAAAGTCCAGGATGAAAATGTCACATGAGCAAGAGGCATGGCTCTGATACATGTCACGGGGACGTCAAGATCATGTGTTACAGCAGCATTACCTTGCCTCTCCTGATTAGTATGCCAGGTTGACGACACCTATGGCCCTTTGTAAGAATTACAGGACCGTTCCAACAGGACAGAACCTGCAGCTGCCGTGCAACCCTACTGTCTTCACACAGGCCTTTCCGACTCTTTTTTAACTCAGTACCTTTATCCGCGCCTACAAAACCAGCACCTGTGAATTCTGTGCTGCTAAGTGCAGGTGCAGAGCACAGCCCAGCCTAGGGACCACTGCAATGGATGCACTCAGCCTACGGCCTCTCCGCCCACAGCAAGGAACAAAGGCAGACAAGTAAATATTATGGTGGCATGTTTATTTTTAATTCTACAAAGTTCATTTATATGCAAATCACAGATGGTGTGGGGTTTCTGGGCAAGTTGCCAAGAAAGTTCTTTGGGGCCTGACTGTGGGCACGCTGCCTTGACTTGACTGCACTTTCCACATATTTCGGTGATTCAAGTGCTTAAGCCTGAAGAAAGATTTCAGATCTGCTCCTATTAAAAAAAATGTTAAAGTTACTGGCAAAAGCTGAGATTCTGGTAGATTGTCCTTGAAGGGACAGAATAATTAGGCGCCACTGGTGCAAAATGGAAAGAGAATTTGATTATGCAAATATAACGTACAACACAGTAGGACATCGATTCATGGTGAGGGTTCTGCCGGCCATCTTAAAAGAAACCCATGGAAAATTTTCTTTCTTGCCACAATTATTTCTATGTGCATCTCATTTCCTCAGTTTTTAATTATTGGCTTTGACATTGTGATATATGTGTATCTATATAATTTGTAATTCATATAAATTTTATATTGCCTATAATATGTTGACACATATATAGATATGGTTACCAAGTAGTCATTTAAGAAAATAATGCTACTTTTCCTTCTTTATACCAAAGAAAAATTTAAAAGAAATTTTGATTTGTGAAAACTCGACTCATTAATACTTGAATTTTCCATAACTTTCCAAATAGAACCATCTTCCTGATTTAAAAACACCTTTTTGCTGCATGCCAGAGGTGACAGTTTGTTTAATCTGACCCTATAAGAAAATAAAGGCAGCTTCACAAATGCTGTTCTGCAGAGCCAGGTTCAGCCTTGAGAGGTGCGTGTGTCGCTGAGTTGGTTTCATTTTAGGTCTGCATGGATCCCAAAGGGAGGATCGGGGGTTTGAAGAAACTTCCTTCTGCAGAATTTACAAAGTAGAGCGGCTTGGCAGGGCCCATCCCACGATGAAGATCCGCCAGCTTCGGAGCACAGGGAAACAGTGCCACATTGCCTATGGGCTGTGGTGGTGAAAGCAGCAAGCTGGACAGAAAGGCCATCTGGAGTGAATGACCACATGGTCCTGTGTTCAGGATACCTGACGTGGCGAGGGTGACAGAGGAGCAGCTGTTTTTTAAAAGGCAAAAGCACAGGAACAGCAGTTGGAAGTAGAAAGCAGCTCAGCATCAGCTGACATGACCTCCTAGAACAAACTATGTTAGCTGTAAGGGAGGGAGAGCTTCAGGACAAGGGACCTCAAGTGTGCCACAGACAGTGTGCAGAACAAGACCACAGGAAAGCTCAGAAATCCTCTGACGTTGGAGGCTTGTTAGGAATTCCTGACAAGCCCGTGTCTGCTTATCTGCAAGACCAGGGGCACCTTGCCAGCTCTGGCCTCCTTGGCACACCTACCTTCTAGCTGGTGCCCTAACCCAGGAGAGATGTGGATGCAAGACTCCGACTGGGATCTACTCCAGTAAACTGACCAGGACCTCCTGAGCAGCATCAGGACTCCACCACGCACGACAATCAGACCCTACCACCACCCTGCACTGAGCCAAAGCAGCAGGGAATCATCGGAGAATCATCTGAGAATCATCTGAGAATCATCTGTCTTGTCCACTAGATGAGATCTTTGAGGACATAGACTACTTCCTAAAATGAGTCTCTATCAAAGGCCAGGCATCAGAGCACTGGATGGAAAAATGAAGAAACCAAGGAAAGCAGAGGTCTCTGGCCTGGGTTCTACATTTACACACTCCTGGGCATGACACTCCCAACCCTCCCCTTGGGTGACAAGTCTGCATGTGTTTCTTCATTGCTGGCAGCAGCTGGGGTGCACAGAAGTACCATATTGTGATTGTGGATCCCACTCTCATGAGCCCACGGAGATTTTAAAGTGGAGTGCAAAGATGGGAAGATAGAAACCCACCAGTAACAAGAAAAGATGTAGTCAGAATTATGTGAAACCCTTCAGCACTCTTGCCATAAGGGGACAGAAGAGACTAATTGGGATGCAGAGTCAGGTTCCATAGGAGGTGATGATTTAAGCTAACACCTGAGGGAGGAGGAGGAGGCAGGATCCATTCAAGGCACACGCATATTCTAACCTGCGGAAGGAGAGGATGCTGAAACAGGCCCACCAGAGGGTGGTGCAGGCAATGGGTGGGACGGGGTGTGATCCATGCTGGTTTTACAAGATCACTCCGAAGTGGAGAAGCAGTTGAGGGAAGGAAGCAAGTGCAGAGCTTCATGGCATGTGCTGAAAGGACCCAGAGGCCTGGCTGAGTGGGCTGGGGAAGGGGGTCATTGACAGTGGGATCAAGAAGCAGAGACGTGTGCCTGACCTAAACCCAGCTCCATGTCACGTGTGTTATGGTCTGAGCAAGCCACCCGGCCTCCACAGCAGAGATTAGGAGGTAGGGGTCTTGTTACCAGGATGATACTGGACAACTTGGATACTTCTTGTCTACACAGCAGCCTGAATAAATGTCATTGTCAGTCCTGACCTCCATCACTGTTGATGTGTTTATTCATGTTTTACTCTTTATTCAAAGGCAACACTGGACGTGGCACTAGGAAAACAAAGGCCTATGAGAAGGAGTCAGATGAGCTAGATTTCTATTTTGTCTTGTATGGAGAGGACCAAAGGGATCGCCAGGGGAAAACGCAACCTTATGCATGGAAGGGCCTAACGACATTTATTTTAATAGATGTGGGTCAGCAGTGCTAGGAGGGAAGAAGCTCATCCTTAACAGATGGCTTCCTAACACAGAAAAAGTGAATTTCTGTCAATGGTTCTGGAAAATGATAATTCAGAAGAAGAAACTTCCTTAATCATCTGCAATGACCCCCTCTGAAAAGACAGAGAGCGTACCCCTTGCATGGAACAGCTGCGGCGACTCTGATAAGACAGCCAATCTCCAAGCCTTCCGTCGCAGCGCAGCACTGCTCGTGAGGTGGGGATTACTGGTGAAATGCAATTGCAGAAAGAATGAATGTGCAGAGGAGCTGCTTATCAGCTTGAGCGGGACCACTGATTGCATGTGGAAGGATTAGAAGGACTACGGCAAGATGACCTTCAGGGAGAAACAACTGCCTTCTAGAGGACAAGCCAAATGTTCCAAGCACAAGATGAGAACACATTTAAATGCATTCTACTGTCATGTAAAACTAACAAATTAAAAAATTAAAAATATTTTTAAAAAACAGAGTAGAAATATACCCCTTCTCTAAACTGAAATTTCTGTGGCTACTGGGGTAGGGGTCAGATGGATCTGTACATGGTACTGTTCAATAGAAGTTTCCACAAGACTCCAGAACAGAATGGGTACTTGTTCCTCTGCCTCCACAAGCACAGAGCTCTCAAACCATCATGACTTCCTTTAACAGGGAGGTGAGAGTGCCTTCATGTTTAAGTGACCAGGAGAGCACCAAACATGCCCAGGTGGAACAGCTCTCTAATCCAGTATCTTCATCTTTCATTTAGAGAGAAGAAGCAGAGAAGCAGCACATCAGTGGAGACTGAACCTACTGGCTAAATCCAACACAGTTCCAAGAATCATCATGGAGCTGGAAGCAAAGAACACTTTCCACACAGTTGGGTTGCTACACAGTGTCCAGCGATTCCCTCCAGCTGGAGTCTGTGCCCTGGCAGTATCCCCTTCCCGGAATGTGGATCCAGTGACCTCCTCCCCATGACCAGAACAGCGTGGCACCCATGGATCAGATGTCACTTCCAGGACTAGTTTGCAGACTGTGACTTTCAACTTGCCATTACTCTCCCTTCTCTTTCTTGGATGAAGAGAAGTATAACATGTTGGAAGCTACCCCAAGTGACAAGGAACCAAATGAGTCCCAGCCAACAGCCCATGAGCAACTTAGACCCTCAAATCAGCAGCCTGTGAAGAACTGAAACTTGCCAACAACATAAGAGTTATCTTCTGACAGGGTGGTCCCCAGTGGAGCCTTGGGAAGTCTGCAACCCCCGCTTACAAACTCAGCTGAAGCCTTGAGAGGTACCCAGAGTCAAAGGGCCCTACTAAGCCATGCCTGGATCCATGATCACACAAACAGTGGGATAATAAATGTCATAATGAGCCACTAAGTTTGGGGGCAATTTGTTAAGGAGCAATAGATAACTAGGATGTACCATTTTTAAATAGTGGTAATTGGTTACTCAGAGATACAGCACTTTGGGGAGCAAAGTGAAAGGAGCAGGCAAAGTGAGACAGGGGACCCAGACATCAGAGACAGGGGAAGACCATCATCCCTGCTTCTGGTCTTAGCCTGGAGGAGAAGGGAAGCTGGGGATGTCAGCAGATACCAGAGGTCACGGTGTGGAACAAAGGTGAGCCTGTCCACTGGGAGATGGCACCATGGAAGAGAAGAAACTTCTGAAAGAAACACACACACACACAACAACAACAACAACAAAGAGAAGTATTGTTGCTCTTTTATTAGCTACGCCTGCCAACGTCTTAGCAGAACCCAGGGGCCTGGATCTAGCTGGAATCCAGCAAGCCCACAGCCTGGGACCTTCAGGGTCAATCCCTGTGACTCAGGGCAGAGAAGGATGGTGACAAACTTGGGCATGCAGGTCTGGGCCTGGCCCCAGGTGCTATCCATCAAACACTCAGGGATGACAGGCACTCTCTCCATGGGAATCAGTCCCAAAATTACCCTTGTTTTCATTTATTTTCTTATCTTTATGACTTCCCTTTCTCATTTTTGTGAGGACAACCCTTGCAAAATGGTCCCTGTCTCCCTTCACCTTACTCACCCTACTTGCAGGATAGACTATCATGTGAGTGCAGGAATGGTGAACAGACTGGGCCTGGATTTGGGCTGAGCCATGGCGCCTCCAATAAGCTCCACACCCCAATGCTTGGGGTTCAGGATGCTCCCTTATGTGACATAGGGGCCTCTAAACATTTGATTAAGTCAATGGACTTGAAGGGGAAAATTATCCTGGATGATGATACAAGTTATGATACTGAATCATAAGTGTTCTTAGAAGTGGGAAATTATCCTGGATGATACAGGTTATGAAACAGAATCAAGGGTTCTTTAAAGACAAAAGTGGAAGGATCAAACAATAGGAGCTGAAAGGACAGAAGCAGGAGGCGGAGGTATGTAGGAATGCAGGGAGTCTCTGGAACTGGAAAAAATAAGAAATGGGATTTTCCCAGAGATCCTCCAGGATGAATCAGTTTTCCAACACCTTGACTTTACCCAGTGAAACTGATTTTATATTTCTGGCTTCCAGCACTGTCAGAATATAAGTGTGTTTGCTTTTAGGCCACCAAATTTGAGATAATTTCTTATAGCAGCTGAGGAAACCCATATACCCGCTGGTTTCAGCCAGTTCTTACTGGCTCTGATGGATATGCCTACATAGAAGACCATTTTCTCATGGGTGGGCTCTCTGTAATAGAGAAAAGTCACCATGGTGTCATAGGGAAAGGATGAGAAAAAGTGCTAATGAGCTCACCTGCTCTCAGGTACAAGGGTGGTGTTTTAATTTCCATCTCTCTAATATATGAGAACCTCTAAAACTTCAATCAACTTCACATGTGTGATGGGAATCTATAACACTGTTGGAGATCCTTAGTCTAGCAAATAAACTCACTTTGGGTTTAAAGTGATTCAGGGCCAAAATGAAATAAAATTCAGCCTTTTCACATTCCTTATTGCTCTAAAAGAATCACCTCAAAGACAAGTTAAAGAAACCTTGAAATAAAACATGAATTAAACAATTGTTATAGAAGCATTACTGTGAGCATATTTATTTTAATAATGCATTTGAAGACAATGTATATGAAGCATCATAATAAAATTGATTAAGTCATCATAAGTGGAAAATTAAACTCATACTCACTGTATGTATCTTTGAATATGTCAACACACAGATATATACATAGATACACTTAACATATATAAATATCCTTTTTCTTCCCTATTATTATATAACATAAGGTGTATTAATATTAGCAGAATATGCATCAATGTACTTAAGTGACAGAATATGAAGGATAAAAATGAACATCACTCAAGGAATTTGCAATCTCCTCTTCGGTATGTGTCACTGTATTTTCAGTTGTACACAGAATAGTTGTAACACACTGTAAGGGAATGAAACATTGCTATTCTGTTTCTATGGAGAGTAGGTAAGGCTTTAAAAGATGTATATGGATGCAAAGATGAGAGGCATGGAATGTGATATTTAGTTTTATAAATCAACTTGGTTTAAAACAATTGAGATTGTTTAATCAACACTAATATAGGTGTTCCAATGGTGGTATTTTGGATATATGGTTAACATCTACAAATAAGTCGACTTTAAGAGTCTTCTTTGAGTCTCTCTGCTTCCTGACTACCATGAGCTGAACAATCTTCCTCTGTCACATATTTCCACCATGCTGCTCTGTCTCATTTCAGGCCCAGAGCCAAGGAGTTGGCTGACCATGAACTGAAACTATGAAATTTTACTGAGAATCTACTGGGACATGGCAAATTCACAGGGAAGAGACTCTAAACCCAGACAAGAGAACACCTGGCTCTGACAGAAAATTACTACACTCAAATTTTAGTGATAATTTAATACAACGAATAAAAGAAACTGAAACTAAAAAACTAACAACCAGGCCCAAGTAGAAGTAGCTGCGGGGTTCTTCAGGTCCTATCAATGCTCAACCATTCCTATAGCAAAAACAGAATTAACACAAGGGCTGTGGACAGCACACCTGTGAGATCTCAATATAGATCACTCTAGAATTCTTTGAAAAGTAGAAGGCTGTGTCATAAAAAGGCCCACAAATAACAAATGCATTCCAACAAATGTCTCAAACTCAACACAGGAATACAAGAAATAAAAAGGTACCATAATGCCTCCTTCAATAAATAATTTACCAGCATTAACTCCAAAAATATTGAAAAAAATACCAGAAATATTGGAAAATACCAGAAAAGAATTCAAAAGAATAATTATAAAAATAATTGAAGAATTCCAAGAGAATACAGAAAAACAACTGAATGAATTACATGAATTAAAAAAGTTGGTAAAGGATATGAATGAGAAATTCAATAAGGAGATAGGTATATTGAAAAAAAATAGAAATCTTGGAAATGAAAGACATAATAAACCAAATAAAATGGCCAGTTGCAAGTCTGTAATAGAGACCATGCTGAAGACAGAATCCCAGAGCTGGAATACAAAGTGGCTGGCCTTAAATATTCATACAGTAATAAAGGAAAAAGAATAAATACAAATATACAAGAACTCTGGAAAACATTAAGAGATCAAATTTTACCATCATTGAAATCAAAGGGGGTTGAGAGATGCAGGCTAATGACATCAATAACCTTTCAAGGAAATAATAACATAAACACTTCTAAACACCAAGAATGAGATGGACATCCAGATATAGGATGCATTCAGACCCCCAAATATACAAGATCAAAAAAGAAACTTCATGACATGTTAAAATTAAAATGCCTAACATACAGAACATGAATAGAATTTTAACAGTCTCAAGAGAAAAATGTCAGGTCACATTTAGAGGCAAGCCAATCAGAATTACTTCTGCATGAAGTTGAAAATCCAGGAGGGCATGTGATATCTAACAAGCCCTGAAAGAAAACTCTCAACTGAGATTGCTATATTAAGTAAAGCTATCATTCCAAGTTGAAGAAGATAAAAACCTTCCAAAAGAAGCAGTGATTAAAAGAATTCATGACTACTAAGCTAACACTACAAGCAACACTTAAGTAAATATTATACACAGAAGAAATAAAAAACAAACCCCAGAGCTCACAAATGGATAAATCTCAATTGAAGAGTAGCTAAATGAATGAGAAACAGGAACAAATTAAACATTATAAATATATCAAAATATATCAAAATGACTAAACATCTATCTATAATAACATTGAATGTAAATGGTCTCAACTCTCCAATTAAAACACATAGGCTACAAAATGGATTTAAAAACAAGACCCTATTGTATGTTTTTTGCAAGAGACTTATTGTACAAGAAAGATAGTCACAGGCTGAAAGTAGAAGGATGGAAATTTATATGCCATGTAGGTGGAGCCAAAAAACAAGAAAGAGTAGCTACTCCCATATCTGACAAAGTATAATTCAAACCAAAATTAATCAGAAGAGACAAAGAAGGGCATTGCAGATTGGTAAAGGGAACACTCCAACAAGAAGATGTAACAACAAAAAAATTTATGCTCTAAACATTGGTGCACCTAATAGCATAAGAAAGACTCTACTCAAATTAAAGACTCACAGAGACCCCATTAAAATTACAGGAAATTTCAACATACCTCTCTCACTAATAAATAGGTCATCTATACATAAGCTCAGTGAAGACACTTTAAATCTAAAAATGTTATAAATCAAATGGACTTAACAGACATCTATAGAATATCCCATACAACAATAGCAGAATATGCTTTTTGCTAAGTCATTCAAGGAATCTTCTCTAAAGTAGGCCATATTTTAGGTCACAAAGTAACTCTCAACAAATACAAAAATTTGCATAATTCCTTGCATCTTACCTGATCACAAAGGGATGACATTAAAAATCAATGCCTAAAAGAGACTAAAAAAAACTATATAAACATATAGAGATTGAACAATACACTTAGAATGATGAATTGGTGATAGAAGAAATCAGAGGATAAATTCAAAATGCTTAGGATCAAATGAAAATAGTAGTGTAACATATCAGAACCTCTGGGATACTGTAAAGGTAGTTCTAAAAGGAAAGTTTATACTTATGAATGTCTATATAATTCAATTTGAAAGATCCCCCAAAACAAACTAATGATGCATCTCAAGTCTCTTGAAACACATGACCAAACCAATTTCAAAACCAGTAGAAGGAAGAAACTAATCAAGATCCAAGCCAAAATCAATGTAATAGAGAATGTTTAAAAATACAAAAGATCAATGAAACAAAGAACTGATTCTTCAAGATGATAAGCAAGACTGATATGTCATTAGCAATAGTGGTAAAAGAAAAAGAGGAGGACTGAAATTAATAAAATTAGAGATGAAAAGGGAGAAATCACCAAAGAAACTGAGAGGATCTTTAGGGACTATTTTGAAATCTTATACTCTGCTAAATTGGAAAACCTAAAAGAACTATATACGTTTCTAGATACATATGACCTACCAAACTGAATCAAGAGGATATAGAGAATCTAATTAGGCCAATAAGTAACAGTGAGATAGAAGCAGTAATAAAAAGACTTCCAACAAAACAAGTCACAACCTGTTGGATTCTCTGCTGAATTCTATAAGATCTTTAAAGACCTAATACCAATACTCCTCAAATTATTCCATGAAATAGAAAGTAATATAATACCTCCAAATTCATTGTATGAAGCCAGTTTCACTCTCACATGTTTCACTCTCACATCAAAACCTGATAAAAACACATCAAGGAAAGAAAACTCCAGACCAAGACCCCTAGTGAACTCAGATGAAAAAAAATCCTTAATAAGATATTAGCAAAAAATATTCAACTACATATTAGGAAGACTGTACACCATGACCAAGTTGGTTTTATACCACATTTGCAAGGATGATTTAATATATGTAAATCAATAAATGTAATTCACCATATAAACAGAATAAAGTGCAGAAATCACATTGTCATCTCAATAGGTGGAGAGAAAGCCTTCAACAAAATTCAGCATGCATTAATGATAAAAACACTGAAGAAACTAGGGCAAGAAGGAAATTACCTCAACAACATAAAGGCTATACACTACAAACCCAAACTAGTATCGTACCGAATGGGGAACAGCTGAGAGCTTTTCCTTCAAAACCCAGACAAAGACAAGAATGTCCACTGTCACTGCTCCTATTTCATTTAGTTCGTAAAACACTATTCAGAGCAATCAGGCAAGAAAGAGAAATTAAAATATGCCATTAGTAAAGTAAAAAGTCAAATTAACTCTGCTTAGGACATGATCCTATATCTAGAAGATCCCTCCACAAAAAGAATCTACCAGACAACTTTTAAAGCTGATAAACAAAGTGACAGGTTATAAAATCAATAGTTTTCCTATGCACCAACAATGAAGCTGCTGAGAAAGGACTCAAGAAAATAATTTCAATAGTCTTAAAAATTAAATACCTTGAAATAAATCTAACCAAGGAGGTATAAGACTTCTACAATGAAAATTATAGGACACTGAAGAAAGAAATTAAAGAGGACACAAGATGAAAATACCTCCCACACTCATGGGTAAACAGATTTAATAAGCAGTATACAGATTCAATGCAATCCCCAAATAATGCCAACGACATTCTTTGCAGAACTAGAAAAATCAGTACTAAAATACCCAAAGCATTTCTAAGTAAAAAAAAAAAATAATAATCCTGGAGGCATCATAATACTTGAATTCAAATTATACTAAGAGCTGTATTAACAAAAACTGGCATAAAACTGGCATAAAAACAGACACATAAAGCAATGGTATAAAGAATAGAAGACACAGTCAAACCCACACCGGTGCAGTCTCCCAATCCTTGAGGAGGGTGCCCAAAACATATATTGCAGTAAAGACAGCCTTTCATACAAATGGTGCTGGGAAAACTGGTCATTCATATGTGGAAGAATAAGACTAGATCCTTATTTCCAACCCTTAACAAAAGCCAACTCAAAATGAATCAAAGACCTAGGAATTAGACCAGAAACTACACAACTCCTTGAAGATAACATAGGGTTAAAACACCAACATATAGTCACAGGCGAAGAGTTTCTCAATAGGACCTCTAAAGCTCAGGAAATAAGGTCAAGAAATAATTAATGGAATGCATCAAATTATAAAGCTTCTGCACAGCAAAAGAAACAAGAATGTGAAGAGAGAAAATCTTTGCTAACTGCTCTTCTGACAGGATTAATATCCATAATTTATGACCTCAAAAATATTTTGGATTCAGTTTCAAAAGCTTCTTCTCAGCAAAAGAAACAATCAATAATGCAAAGAGAGAGCCTACAGATTGGGAGAAAATCTTTACAACATGCACCTCAGATAAAGCATTAATCTCTAGGACATATAAAGAACTCAAAAAACAATACCAACAAACAAAATAACCCAATCAATAAACTGGCTAAGGAACTGAACAGACAGTTCATAGAAGAGATATATGAAAAATGTCCAACATCTCTAGCAATTAGAGAAATGCAAATCAAAACTACTCTAAGACTTCATCTACTCCAGTCAGAATGGCAATTATCAAGAATACAAGCAACAGTAAATGTTGGTGAAGATGTGGGGAAAAGGTCCACTCATACATTGCTGGCGAGAATGCAAAATGGTGCAACCATTATGGAAAGCAGTATGGAGATTCCTCAGAACTCTAGAAAAGGAAGCACCATATTACCCAGCTCTCCCACTTCTCAGTACTTATTCTCAAAAATTAAAGTCATCATACTATAGTATGTGCATGCTCACATTAAGCACAATTCACAGTAGTCAAACTGTGAAACCAGCCTATGTGTCTGTCAGTGGAAAAACAGATAAAGAAAATGTGATGTATATACACAATGGAATTTTATTCAGCCATAAAGAAGAATTCAATTATGTCATTTGTATGAAAATGGATGGAACTTGTGAACATCACAGTAGATGAAACAAGCCAAATTCATAAAATCAATGTCCATATATTTTCTCTTATTGTGGCATCATAATAAAAGAAAAAAGAAAAGAAGAAGAATCATTGGAGCTGTTGGTGGGTCTCATGGAAATCTAAGGGACTCAGTAGAGTATAAGACAGAGAGTAAGGGGTAGGAGGAGGGATGGGATAGGGGAAATACTGGAAAATGATAATCAGAATTATATGGTTTCATTGTGTGCATATACGAATATGTGACAATGAACTCCACCATTATGTACAAGTATAATGTACCAATAAAAATATGGGAGGAAATATGGATGGAAATAAAATAAAAAGAGAAGATTAAATGGAATAAAGACATTACTTTGAAATCACTGATTGAATAACTTACTATCTGCTTCTTACTTATTGAATGTAGTAAACCATTTCCAAGTGCATATTAGTTAAAAAGGGTTCCAGTGCAAATGTGCAATTACTACAAAAACTATAAGGCATACCACAAACACATAATAAATTTGAGATTCTTTTTAAGTGACTTGATACCAAATATTATTAAATTAACATAACCCATGGGGATCTCACTGCATTTCAGTACAAAAATATGTTTAAATTTCACATTATTACCATCTTACATTTTCTTGTACAACATAAAATTTATGTTGAGAAAACAGCATTAAATCTTTTTTGAATGAAATCACCTTTGATAATGAGAATGGGCCTCATAAAATCAGCCAAAGTTCTTAAGAGTGACACTGAAGTTTCCTCAAGAAAGAAGTTCTGACTTAAGGCTGCATCGTTAGCTCTTACCCTAAGTTTCCAGCCTACCAGCCTGCTCTACAGATTTCAGATTTGCAGTCAGCCCCCACAATCATGTAAGCCAATTCCTTGAAATAAATCTCTTAATGTGGGTGTGGGTGTGGGTGTGGAGTGTGTTTATCTGGTTGTTTTTCTGGAGAACTCTGATAAACGTGTTAATGCTAGTCTAAAAAGGTTAGCATAACTATATTAATTCCAGAAAAAAGGAGACTTCAAAATAAGAAGGGTTATCAAGAATAAGCAGTAAAATTACATTATCATACAGGGACAATGTTCCAGGAATACATAATGATCTTAAGAGTCTATGGCATCCAAAAATAGTAAAAACACATATGAAAGAGAAAAAAATAGATTCATAATTGTAATTGAGCACCTTAATGCTTCACTGATAGATAATGCAAACAGAAAATCAGTAAGGGATGTAGGACGTAAATATCACCTTTCAATTAATTTGATGTTGAAGGTATGTGCAGGACTCCATCCCACAACAACAAACTATACATTCTTCTCAAAACCCAAGGAACATTCACCATGACAGATCGTGCTCTGGGCCATCAAACAATCCACAATACACGGAAAAGAAGAAAAATAATACAGAATATATTTTCAGAACAAATGTTAAATCTTCACAACAGAATTAAACTAGAAGTCTACAGTAGGAAAGCAGCAGGGAGGCCCACAAATATTTGGAAATTAAACAATATCCTTTAAAATAATTCATCACTTGAAAAAATCCCAAGGAAAATTTATAAAAATATTTTGAGCAAAATGAAAATTCTACTCATTAAAATTCATGGGATGCAGCTAAAGCAGTACTTCTGGGGAAATTCATAGTATTAAATTTACATGTAAGAAAAGAAGAAAGATCTAAAATATACAATATAAATGTCTATCTTGGGAAACCAGAGAGAGCAGAGGAAATTAAATCTAAAGAAATCAGAAGGAATATATAAAAAGTTAGGGCAGAAATTAATATAACTGAAATCAGGAAAATGATACAGCAAAGTTAAAATCTTATTCTTGGAAAAGATCAATAAAATTGATAAATTCTTATCCAGTCTAAACAAAAATTCAGAATACCTAAAGGGACATATGGCATACATATTTTGTCAGGTGTAGCACTCTGGCATTCAAGAGGATTCTGCTCTTTGTGCCTCTTAGTTCAGTTACTGAATCAGTTAGGGTCTCAGGCAACATAATGATAGCAGTTGTCAGATGCCACACAGTCACAAAGCAAGTGCCAGTGGATGCAAAGTTCAAGTGCAGCTTCATGGGTGGGTCAAGGAGTGGACCTTGAGATTAGGAACCTGTAAGGCAGCAGTTTGATTTTTGTACATCAGTTAAATGGTTTATCTTGTCATTCATTGCTTCATGTAAGGGTTCTCTGATTTTCAAAGGGTCCTTCAACATAAACAGAGTGGTTCTTGAGTTGTTTGCTTCTGTTTCATTGAAAAACACATACAGAAGCCCGTAGAAAAAGAGGCTGAGTGACTTTTGCCTGAGCTTGGGAGAAGCACTTGCCCTGATCTCTTTCCCTTCGGGGTCACTGTGTCAATCCTTCTAACTGAATTTTCCTGGCATAATGAATGTGGAGCTCCTCCCTCCACAATCTCACCATGCAGAACCTTCTTTGGCTTCGTGGTGGGCCATGGTCTTTTTCTACTCACTCTCCTGCAACACGGCTTTTATGAATATGAGCTACCCTAACCTAATCACGAAAGGCCAGAGCTGGAGTGGACGACAGGGTCATTGTCTCAAACCCCACCTTTGGCACATTGAACATTTCAGAATTGAACAGGGAGACTGGACATGGTTCAGTCTTAGGCTTGAAGATTCCCTTTCCTTCTCTAACACTTTATCTGCCTTTCCTGTGAATCATAAAGAGGCAGATCTCATTATGGACCCTGTGTCCCTTTAAGACTGTGCTTTCATTGTGTAAGTTCTGGGAAATGGAGGCTTGCATTAACATTTTAAAAGAGAGCAGGGAGGGCCACAATGTGTTCCCACTGGTTTGGGGTGTGGGCTCTCCAGTCAGACAGCTTGGGTCCCAGTCCTTTATCTTCCATTCACATACTGGGTCACTCTGAGCCACCTTCAGCTAGGTTCCACTCTGAACTCCGAAACAGGAAGGGGGATGTGCCCTGCTCTGCAGGATGTGGGATGCCTATTTGAGTTGGGATGTGCAGAGTGCTTGGGAAAACGCAAATGCTGGCGACCATCTGTCAACTCGGTGCTGATCACCTGCTCGATGTCAAACCATTGGTTACTATCAACCCACTTCCTGAAAATAACTGGGCTTCATACTAAGGACCTCAAGACACAGGAACTTGTATTTATATTTCTTTTTTTGTTTGTTTTATGTGGACAAACCTCACAAAGTCCTCCATGAGAGAACTGACCATTTTGTCTGGGTCTGAACAAGCCATAGACACTTGCAGCCCACAAAAACCTTAAAAGCCCTTTTCTTAAGATCTGCAAAGTCACGCTTCTCCCATTTCATGCTCATGCGGTTCGCCTTTGTCTCTCACCCATTGAAACAAATCTAACCTTAAACAATTGGTCACACGTTCTAACTGGACAGAATTCCTCTGGGGTCTGTACTCTTTTCATTATAATCGGTGTCTATACCAGACTCACACCGTCACAAGTTGCCACCTCCTGCCTCAGCAGTACCTGTCACCACACAAGACTTAAGTTGAAAGTGTGAGACATGCAGAGCCAGGGCAATCCCTGAGGTTCAGCCGAGGATTTCCATGCAGGTGAACTGGGTCCCTGGCCCCTGGGCAGCCGCCTGCCCCCTTGGGCTGGGCCCTTCAGGTCACTGCCTTCCAGCCACACGTCTCTGCCTTGTCCCTGAGGAGCTCAGGCAGGAGCTCCTCCTGCACCTTGCTGAGATGCAGAGCACTCTGTCTCCAACAACCCCCAACCGAACGGCCCTGAGTCTACCAGGAGCATGTGTTCCCAGCAGACCTTTAATAAATGGGAAGGGATGTGTATTTTCGTGAATATATTTCCATTTTACAAGTCTCCCATTTCACACCATCTGCTGATCTGGGCACTTCTCATGCTGCCAGTCAGCTTACATTTTATTTTTAGATGCCAGCTTTGGGCAGAGCATGAACACCCTGCAGGCTACACTTTCAGACATTTGAAACAGCATTCTCAAGAGTCTTTGAAGACCTAATGAGAGTGGATCGTGTCAGAAGCCAAAATCACTCAGAGTCACTTGGTTATTTTATTAAAGGACAAATAAATGCTGATGCAAATTGCACAGCCTCTGGTGACAGATGCTCCTGTGAATGGACGGCACACACTGGTCAAGAGGGTGGACCAAGCCAGGCACAGAATGGGGAGCACAGTTCTCAGAGAGCATTCTCCGCCAAGAGGAGGAGAGCTGGCAGCTTGGCAGGATGACACCCTGATGACCACAGAGCACAGGATGAGCAGCCAGGACAGCCTCTTCTCCTCACAACCTCTGGGCTTTCCTCAGTCCTTCTCTGCATTTGTACTAAATAAAAAGAAAGGACCAGAGGCAGGAATGCAGAGAAGCTTCAATGAAGTGGGGTCTTAGTCACCACCAGCATCTATCTATAAAACAGAGACCCCAGCCAGGAGACCCCAGCCAGACCCCAGCTGGGAGAAATCCTGACCAGCATGTTCTGGAATATTCCATCTGCTCCTGGGAAACTCTTGGGGCGACGTTCGGCAGCACCCCACAAGCGGAAACATTTGTGGCATGGGTGCCTGAATCTCCCAGACACTTCCACAGTGTCGAAAAATGTAAATGTGCTACATGAAATCCAGAGCATCTGCTTGAAATCCAGCAGAGGATGTTCAGATACATTTGGGGCATCGCCGAAATCAGCAATGGGAAAGGATAAAAATCCTGAGTCTCGTTGCCAGGGTAGAGGTGTTGAGACCAATTAAGTAAAAACCAGCCTCACGTTCACCAGGGATTGCACACATCTTCACTTATTCTGAGGTTCCAGGACCAGAGAGATAGGAGTATATTTCCAAGAGAAAGGCTGTTTGGAAGCTGCATCTTACATAAGTTTCTAAAAAAATAATTAACTCTATTTAGTAACAGAATGTTAAAAGCAGACATACAGAATTTTGTGGGGTGATGCATTACTATAATTGGCATGTAAATAAGATTGCTGGTGATTACCTGGAACGGGTCCATGGGCCACACCTGGCCACTACCCGTTAGTATAAATTAAGTTTTGGTGGGACATAACCACAGTCCTTTGTTTGCAAGCTGCCCATGACCTGGAGCAGGGCTGAGAATATCGCCACGACCAGATGGCCCACAATCTGAAAATATTTGCTCTCCAGCCCTTCCCAGAAATAGATGGTGAATCCCTGAGCAAAAGGACACACAAGTCTTTCTTTGTGGCTCAGGATCTTCCTTTGAGCCCTGCTGACAACCTGCCAGTCAAGTGACTGGGGAGACTAGTGTGGCTACAGACTCCTTCTAGATGCACAGCCCTGTCAGATGGAGCGTGGATGTCTGGACCATCATGAGGTATTCAGTGGCAAAGTTAGTTACAAAGAAAATTCCCCTTTGTAAATTGGTATGAATCCATATCTCTGGGTGTCAGTGTTACTTACAGGTCTCTTAGTAAATGCTAATGTGCTTGAGGGTTTGGTTTTTGTCTTTTTTCATCGTGTTCATTTGGGTAGAAAAGTGCTACAAGGTAGCAGTTGCTTAAAATAAGTCCATTGGCTAGATTAATGAACTTGCAATTGACATCAACTGAAAGAGTTGTCTATACTTATAAGACACAGATTTATCAAAATTGTTACCTGATGTGTAGAAAGAATACAACTTAGTTAAAATATTTATTCAAGGAAAACTTTTTAAAAGCCAAACTCCTTCTTATACTCACTCTTTCATAGTATGCAATGCTTTTCTGCAGGTTTGGACATTCGATGGTTGCTCTAATTGGGAGGGAGGGTTACACTCCTTCTCATTAAGGATTCCATGACTCATCCATTAACTGTTCTAAAAATCACCACAGGACATCTTGTTTGATGCAAATATTTTCTGCCATTTAAATATCTCAAGCAGAAGTTCTCTAACCTTAAAAGCTGATTGTGTGCATGTTACTAAGAAATAATAAAAATCTGGGGAGGGAGAAGGGAAGAGAATGGATGGAAAGGGAGAAGAGTCCAGAAACTAAAAAGCCAACCCAATAAATGCTGCCATTCATTGCTCACATGTACCGTGCACTCAGTGAGGAATTACCTATGCTCAATCCCTAATCCTCGGTCCAATTCTGTCATTGGTCCTTGTTTACAGATAAGTAAACAGATGGTCAGAAATGCTAATCACTTGCTTAAATTCACACAACCAATTCATGAAGAGCTTGGATTTGAGCTTAGGTCTCTTCCACTCCAAAGTTCAGGTTCCTTCCATTATGCATTATGCTATTTTTGTAAAGGGGAAATATGTCTTTTAGGTCTGGGAAATTTAGCAAAAGATATTTCACAGAAGGATTTAATTTTTATTTTTGCTTGGATAGAATTCAAGTAAGCTTTCTGAGCTCCACAGCTCGGGGTTCACAGTGTTAGAAACAGCAGACAGAAGCATTCTGTAAGCCCAAAGAGCAATGCCTGCTGTGGGTCACAGGTTAAAGACAAAGTGGCTTCTCTGGAGGCGCTTTGTGGAAGAGTCCAGGGTCATCTGATGAGAGACGCCTGCGGCAAGGACCCATGCACAGACTCTGGACAAGCTTGTGAGTCAGGGAGGAATTCCTGTGAGTGACACAAAGGTTTTTTCTCCTGCACTGTCTGGGTAACACTGGGATGTTCCAGGAAGAGGGCAGAACACATAACAGCACTGAGGTGAGGGACAGCAAAGCGCAGCTGAGGACCTGCAAGCAGCTGGGCATTGGCAGAGCTCAGGATCCGTGCCAGGGAAGGAAGCGGGCAAGTTGTAGGAGCAGCCAGGCTGCATCCCATGGGGCCTCGCGTGCCATCCCAAGAGAGTGGGCTACTCTGTTCTGTAGATAATAAGAAACTACTAAGGATCACAGAGGCACACAGCCTGTGGGAGGCCATCTGGGTGAGGTTAGAGGCTCCTGCAGCCACCCAGGCAGTAAGTGATGAATCAAGAACCAGAAAGAGTGAGTAGCAGAAAGCGACCTGGGAGAGGTAGAGAGAGTAGAGAGCGAACAAGGAACAGACCCTGGGACATGGCAGTTATGGGGATGAGGAAACGGAGAGGGGACAAGGTGGGCCCCAAGTCAAAGACTGTGAAGTCCCGGGCAGGGTGACATCCAGGGCAGGTTGCTGTCCACAGAGATGGGAGCCACGAGCTGGACGGCAACTAGATGAGATTGGGGAGCCCTGGTGAAATGCCTCGGGGGCACCACAGTGAACACAATGAGTGGACTGGACTCAAACTCAGGACAAACACACTGAGAGCTGGTGCCAGAGATCACCAGAATGAGGCCAGCAATAAAATGGAAATATTTTTACTTTGTGGATGTTATAAATATTAGATTTGAAAACACCTTCAATAAGAAATGAGAATCTTAAATTGGTTCAAAAATAACCTCAGGAGAGTGTGTAAGGTTTCCTGGAACCATCTACTCTTACCACCAAGATAAAATGTCTGTGCGATTACCCAGCTGTTTATCCAAGACCCACAGAATTCTTTAAATTCCATATGGGACATGGTTAAAGGAAGGAAAGGAAATAACTGGGCAGCCTATATGTTTACTTTAATTTGTGTTTTCTTCAGAAATGGCACTTGGTATTTTAAAAATTTTGGAGTCATGTTAAATCTTATTTATGAGAACAAAACAATGCCTGAAAGAAACCCCACAAAAAAATCTAAGCAGCCATTGGCTGAGAAGCTAATGCAAGGGCTGCTGGGAGACAGAACGAGCATGGCTTCCATGCCCTGTGGATCATGCAACACGGGAGCTGGCAATGGGGGCCGCTGCTCTGCACTGAGATTCCTGAGGAGGTTTCCAAGGGGGCCATCGAAATGCTTGTCAGCTGAACCAAGAGTTTCATAACCAGCTTCACGGGACCTGCAGGGTGTGGCAGGGACAGGTGTGCATCTCACCTGCACACACGAGGGTTTTCAGGTCACCTGTAATCTCTTCTGGGATCCATCCTTCTATCTCAACACCCATCATCTGCATTACAATGGTCAAATCTGCCCTTCGATGATGGTGGAAATTCGTCCCTTGGGGTGCTACTGTGGGGTCATCCATGCCCTGCTGAAAGTCTGGGTCCTCTTCAGCAGTGAAAAGCAAGAGGACCTCCCTAATGGAGGCCCAGAGAGCCTCCCTCACACCAAACCAAGAGACACAGTCTTCTACCTGCTAATGAGCCTGAA
Organism: Glaucomys volans; assembly: GCA_020662805.1. Lineage (NCBI taxonomy): Eukaryota > Metazoa > Chordata > Mammalia > Rodentia > Sciuridae > Glaucomys > Glaucomys volans. The sequence continues at coordinate 826,031 of JAJEJO010048708.1, read as the reverse complement.
GTGAGGGTCAAAGGCCCCTAGGTTGAATCATTAAGGGCTTCACTGAGAAAACTTCCTGAGCAGTGGATAAGGCAGTTGACACCAAATTAGGGCCCTGGATTTCTCCTGTGGAATTTAAAAAAAAATCTCTCGTCTGCATTACACAGGAAATTAAATCAGTGACCTTCTCTGCCTAGTTAAATAGCTAAAATGTGTCAACCTCCCTTGGTCCACAGGGAGACTTCACAGGGCTGTTGGAATGGAGCCTCTCACCACTCTGCCTGTGGGTCACACTCACATCCCTGGAAGCAGTTCATCTGTAGGTCATTTTTCTGCCAATGACAAGTAATCCCAGGTTCTTCAACTCTTCTTTGGTACCCTCTTTCCTGTTTCTTCAACTTTGAGTCTTTCTTCTGATTCTTCCATAAGGCTGTATGTTAGAAGAGCTCAGAAGAGCATTTAAAACCCATGTAAAGATTGGCTGCTCTTGAAGAAACAGCCAAGACAACATGGAGGTGTGGGGACACTGAACGGCCCTCTCTCCCTGGACACCCATTCCTCCCCCACTTGTCATGCAGCGGCCAGGCTCAGAGATGGCAGACACAGCAAGACCAGTGCACGTTACTCCCCTGAGCTGACGATATCTGAGCTGCCTGGGTGCCAACGTATATCTCTGCCAACCTCTGTGTGCCCAGACACTCTTCATTCAGTCACGTGCACCCATTCAACACGGTGAACACTTGGTGTCAGACAGATGACAGTTTTAAAAAGCTCCGATTCCTGCTGCAGACCTCAGCTCATCTCAAGACCCAGGACGTGGGGTAGGAAGAAGGGTGGGAAGGACAGAAGAAGCACACTGGAGCGTGATGTGGTGACTCTGTAGTGACTGCAATTATAACCAAGAACGCGGTACCTTCCTTCCCACTCTGACCTTCCTCTCCAGATGAGGGACTCGCCAAGAGTCACTCAAGTCAGGGACGCCGACTCTGGTCCCACCTTAACTCTGCTTCTCATCTACCCCAAAGCAGGTCTGTCTTCTGACAGCTGCAGCCCAAACAGGGAGGGGGAGCAGGAATCTTCAAGGGCCAGGGCAGAGGCCTTTGTCATGGGAATGGTTTAAATAATACAGGGACTCAGACCTGCCCAACCGCACTAGCCCGACCAGCTCCCCCAGGGCAGGAATCTTAGAATATTCCACGCTGTGATGCAGCTCTGTTCACTCTTCCTGTTTTCCTTTTTCTTCTTCCTCCTCCCATCTTAGGGTCATATACTGATCAGACATGGCATGCAAGGTACATTTTTAAGAAACCAAAGAAAAGATTAAGAACAAAATAGCTCCAGTTTGACACACGAGGACAAAATTTCCTCTGCTGCACTTGGAAATTAGCCACAGAACAAAAGAGAATGGGAAACACACGTGTAATTTATGTTTTCAATAACATTAGGCAACTGACAGGAGCACCGGCCTCCAACGTGGGAGTGACAGCTGCTGCCAGCTGGGCCCAGGCTGGAGGCCAAGAGGAGGCGAGGCCAGGGCACTGAGACAAGTGGCAGGGGTCAGATGGAAGTGGAGAAGGGCCCTCCAGGGCCACCCGGCTGCAAATGCCAAGCTGACCAGTGCACAACTGTAGGAGTGTCGGCGGGAGCCCCTGACATTCCAGGGGCCGGACTGGACAAGGAGGGACACCAGCTGGCCATGCTGGCCACATGCAGCCTGACTCTGTGGTGCACAGGATCTCCACGGGCTACTGAAGGACTGAAGGAGCATCACTTAGGACATGAATCCCCAGGCAAACACTCAGCAAGTTCTGGTGGTGCTGAGGAGGATGAGGATCCCCAGGAGGCGGCAACTGCAGCAAGCAGCTCATCCTAAGCACATGAGTGGAAAGGGCAGAGAACATCTCTAATTTTTTTTTGGTGCTAGGGACTGAACCCAGGGTCACTTTATCACTGAGCTACTCTCCAGCATCCCTCCCCCCTTTATCTTGAACTTTGAAACAGAGTCCTGCTAAGTTGCTGAGGCTGATCTGTAACTTGCAATCCTCCTGCCTCAACCTCCCAAGTCTGTTGAACAATAGGTGTGTGCCCCCATGCCTGGTGACCATCTCTAATATCAGTGCAATAAAACTAAAATAAATAATAAGACAGAAAGGGAAAAATCTCCTGTTGCCTGAAAATAAAACAACGGTAAAAGCTTCTCTGTTTTAAGAAAGACTTGCAAGTCCAACTTAAAAATATAGAGAAATAAAGATAGTGAGCATGTAGGTAGTGCAGAATTAAAGCTCTATTCAAAGGGAAATTTATCATTTTTGATACTTATATAAATGCATAAGAAAGAAAAAATACATTAAGTATCTAACACAGACATTGGGAATACAACACAAAACAATATGGAGAAAACAAACTAAGAAACATGTTTGAAAAAAACTGAGAGAAAAACTAAAACCCAGAAAATCAATAAAAATAATAAATATATACCAAACTTGTTCTTTGGAGAAATAAAGTAAAATAAACAAAACAGTAGCTAGATGGGTCAGGAATAAATGAAAAAAAAATATAAAAACTCCAAAAATAAGAATCCAACCAGGGAAAAGTAAACTCAAATACAAAGCAAATGGAAACCATGGAGAGATCACTCTCTGTGAAATGCAGTTGAGACTCTGAATGAAAGAGATTGAATTTATAAGAAAATTCAAAATAAACACCAGGAGAGAAAGTAAGTCTGAACAGAATGTTTTCACAGGAAAAGCAGAGAATGATGTGCACTCAATCTAGACGAGATGGAGGAAATTTACTGTGAGGACAGTTCGCAGGCCCATCCATCCCTAAGCAGGTCAGGGCCGCCTAAGCCGCCATTCTTATTATTGTCAGGACAGATGAAAAATCTTTCATAAGCTGTTGGATGAAAGACTCAAGCAGCAAATGGAGGAGAAACACAACATAACATAATTCTGGAAATTTAAGAATCATTCAATATTATGTTTACAAAGAAACCATTCAATTTTGTCCATGGGTGATTAAAAAAAGAGTCTGTTTATAACCATTCAACATCCGCTCTTTAAGAAAACAGGGAGAAGAGGGGAGAGTTGCAGAGGGGGAGAAAGAAAGGAGAGAGAGAGAGAGAGAGAGAGAGAGAGAGAGAGAGAGAGAGAGAATGAGAGAGATCTTCTAAATAAAAACCAATGGTTATTTCCTTCAAATCATAAAATTTCTTAGCTTAACTCGAAAGCCAAAATATGACTTAAAGGGAAAATACTAGTCCTACTAAATAAAAAAAAAATAGACTAATGTGTCTACTACCACGGACTTGATGTTATTTCCCCTTGAAGTTACCTGGGAAAGCAATTGGAAAGAAAAGGAGGTTTTTAAAATTAGAAAGGTAAAATCTACTTGAAAATAATGTGCTTATAGACCTGGAGAGCTAAGAGGATCAAGTGGATGCCTTCTACACAAGAGAATTCACAAGTGGTGCTAAGAAGTGGAGTCACTGACAACCCTCCAGAGTCACTGTCTCTCTCTCCTGCCCCTCCTCTCTCCATGTCTCCCCTTTCTCTCTTGCTATTTTTAAAACGGGCAAAGCACCGTGGACAGATGTTCAGCGATCCTACCTATCCGCAATCATCTGGCAAGAATTCTTGTCGCTTTCCCTATGGATGCTAGTTTTGTTTCCACAAGGGTGAAATTCCCATATGCTTCTTCACTGAATTCTTCTAGGTTTGCTTTATTTTCCTATATTGCTATAAATATCTCCCAAGAAGGTATCTTCGTGCATCATGCACCACAGAGCTTAACAAAACCTGAACAGACAGGAGAAGGGTGGTGTGCAGACTCTCTGACCTTAGAGAACACAAGGCTTTGTCTGCAACAAGCCTCCAAGGGAGAGGAGACCCCAGCCCCACTGCATGCTAACATCTGCAGTGAGTTCCATTCTTGGAAGTTCTGTGCACTGGGAAGCTCAGTGCAAGACTCTTTTAGAATGAGGGTCTCTGCAGATGTAATTAAGTTAAAGATGTTGCAATGAGATCATCCCGCATTTACAATGGGCCCTAAATATAGGAACCTGTGTCTCTTTGAGAAACAGAAGGAGAAAAGACACAGAGACAAAGAGAAGAGGCACAGCCTAAAGAGAAGACTGTAAGGAAAGAGGCACAGATTGGAGTTATGGAGCCCTGCACTAAGGACTGCCAAGGTTTGCTCGCAACCGCCAGAGGCCAGAAGAGAAGCACACAGAGATCCTCCCTCAGAACCTGCAGGGGAACCCACCTGCCAACATGATGGTTTCATTTCTGCAAGAGAATAAATGTCTGAGTTTTTACATTGCTGTTGTTTTAAGTGCTGAAGGTTGCAGTGATTTGTTCCAGCAATTCTGAGAAACCAACACAGTAGCTCAGCTGGGATGGAGGGAGAGTCAGACTGATGGGGCTGTTTAGGTTCCTATTTTCAAGATCACCAACTGATTCATGGGAGGGTCACTTCCATCTTATCAAGGTGTGATGAAGCTGGTCAAAGGGAACAGAGAACAACCCTTAAGGTGGCTGGGACACTGAAGTGTGCTCTCCAAGGAATAAGCAGCCCAGAGGAGGAGTGGAAAGGCCATCCAAAATATCCTGCTGGCCAGGGACCCTATACATGCCTCCTCTTATGTCCCTTCCTCTCATTCCTGCCAAGAGGTTGGTTGGGGAACTGCAGCTTGAATTTTTCCAAAACCAGGTGTTCTGTGAACCTAGAGGACCTTAGAACCTTGAGGGCCCCTGTCCTCTGGTCAGTGTGGTGTGAGCCTCTAGTGCCTCAGCAGGGTGCAGCTGTCTTGGGTCTGGGTTCAGCAGGCCACAGGATGGTCAGTGGAACCAGCTGAGCTCTGAGGGTCTCACACATGTGCCATCCAATTCTTACCCAACCAGCTCAGTAGGTCATTTAGACTTTGGAACCATATTCCTCAAAGTATTTTATGTTCCATTTCTCATAGCTTCTATGAAATCAGGTAAACAGCAAAATATGTCATTGCTCCTCTTGCTGTCTCCTACACTTTGGGGGCTGGGCACCAGGCTCTCCACACGCTGTCTAACCTGATCAGCACCAAGGCCAGCAACCATGCGTGCCAGGTGGCTGCTGCTGTTGCCATTTCACAGGTGAGAACACTGAGTAGGCTAATAGGGCCAAGCGCATGCAGGGCTGCGGTGGGGTTCTCCAGAAGGCACATCCGAAATGAGGTTAGAGTTTACTAGGGAGTGCCCTCAGGATATCGATGCCCAAGGGGAGGAAAAGACACACCAATTAACAGAGAGAAGCTGTACTGGACCACAGCCCCGCCATCAGACATCCACGAAGACTCTGGAGTGAAAAGGGCAGTTCTCAGAATTGTTCTGCATTGGGCCGAAATGGAAGGAATTTGTGTTCAACTCAATCAGGCATGGACATGGGTTAGCCTGAGAAGGGCAAGACCTTGGGTGGGCAGGTCTCTTCCAGCAGTCCCCAGAGGCCTGGCAGTTTTAGGCCAGTTGCTGACAACATCCCAAATACTAGGCAGCCAATCATGGGACTCTGGTCCCCTCCCATGCTCACCATACACAGATCTAAAGCAGAAGTGGGATCCACACCCAGATTCTACCTGAAGCCCAAAAGCCTGCTCTGTCCACCACCCCATGCTCCCAGCCATGTCTAGACACACATGAGCTGCTAAGAAGGACATGAGAAATCATCACCCCAGAGTCTGGCCATCAGAGTCATCTCCTGGAAGAGGTCAGTTTGATACCCATTGTTCTCATGTTTTCTGCAAAACCAGAAAGGACATCTCCCTCTGCCCTGAGCTGACTCAGTTTGTTGCATTCTGCAAATGTAGTGAGGATGTTGTGAGCTGGCCACCAGGCACTGGTTATTCTTAATTCCCGATGCTTTGAGCACTATGTGCATGGCCAGCTAAGTTCTTTCCATTTGTCACCTTATGTCATTATCCCTGCTGCCCTGGGAAGATGCCCTGATTGTTATTCCCATTCTGCAGATAATTAGGTTGAGTCCCAGCTTCCTCTCTCTCTGGAATGACTCCCAGTGAGGAAGTGTACATACTCCGTCCACTGCACCAGCTTTCCTTTTTAAAAGGGAATCCCTTCCAACCAGAAGGCTGTTTGTGCTGAAGCCAAGCTGCACCATGCCACTGCCTTGGGTTCACACAGCAGCTGACATTTCCTTCAAGTGCACAGCAGGTCCTACCTGACCCCTCTTGGGAGGTTGACCTTCTCATCATCTTCTAGGGGTCTCAAAGAGCAATTGCTGGAGGTTTCCTAAAGACTCCACATCATAGCTTTAACAAACTACCTCCACCTCTATCAGTGACATTTGGAATGGACAGAGCCTCAAATACTTCTAAGTAATGGACAAAGATACACAACTTGTTAAAAGCAGGAGGAAAATCACCACCAAGATGTTGGGTGAGGCATCACTGAAAGGTGCCATGGAAATGTGTAATGGGTCTGTAATGAAGTATTGCATTTGACATCAGTCTGTGGCTCTGAATGAACAGGGGACCATGAATCAGATGGTGGAATCAAGAAGAGAACAGAGTCTCTGGATGACTGCTGCATTTCATTTTCTAAAGTCCTTCCTTCCCATGCTGCTCTGATCAAATCTCTTAGAACAAGTTCAAGTTCTGACAGGGCTTCCCTCCTGCTCTCCTCTTCACTGCCCCGCAAAGGCTGGAAACTCCACGCAGACCTCGTTCTACCATTATAGTCAGCGGAGAAAGGCTGCCTCTTGCTTTCTTACACGTTCATTCAACAGTTTAAATGTGAGTTGGTTTCCTACATTCACGTTCATGTTGCTGTGCATTGAGCTACTGAAATTCTCCCAGGCAGAACATTGGTGCCGAGTTCCTGCCATTTGGAGAAGGGTATGTGGGGGCAGGCTGCAGGGCGATGACGGGGGGCGGGGGCAGGAATTCAAACTTGCTCTGGGGTTCAGTCACATTGGTCAAGTCACCATTTTTACCCCTTCTCCAGCCTCACCTCCATTCCTTCCGAATCATGTCTTGAGAACAGGGAGGCAGTCACTTGCTAGAAGAGGGTATGGATTATATACCATGTAGGGCTTCATGCTATACAAATGGGCAGTAGCATAGTTTCTCTATCTCTATCTTTTGTGAAAAAAAATAATACTTAATGCTTCTCTGAAGACAAAACACTAAGAACAGAGATCCAAATTCCTAGCAATTAGTCTCCTCCACAACCAGAAACCGGGCAGCTGGTAACCTGCTGTTTTTCCTCTGAGCTTCTCAGATTAGATCCTAAATGCAATTTAATTCCAGACTCCAATATACACTTCCTGAATTATACTTAAAAAGAATCAGTTATGTAACAAATCTGCATTACTATTGATTACACACTTACCATAGATGATTGGCTGTATTAAGTACAATAAAAAAATTTTCCCATTGTATCACAATTTAAATACATGAAAGCATTCTTAGTGTAAAAGAACCCTATAAAATTTCCAAACATTTAAGTAATCCTGTTAGAAAACCAAAAAGCACTCCTTAGCTTGTCTTCTTTAATAAATGCAGATTCTCATATAACTGGCTTGCATAAGTAAATTGAGACTCAAACTCCCCCCTCTCATGGGAAAATAAAAGATAAATGAAATGAAAATTTGGAATGTGCTACGAATACCAAAGACCTAAAAATGTAAGAAGATCAAATAAATTTCAAATGCAAAACGCAATCATGATATAAAAATAGGAATAGGAGGAGATTCCTTGAGGAGGGTTCCAGGTTGAGCTGACCGTGGTGGGGAACCAGCAGAGCAGAGGACAGGCCAGGTGCACAGCTCACACCACCCAGTGCCACGGGAGCCCAAGCTCCAGGCTGCACGGAGGCCAATGGCCATGAATCCCCTGCTCTGGCCAGGAGATAGGACTCCAGCCTCCTAATTTCCTCCAAGCTCTTCCTCCCCAGGGTCTAGGCAGAAGCAACCACCAGAGCACGAGGCTCATCTGTCTTCCTGGCCCCAATTTCCCTTTGCTCTGACATAAAGGTAAGCACAAAAGAACTCTTTGTTGCTGTCATGAAACTTTCAGTCAATTATATGTCATCCCACCAATGCAAGTAAAATTCTTGTTTTCTAGTTAATCATGAATTGGAGAGACTTTTAGTGCTTTCACTGAATTTATCCCCTGGAAATAATATATTCTTCCTACATGGGCAACATGAAACTGCCATTCTGTAAATTTCCTGATAATTTACATATTTTCTTACCTTCGTTATTAAGGGATTGTGGAATCTGGAATCCCAGATTGCAGGGGAAAAAGACACATTTCTTTAAAAGCCAACAGAATGACAAAGAGAAAATAATTATGATAAGACTTGCAGAGACCAGTACAGAGTGAAACAGAGTAACTGAAAATTCTCTCTCTCTCTCCCACAAATACATGTGGTGTTCCAAATGCTGCCATTCTCTCTCTCCCCCTTGCCCCACTTCCCATCCTTCCTTCCTTTACTTTTTCCTTCCTTGCTGAACAATTCAGTCCTCAGATCATCAGATGAGGCCCAACCAGGCAGCACCCACCTCAGCAGATCACTGGGGAAACAGGAAGCTGTATTTGTCCAAGGGCCACAAAACTGGCAGTGGGGAGAGCCAACCACAGTGGACAGAGCTTGAGCAGGGAAAGGGACACACACACCAGGGCAGCCTCGTGTGGCCCGAGTGTCGGAGCTGAGCTGGGAGGGCAGGGACCTGCTTGCAGAAGAGCAGGGAGGGGGAAGCTGGACACACACTCAGGAAGGTGGCCCAGAGAGAGGCTTTTGGGTGGGGAAGGCAGCTGAGAGACAGGAGACAGGGTATGACCCAGGGTTGATCAAATAATAGGATACATCAAGAAACAGGGAACCTCAGTTCTTTCACATTGGTCAAGGAAAATATTCATGTGAAACCATAGTGGTTAAGATCTAAGAGTCTATAACAATAAATATAGCAGAAATCCGTGTGGACTTGGCCTTCGGTGTAAAGACGCCTCATGAGCAGAAGGAGCACCTCACACCCAGACCTCGCTCTAAATGGCATTCTCTGCTAACCAGAACCAGGGCCCTCTGGAAAGACAGCTGGTTTTAGGTGTGGGGAGAGAACAAGATGAGCCCGAAACATATTGTTGTGATAGAAAGCAAGGAGGGACCCAGAAGGTGAAGGTGACAGGGACATGCCAGGACAGAAGCCAGGCTCAAGGTGCCCCGGGACAAACCTGAGACAACGTGATTCTGTAAATGAAGAGCTAGGGTTTATAAACTATCAAAGAGTAAAAATAAGAGAGCACAAAACCAAACACATATAAACAAATTCAAGTCTGATGAAAATCAGGATATATGCACAGTTTTCAAGTAACTCCCCATAAAATAAGTATTAATAAGAAAGAGGAAAAGAACAATTGCAAAGTGGAAAAGCCCAGTGGGCAGCAAGACAACCCAGATGCACACCAAGAGACACAGTGTGATTACCACAGAGGAGTTACGGCCCGGACGTGGCCATACAGGGACACACTCCCCACGACCAACTCCTGCCAACCGTGCAGAACCCGACCTATGCATGGGGACAGCAGACTGACTCAAGCTAAAGGGCCTTCTATAAAATAATGAGCTGGCAATCCCAAAAGGTGTTAAGATCCTGAGCACCACAGGTAGACCAATGGACTGTCACAGAATGAAGTCCAGAGAGACTGGACAATGCATTGCCGTGGATGCATTTGGACTGGGCCCTTTCTCTGAAGAGCACATTAATGCAAGGCTGGAGGAACCTGAATAGGGTCTGAGAGTCAGAAGGCAATCATCCAGCAATGTGAATTTCCCAACTTCGGCAGTCATATTGTGACTCCGTGGGAGAACGGTACTGTAGAAAATACTGAGGCCCCGTGCTGATGTGGTAGCCAATTGGCAACTTGCTTCTTATTTTTTTTAACAGGCTTATGGGCTGACATATATTTTCTTTTTTTTTTTTATAAATCACTAATTTATTTTTTATTCCATATTATTTATTGCTGCACTATAGTGGTACATATTTTTTTTTATGGGTATTGGAAATTACTCAGGGGCACTCAACCACTGAGTCACCTCCCCAGCCCTACTTTGTGTTTTGTTTAGAGACAGGGTCTCACTGAGTTGCTAAGGGCCTCACTTTGGCTGAGGCTCCCTTTGAACTTGGAATCCTCCTGCCTCGGCCTCCCAAGCTGCTGGAATTACAGGCACGCGCCACCGCACCGGTGAGATGTACATATTGATGGGATTTATTGTTACACATTCATACTTGCACACAATATAATACTCTGTACTGTATAAGTGATTTATTGGTAAGTATGAGTATTTCAAAATAAAAGTTATAAAATGTATTAGGGATTGTACTTTAAAATATAATGGGAAATACCATCCATATTTTCCAATTATTAACTAGATTTCCTCCACTGGTGACCAGTCATAGCCTGAGAATCCAGTGCACGTCAAGGAAAATGCTGGCAAAATGAGTTTCCTGAGGACAGTGAGCTCTGTCATGTGGTGTGGAAAGAGGACATGATTTTCTCCTAAGTCAACATTTTGGTTCACAGATATACACTACGCATGCTCAGTGGCTTCCCAACATTCAAACATATAAATGAAACCAAGTTCTTCCTATGGATCCATGCTACGCAAAATGCACTCCTCCACTGAAGGTTAGAAGGCGGGTTGATGTTACTGACCACCAGGGAGGGACAACCTCTTTCTCCAGACCAATCCAGTGTGCATGACCAGTGCTGCTTGGACAATGACACCACAGAACCCCCTCCTAGCCCTCTCACCTACAGGCACTGTGCATTGAAAGGATCCAGTGAAGGGTTTTCTTCCACCTCAAGCCAGGGGTATTTTCAGTTCTATTCCCAGCAGTGGCTGAAAGCAGCGAGAGATCTTTCCTTCACACCTTGATGTTCACCTACGAACCTTCCACTTCATAGCAGTTGCCATATTCCACCTCCCCAGCTCTTGGAATTTCTGTGAAATGATTTCCAAGGGGTGTAGGAAATGAACTGCATGTTCTTCTTTGCTTCTCCATATTATTCTTAATGAAAAACTATGGAATGAAGCATTTTTATCACATTTTCTACTAATTATCCTGTCTCTGACTGGCTACCAATATGAAGTATTTTTCTATGTTGGTTTTTGAAAATAGTAAATAAAAATTTAAGGCTACATTCTTTCCCAATTTGCTTTTACTAATACAAGCAAATAAAAATGCTTTCAAAAGCCCAACTCAATACAGTATGCACTGACCTAGAACACAACTGTTCTCTGTAAAACACTTTTTCCTCTATTTTTTTTTAAACCTAGTTAATCCTTATAGGCAGGTATTAAAATTCTCTTTTCCAATAACTTTTCCTATTTAATCCACACCAGCAGGCACTTCATCTATTTATGAAGAACATGAAGAGGTAGGTACAAAATGTTCAAGACGAGTTCCAGGTGAGCCCCAACCCTGAAGGTACTGTGTGCCATGAAGTGTTTGAGGGTCCTCCTGCCAGTCAAAGGAGGACTTTCCCACAGTTATTTCCAGAATGTAAACTGGCCGAACAGATTGTGTACTTGTTGCTGCCGAAAAAACATACTCAGCACCCTGACCTAGATGTGCCCACCTGATGCTGAGGGTAATGGCCCGAGTAGAGGGAGGGTGGAATTCCTGGGAGGAAGGAGAGATGCCTCCTTCACACCCACAGGGAGGCAGTTCGAGGCAGAGGGTAGAGCAGGCCAGCGCCCCCGTACACAGCACCACTGCTCCTCCGCCTTCCAGACACAGCTGGGTTGGTCTTTTTTTTTAAACAGAAAGGTGGCAGCCAGAGGCTGGGAGGTGGGGATTTGAGGAGTTGCTGGTCACAGGCTAGCAACTGTCAGTGATGAGGTGAGCAAGTTCTGGGGATCGATTCACAACCCAGGTGGTGAGGGAAGTAATCATGATAATCACCACACAATACACATCTATGTCAAATCCTTACACTGAGTACCTTGAAAATACACAATGTTTGTCAATCAAATATTTTACAATAAAAATAAAGCATTCCACCTTCGATCTTCCCTTGATGAGGTACTGGAGTCTCTATCTGTGCCTCAGGAAGCGTGGGTCACTGGGGAGTGTGCAGGTGTAACACACAGAGCAGTTGTGACGGTTTACATGCGAGGCGTCCCCCTAAAGCTCATGTGTGAGACGATGCAAGAAGGTTCAGAGGAGAAGTGATTGAATTATGAGAGCCTTAACCCAATCACCTCAATTAATCCCCTGCAAGGATTAACTGAGTGGTGCGGAAGGTGGTTATGGTGTGGCTGGAGGAGGTGGGCGTTGGGGATGAGCCTTTAGGGTATATTTGCATTTGGGGAATGGAACTCTCTCTGCTTCCTGACCACCATGGGATCTAGTTCCCTCTGCTACCTCCACTGTGAGGTCCACCTCATCTTGAGCCCTGAGGAATGGAGGCTGCTCTCTATGGACTGAGACCTCTGAAACCATGAGTCCCCAGATCAACTTCCTCCTCTACAACTGTTCTGGCCAGGTCTTTAAGTCACAGCATTGAACAAGCTGACAGAAACGGGAGCAATGTGCCTGTCCTCTGCCCTCTGTTTCCTGGGAGTGGAGCTCCCTGTAATGTCAGAATTAGACAAGGCAAAACCCTATCGTACTGTGTAGTCATGGTCACTACCTCCACACCCTGCAAAGGATGTGCAGCATACAAAGTCTCTTCAGCTGCCCTTAATGCACATGATCTTATGATGAGCACTAGGAGATGAATATTGAGAAAAGGGATCCCTAGAAAGCTGTCAAATCAAGGGGGACGATACCAGGCCAAAGGGCAAGCCTCCACTTCCACCTCAAGTTACCAAATTAAACACCCCATCAAGTGCATCAAAAACTGGTTTCTAGTCTCTGCAGGACTCAGGTGAGCCATGTCTAAAATCCTCATTCCTGGCCAGGGATGCAGATGCGCAACAGGGCCCTTACCTAGCAAGCAGAAGGCTCTGGATTCCATTCGAGCACCATAAGAACATAAAAGTAAAACCTCCTTTCCAATAGTGCAGTGCTGTTCATGACTGTGGCTCTCTGCCTTGCTGCATTTTGCATCACTGACACCTGTGTTGCAACTGGACCCCACAGAGCAAAAGAAAACATAGCCTCTACAGGTAAAAAAGTACTGCTAGAAATAACTCCAAATCACTGGCCCTCATGTTCACTGATGCACATAATAGGAAATGGGTAGCTTTTAAAATGCTTTTAACTAATTAGACAGAGCAGCTTCTCTGAAATGCCTCTTATTACTAAAGCAAAGTTTGCTGCTGTAGCGTTTTAAAGAGCTACATTTTTTTATGCCCACAGACCTGCCAGAAGATTGAGAAATGGAGAATATTTTTGTCCTCTGTAAAGAGAGAGGTGGGAGAGAATTATGAATTTAATGGTATAAGTTATTTCAATCTAAAAATGAGAGTGCTTAATGGCAATGCATAGTAAGAACACCTTTGTACCATCAAAAATCATATCGCCATTCAAGAATCAGTACGCTGGGTTGCCAACTCGATTTTCCTGCTAACATGACTTTCACTGTTGCTAATGGCTAAGTGACTGCTGGCCCCACTGATGGACGTTGCATGAGGGACGGTGACAAGGGGCGGCAAGGGAGCAGATCTGGGTACCAGAGGACAGCACACCTGGAACGGAAGCCCAGGACCTCCACTCCATCCCCTGAGGGATGTGGAAGGTCACTGTCCCGAATGCCAACGGGCACTCACCTGCCAGACCAGGTGTTCCTTGGCCCCCGGCGTGGCAGACAGGCAGACGCTCAGCACAATGGTGTGGGACGAGGAGGTGAGGACGCTGGCGATGATGGCATCCCACATGTTGAAGGGTAGCATGGTGTAGACCACAAAGATGATGAAGAGGAAGAAGGACACCTGCAAGGGGAGAACAGGAGGTCAGAGTGTCCCACTCCCCGGGGCTTCCTTCCCGTGGAAGGCAGAAGAAAAGGACCCGCTCAATTTAGAAATAATCATGTGACAAAAGGAACAGCACACTGAAGCAATTCCACTGGGTTTCATCAGGGACAGAGTCTTACTTAAAACTGCAGGACTTTCACTTGTGGACATCAGGTTGGCCTGAGCGGCCCCTGGGCACCCAGGCAAAGCTGGTCCTAAATGGTCAGCGTCGGGCATCTGGCATTAGGGGCACAGAGGAGGTTCAGCTGTTGTGGACTTCCTCCAGAAGAGGTCAAGTACAGAGGAGCACGTGACCCAGCAGTTCCACTCTCAGACATAAACCCCAAAGAAATGGAAACCGGCACTCAAACAAATACACGTGCACGTGTGTTCCTAACAGCACTCACACCACAGCCAAAGGCAGGACACAAATCTCCATCCAGGACAGACGGACAAAGAGCGTCGGCATTTCCATACAATGGAAGACTGTTCAGCCACACCTGGAATAAAGTGCAGGCTAGAGTGTGGGGGAACCTGGAGAGGTGATTCCAAGTGGCTGCAGCTTGGGTGAAGCTGCACTGGGTGTCACTCCATGTATCTGAACTACACCAAAAAGTAATCCACAGAGACAGAGAGCAGATTGGCAGCTGCCGGGGGCTGGGGTAGGGTGGGAAATGGAATAGAGAGCAATTGCTTAATGAGAACAGAGTTTCCTTTTGGAATGATGAGGACGGTTTTGGAACTAGTTCTGGGGGTGGGGGATAGGTGGACAATCCTGGTTCTCGGCGACATCACACCCCAGGGGAAGGTTGGCCATGGGCGCTGGCTGCCACTCCACGGTTTGCAGGTGCTGAGAGCAGGGCTGTCTGCCCACCCAGCCACCCTGAGGAGAGGATGAGGTGCACTCTGAATCATCTTCTCTATCATCACTGCTGCTGTCTCAGGGTGACAGCCAAGGAGAAAAGTGACCAAGAACCCTCCTCAGGAAGCCCAGGGATCTACAGGGACCCTGCTTCATGGCCCTGTTTTCACTCTTCAGTCTGTGTTCATAAGGAACCTCAGGGCAGAAGACATGGCAGAACAGGCTGTCATGTTTTCTGGCATATAATTTTATTGATTTACCTCTTCAAAATAAAAGACCATGATGGTCGGTATGTTCCAGTAAAGCCCCATTACTTAGCATGGCAGGCACTCCTTTCTCCATTCTGCACGTGGAATGTAAAGCCAAGGCCACAAAGGGAAAAGGTTTAAGATGGTCTATGTAACAAGATGCAAGATGGAGGTGGAACAGACGGGGATTTTCATACAATGAATGGTGATCTGCTCAGACAGGTGGGGCACCCACCTCGTGTCATCCTTCCAGGGAGAGAATACACAGAAAGCATTCTTGGAAATCAATAATCCTATTTCAAAACCACTAATAACTAACACTAGCATTTACTGAGTACCTGGTGTCCAGGCCTTCCACAATCCATCTCTGGGGCCTGAGGGAGAACCTTGAGCTGTAGGAAAGATCTCTTTAGGAATGAAGAACAATGGCTATGTATCCATAGCTTATTGAGAAAATCAAGTTGTTGGAAATCCTAACCTCCATCAAATTGCAGGAAGTATTTTCGATTAAGACACTGTTGTTTCTACACATGTTCCTTATGCAGAACCTTGTGTCCCACCAGAGGAACTCAGTCTGTAGAGTCGCACTGCAAGGGGTCATAAGCTCAGCCCATTTAGCAGAAGAGCTTCACCCACCCACGAACCACGAACGATAGCTCACAACTGGTCAGTGTCAGAACTCACGTACAAATCCCAGGGTCAAGTCTTCCCTCTCTTCTTGGCAAACAGCTCATAATAGTTCCGTCCTCCAGTAGATACAAATATCAATAATTAGGAGAGAAACCAAAACTTAAAAACAAAGGCATAGCAAAAGGCACAGTGCATGCTGTTTCTGCATCTCTGAAAGGGACAGCCAGTGGACTCTTCTCGCTGTCACTCGGGTAACACGGACAGCGCCTGGCCTTGTGCCTCCGTCACTGGATGCTCTTGGTGAGGAGGACCCGAATGCCAGGCTTGTTTCAGAACGGCTCATATTTCAACGTTACACACATCTTCCCTTCAGGTCTGCATGTTGAACTTGTAGTGTGTCCACAGCATTGGTCATGATGGACATGGAGCAAAATCATGAGTTAGAGAAAGTTATACTAAATGCTTGGAAACTGGGAGTGAAAGAAGAAACCCTGTGTTTGAAATGTTGAATAACAGAACAGATCCTATTAAGCAGGTGACTTGGTCTCCGCCTGTCACCCTTTGGGGCTGGATGAGTCTTTGTCCTGGGCATTACAGGAATGGAGAAGTAACCCAGCCTCCATGCATGAGATGCCACCATCGCAGCCCCCAAAGATGTGACAACTGGAAATATCTCCGGCCATCACAAATGTCATCCACAGGCTACTCCAGCCCTGCTGAGAACTCTTCAGCTATAGCAAAGGTTTCTTTCAGGAATGCAAAAAATTGGTACCTAGTCACAGTTTAATAAGAAAATTAATTGACTTGGGATCTCTAATATCCATGAAATTTAAAGGACATATTTTCAATTAATTTATTTTTTTTATTTTTACAGACTTCATTTTGATTCATTGTACACAAATGGGACACAACTTTTCATTTTTATGGTTGTGCACAATGTAGATTCACACCATTCATGCCATCATACATGTACACAGGGTCATGATGTCTGTCTCATCCCACCATCTTTCATACCCCACCCCTCCCCCTCTCATTTCCCTCTACATAATCTAAAGTTCCTCCATTCTTCTCTCACCCCACCTCCCCACCTGATTATATATCATCATCCCCTTATCAGGGAAAACATTCAGCCTTTGGTTTTTGGGATTGGCTAATTTTTTTTCTACATTTAACATTTGATGCAAAAGCTGTATATCCTCCAAGTAGAATTAAATGGATATATTCAGTTATCAAATTAACAATTACAAACAGGAACCTCTCAACTGGATCTTGTCCTTACAATGAAAACATCTTTAGTGTTTCTTTGAAAATATCAAATTTTTGAAGAGTTTAATTCGGGCAGGTTTTAAATTACTGCTTAAGTTTCATTCATAAGAACTTCTGGAAACGTGTGGCACTTTGAAGGGACATGTGGAAGGCTTCGCCGTGACACCCAGGTAGAGACTAGACTTTCAGTCTCCCGAACATCATAGCTCCTGTGAAAGGCTCACTTTTAGAAGGCAAAGTGGATTTTCTAAAGGTTAGTTAAACAAACTGCGTTAACTCACGATTAGGGTTTTGGTGACAGCCTTTCAGGAGCTCAGCTCGGGATGCCTCCGCCACATCCACAGTGGCACTGTGTGGAGGAAAGTCAGGCTCGTTTCAAGTCCCGTGAGGAGAATGTTCTCACATCTTATTGATTTCAGGGGGTTCCAGCGTCTTCCAAGCCTGGTTTTCAACACAAGTTCAACTGGCCAATGAAAAACTAAAATGGGTCTGGCGCATCTAAAAATGCTTCGAGAAGTCTAATGCAATCTCTCCATTTTCCATGTTACCATGGGACATGAGGGTCTCCTTAGATGTGCCACTGCCCAGAGGTGGAAGGACAGAGACGCTGATCTGAAGGCTGCAACCCCGTGCACTAACAGGACATCTGAGGTTCCAGGGAGGTGCTTTCATGCATGTCTCCTCTCCAGTCCTGCGTTCACCTTTCGAGACACGTACAGCTTCCCACAGATCTTCCACTGGTCTCTAACCAACTATGAGCTTCCCTTCCTGTTCTTAAACCCATTCCTCTCACAGGGTAACTCATTCTGCCTGCGATGACTTGGTTTCCAATAACCCAGGTGCAGACCGCTCAGGTCACCTTTGATCATGCTCTCCTAGGCGTCCACAATAAAAATGTGTCTTCCTACTTTCAAGTTCGGCATCCTGCCTCTGTTTGTTCCTGCCCGCCATTCTCCCCACTAGTCTGGCTCATTGCTCTTCACTGGGAAGAAGTATGCCTAGTCTAAGTCTCTCCCTCCCTCATCAAAGGACAGAGGGTATTCTTGCTCATTCGTGTCCACTCAACCTTTCTCCATGCTTTGCGTAACCATCAGAACTCTCCCGGGCAAATAGTACAAGTTCGCTTCACCATTTGCTTTTCTGTAGTCGAGACCCCCTGGCTTGTGTTGGCCAATGAAGCAGAAGCAGAAGTGATGTGTCCTTTCTGGAAAGAAATTTTAAAAGCCAGCACATACTTTTTGCTGACTACCTAGCAGTCATGGAACCATGATGCTGGAACTTCTCCATCCTGGGTCCCCAAGAGAGGAGCGGAGTCCCTCAGGTGATCCACGCACACCTGCACTCCTGTGAGTGATTGATAAGTCCGTGGCATTTAGTCCCTGAGTCTCTTTCTCTTTTGGTTTTATTGATATTATCCTTATGAAAATCAGATGGTTCATATACTGTACTGTACAGATTTTTTTTCATGCAAGTATTCATTGTGGGCATCTTTTCAAGTGCATAGATATGAATGTATCATTACCTTTTTACAAGTTGCTAAGTATTGCTCAGTAGCAGATGCGCTATAAATTACAGTAAACACGTCCTCACTGCCGCCCTCTCACGGCAGGACAGGTACCTCCATCGGACTCGGCTTGTTTTCTGATCTCCCTGGCTCCAGTGTTTTCCTTTCTCTGATCCAGCATACGATTGCCATGGTCATGCTCTGAATGCACAGGTCCAGCGCCTTTCTTCCTTGGATGACATCCTCCTCTGGTTATCCCCAACAACTCCACACAAACCGGCAAATTTTCCTACCTCAGTCCCAGTCCTCATCACAGGCTTTCCTTATCATCACACTCGGGGTTCCCATTATTCATCGACACTCTCCCACGGCACACAGGAAGGATAATGACCCTTCAGGAACAAGAACCTGATAGCCAGGATCCCAACGCCGTGGACAGCACCTGGTGCTTGGTAGTGCTCATAAACATTTGAAGTCTGTATGAGAAGCTCTATTACACATGGCAAGATGACCCAAACCATATCCAGCTCATCAGCATCTACTCACCAAACGCATCTCAGAAAACATCCCGCCTCCCTCCCTGGCCCAACTGGCCGCACTTTTAGCTATAAACACGTTGATTTTTGAATTAGCATTTCTCTAATAGATGAATTGCGCTAAAAGCCTCACTGTACAGACATTGGTGGGACGCCTGTGGCAGGCAGCAGCAGACGCTAGACTGAACAGGGAAGAGCCCCGCTCCGAGACACAGACGGCTACACAGCACATCCTCCTCTCTCCTCCTGCAGGAGCCCTTGAGTCCTGCAGTGGGAGAGGGGACCCTTTTCAGGACAGAAGGTGGCATGAAGCTGGTCTTCATCTTCAGAAGGAAGGGATGACCCAGGATTGGGGACATCAGTCCAGCAGCTGGGATTCCCTGGACTGCTATTCTGCAAGAGCCTGAGAGTTCAGCCCCGAGGAGCTGCCCATGCAGTTCCTCTGCTCAACTGGCCGCTCCGCTCACCGCACCTGCTCCGCTCACCTGCACAGCAGCTCAAACAGTGAGAGACAGGCCCACTCTGCCTCCCGCGAATGCTCCCAGCAACAGCAGCCCTTCCAGAGGAGGCCACTTTTGAAGAGACTGACACAGTGGAAACTCAAATGACATGGAGGAGGGGTGAGGTTCCCCTGCTGGTTCCTAAGGGAGGCTCTTCTGCAGACCCAAGCTCATCCGCTCCTGGGCAGCATGCAGCAGAAGAGCCTTCCTGGTGCTGGGGAGATCCTCAGTTGAAGTTTCCTAAAGGCAAGGTCAGAACTGTGCAAGGGAAATGATAGACTGGAAGGAAGGGTCGCTCCCACCTCCTCAGAGGTAGGCTGGAGGGAGCCGGATTCAGAAGTCCAGAAGCTTCAGTGATTTGGGGCTCCTTCTGTGTCACATGCCAAGGGTACCATTTTCTTGTACCTATTATAACAAATTACTGAGTGACTTAAAACAACAAGAACTTTCACTGTTGAGAGAGTAAAAATCTGAAATGTTGTTGACAGGTCTGGTTCCTCCTGGAGGGTCCAGGGAGAATCTCTTGCATGCCTTTCTCCTTGCAGATCTCAGGGGCTTCCAGCAAGGCCTTGGGGAGCAGATGTCCCAGTCTCTGCCATCCTCATTTCCAGGGCCCTGTTCCTGGGGACTGTGCTTTCACACGCCATCCTCCACCTACACTTCCATCCTGGTAAGGACACCTTCATTGGACTTAGGGTCCACCCTGAATCCACGATGATCTCTTAATTTGATTATATGCACACAGACCCTATTTTCCAATAAGGTCAGATTCACAGGTACTGAGGTTCAGGACACAATTCAACCCATAAGATCAAAGTGATGCTGTAGATCAAGCAGAGTTGAGATCTCAAGTACTGAACATCCTGTGCTCCATTCCCAAGTCAGAGATTAAAAGTAAGTGTCCACACTACCAAGATCATTTACATTTTAGGAATCCAATAGAGGTGATCTATTGGTAATCTGATAAGAATTAGACATTTCTGTCTAATCCCCTTTGTTAGACATTTCTGTCAGAAAATTACCGTGAACATAACTGAAAGCGAAGGTGGTTATGGAGCAGCGTAAGCAGGGGTGGCACCAACCTGGGACCCACTCCAATGTGACATCATGCAGTCCAGAGTTGGCATTATCCCACCCTCTCCGGTGACAAGCCCAGGGTCTCAGACTGTGGCTCAGTGGCCAGACAAAGCCAGGCCAGTGGCAGCTTAAAAGATGGAGCCGCTGGTTTTCCCCTTACAGAGTTCCTCTGCTCTAATGTCTCAATGAAGCTTTGCTGTTCATTCCATTCTCTCCAGAATGCTTAAACATGCATAATCAGCAAGATAATCAGGATTAGTTATGTAAATCACAGCAGTTCTGTGGAGAAATACACCATCAGAGAAAGATTTTTCTATTTTTGTTATGCTAATAATGCTAAGGGAAATAACATCTCGGT
This sequence comes from Glaucomys volans, assembly GCA_020662805.1. Taxonomy (NCBI): domain Eukaryota; kingdom Metazoa; phylum Chordata; class Mammalia; order Rodentia; family Sciuridae; genus Glaucomys; species Glaucomys volans. The sequence continues at coordinate 805,119 of JAJEJO010048708.1, read as the reverse complement.
GGGTGAACATAATGTAAGTTATTTCGTAACCAGAAGCTGAGCTACTCAAATTGCTTTTCTCTCCAACAGAACTGAGAAATTGGGAATACCATAGTATTTTAAGCAGTATTTTAATTTTCAAAGGCACAGATTCTACTCAAAACCACAGGAATCATACCATTCTAACTATAATATTGGGGTATAGTTCTTGTACCATCATAATCTTCTTGTTGGAGAGTATAACCAGAAATGAAAAAAAAGTTAGTAGAAATTACCTAGGACAAAAGGTAGGATACTTTAAACATTCCTTTTGTGTGTGTGTGTGTATGTGTGTATACCAGGGATTGAACCCAGGGGTGCTTAACCATGGAGCCACATCCCCTTTTTGATATTTTACTAAGCTAAGTTACCGAGGGCCTCACAAGTTGCTGAGACTGGCTTTGAACTTGCGATCCTCCTGCCTCCGACTCTGGAGCTGTTGGAATTGTAGCTCTGTGCCAAGGCACCTTGCTAGAATTCTTTAGACATTCTTAAAGGAGATACACAAATGGCCAACAGATTTATAGAAAATGTGTTCGACATCACTAATCACAGAGGAAATGAAAATCAAAACCACAGTGAGCCATCACCTCACTCTGGTCATCATGGCTGTCACCAGGAGATGGAGCAGTGGCGGCCAGGTATGGAAACAAGGGATCCCCCATCCACTGTCAGTGAGGATGAAGATTCATGGGGCCATTATGGAAAATTGTATAAACATTCCTGAGAACACCAGAAATAGATCACCAAATAGCCCACAATGCCAGCGCCGGGTACTCACTCAGCTACTTGTAATCCCAGGGTCTATGCAGCCCTGTTTACAACAGCCAGCCCACCTGCCCATCAGTGCATGAATGCTCAGAGGAAGCATGGTCTATGCAAACAACAAATGCTATTCAGTCTCCAAAAGGAAGGACACTTTGACATTTGTGCCGACCTGGACTGGACTGGAGAATATTACGCTGAGTGAAAAGCCCCAGGCTCAGCAGGGCATTCCCACTGATGTGCAGAATCAAAATCACTGAACTTAGCAAGCAGAGAGTAGGATGGTGGTCACCAGAGGCTGGGCTGGAGGCTCAGGAGGTGATGGTCAAGGTGCACAGCCTCAAGCAGACAGAGGAATGTGCTTCTCTTAGCAATGCTCAGATCCACTGTGCTGTGTGGTAGGTACAGCGCACAACAGTGCATCTCACATTTCAAAATTACAAAGAAAATAAATTTCGAGCATCTTTATCACAAAAAGTGCTAAGTGTTTGAGGTGATGGATATGTTAGTAAGTTTGATTTGATCACTCTGTATCACAATCATGAATCATAACATCACTTTGTACCCCATACAATATATGCAACTGTAATTTGTCAATTTAAATATTAAAATTAAAAAGAATTCTTGACTCTATTAACCTAATTGAGCATTGCAAAAGATAAGTACTATATTCAAAGTAAAAATTTCCTCCTTGGATGTTATTCTCATGTCTAAGAGTTGATGACAGGTAATTTATAAATGGGGAGCTTTTTTTTAACTTTTTGAAAAATGTAACTAGAGAGTTATACAACCAGGAATGTGTTTTAAGAGTTTTGAAACACAATGTGGGGCTAAGGACATAGCTCTGGATAGAGTTCTTGCCTAGGATGCTGGAAGACCTGGGTTCAATCCCCAGCACCATAAATAAATAAATAAATAAATAAATAAATAAATAAAGTGAAAAGATCTGCCAAATATCTACCTTTGCACCTAGATTAGGATATTATTTTGATCCTGATCACACTCACATAGGATTACATTGGGTAGTGACTACTTTGTATTTCTATACAAATATCACAAACTGGGCAAAAGTGTCTTCTCTCTGGTTTTGTGGGAGAAGCACCATCTTCCCCAGCTTCGTGCTGACCTGAGTGCAGTGGGGCTCCCGTGAGTTCCCGGGCCTCTCCCAGTTCTCAATTTCAATGTGCTTCCCTTCCTCCTCTTTCTTCAGGGCCCCTTCCCAGAGGGCAAGGGTGTAGATAGACCCAGGCATTGTACAAGTGTACACAGACTTAGGTGAACCCACATTGTCTACCTGCTGAGAAACCATCAGACCCCAGCTGTGGGTCCAGGGGAGAGGTCGCCCATTCCAGGTCAAGACTGGGGACCAACCGACCAGAACAAAACTCAGGGAAAGGATTCTCTGCTTCCAGCCAGACTTCTCCTCTACAGAGGAGGCCTGGACCTAAGACTGAAGAGGAACTCGGCTGCAGTTCAGGTCTGGGTGCTTCCAGATGCCTCCAGAGCTCTTTCGGGTTCCCTTTTCTTTTCAATCACTCTGGCTTCTCGGGGATTCACCAGGATTTCACTTGGGGTCCCAGAGTGAGATGCGCTGGCTCAGTTCTGAGATCAGTTCCTACTGTCAGGCTCACATGCGATACGGAATCATGACACCCTGCAGCCAAACTGCTGTCACATTCCTTGCAGGGACGCGCTAACAGAGGATCTGGACTGCAGATATGGGCTGGGGTACGTGGATGCAGCTTTGGGGAGGGATGTGTGATCCCCCCAACCTCAAACCCCATCCTCCTAGAACTCTTCCCATCTCACTCAGGGGAACCCCGAGCCCCAAGCCTAGGAGATGCTCTTCATAATTTCTTCTTGTTTTTTCATTCCCCAAAGACATCCTGAACCCATTTATTCTCCCCTGCATGTGGCTACAATTCAGTCCAAAACTCACAACTACCCCAAATTCCTGAGAAGTATCCAAATGCCTCCCTGATGAAAACCAATGTTCCCAGAAATGCATATTTCACAGAGAAGCCAAAGTGACATTTCTAGAGGCTCAAGCTGATCACATTACTGTTTCTCCTTTACAGCTCTCCCATGGCTTTCTATAACACTTAGGAAAAACACAAAGCCATGCCAGTTAGGTCCCTCATGACCAGACTGGTGTCCCCAATCTCATATCCCACCAGTGCCCATCAGTCCCATTCACAGCCCTCCCTACCTGGATTTGTGCTGTTCCTTGAACAACTCAGGGCCTTTGCACTGGTACCTCTCCTGCCCTAAATGTTCTTCTGGGAATCTTCCCTTGCCTGGTTTCTTTCTTGTCATTTAGGCATTACAACTCAAGCCTTGCTAGAGGGAGCCCTGCTGATCCCACTATCTGAACTGTCACCTGTATTATTCTCGAGCTGATCAAGCACTTTGTCTTCTTCATATTAGCCGTAGAATGACAATGATCATACATACATCTTTTTTTTTTTAATATTCGCTGTCTTCCCTTTACATATGTAGGCTCCATGGGGACAAAAATGCTGTCCAGATGTTTCCCTGTATCTGAGAATAGTATCCAGCAACAAATAAAAGGAACAAATATCTGCTGCTACAAGAAAGAAGGGAGGAACCAAAAGTTCAGGTGTCATTACACGTGAATGCTGTGAGCAGGCAAGCCCAGGGGAGCCCACTGATGGAACAGGTCCCAGCGACCTGGAACTCCAGGTATGAACTTGGCTTGGCGCCTCGCACCAGCGCCCCATGTGGCCACACCTGGGATGGCAGGCATTTCTTATCACCTGCAACAAAATCACAGAATAGCAGAACTCCAACTGCACAGTCTCCGTTAAAAGATCCGAATGTGCTTTAAATCATTAGAACCGCTTAAGAGGAAGTTGCGAAGATTAAGCCAGCTCCTCTGGGGAGACTGCATGCTCCAATGGCACCTACCTGGGTGTACCCCGCTGGCCATCCCTTCTCCCAGGTTCCTTCAGGCTATGGAAGGAACAACCTCCTCCTTGCTTCCCATTATTCCCTGGACCTATAGTGACCCCAACTGTGCCCTGCTGAGTGGAGCTCAAGGTCTATCCTACAGCAGCACAGTCCTTGGGTCTGAGCCTCGGCTCCCACACCCAGGAACTTGTCAGAACACTGGGGAACCACCCTAGCTGAGTGACTCAGGTTCTCTGCAACCCTGTTTCCCAGGTGCTGTGTGTGTGAGTGCACCTCTTCTAAGCGGGTCAGCATTACTCCTGCCTGGGCGACTCCAGCACGCCAACTGGGTAGAAAGGGTCAAGGGCAATGCATTCAGCTCTGAACTGCACGCAGAACCACAAGGTGCTACTCAGTCTGATGCTAACCAGACACCAACCAAATCAATAGCCCTGTGAATGGGAACAATTAGGCATCTTTTGGCTTAGTTACTGATTTCCTTGATGTGTCTGAACCAATTTGATTTTAAAATAAAGGCCACTGAAATCACATTCTTCAACTTTATTGCTACTTGATAAGCAAAAAGGATCAGACCACCAAAAGCCGAGGATATGTGATCTCTGGACCATGCCTCCGATCGTGGTCATCACCCCGTACTGCTTCCATTTTCCCAGTGGAAAACTCTTGTTTCAGGAGAGGTAAAAGACGTGACCATTTGAGTTATCAAACAGCATCTCTTACTTTTAAGTATAATCTCACTTTTTTGACTATAAAAACAATACTTATTTCTTGGAAATTAATTTTATGCAATTTAAAAAACACCTTTAAAATGCATTGTGCACACATTGTTTTGAAATATGTACAGGTTGTAGAACATCTAAGTAGACTCTATCAACATATGCATTACCTCGCATACATGCTACATTTTTGCTGTGAGAAAACCTAAAATCTACTCTCTTAGCAATTTTAAAGAATGCAATTCACTGTTATTAGTTACCATGTCATATAACAAACCTCTGGTACATATTCCTCCCGTCTAACTGAAATAGTGTGTCCTTTGATTAACATCTCCCCAGGGCCCTGCCCACCCAGCCCCTGGGGACCAGCTTCCTACTCTGCCTGTCTGTGAGATCAACTTCTTTACATTCCACAGTTGAGTGCCATCTGCATTATTTGTCTTTCTGTGTCTAACATAATGTCTTCCAGGTTCATCCATGTTGTCAAGAATCACAGGATTTTTGTCTCTTTAAATGCTATTATTCCAGTGCATACATGTGTCACCTTCTTTTCATGCACTCGTTTGCTGATGGAAACTGAGTCCCACCTTGGCTCTGTGAACAGCGTGACATGGAGGGCAAGTGCCGATGCAGGCTGCTCCCCTTCCTTTGGATGCACAGCCAGAGTTGGATTGCTGGATCATCAGGTACCTCCATTTTTAATTTTTTCAGTAACCTCCACACTTCTCTCCATAGTAGCTAAGTTAATGTACACAAAGACCCCTTACAACTACAAGATAAAGAAGTCAGGGACATGTTGATGACTAGATGCTATAGTGTATTTTACGTTTCTATAGAGTTATCTTAGTCCAAGAATATTTTCTGAATACCAATTCTACAGAATGTGAAAGCATTTTTTTAAATGGAATATTATTAAGCAAAGGAACACATATTATGTTCTTTGATGGAAAGCCTCTGCTCCAAAAGAGGAATGATGAAATCATGAATCACAGGGTACCTTTCATTCTGCTTTTGAAAATGTTATGCAGAGTTAGATTGATGATAGAATAAGAGGTAAAACAATAACTTGCACTGTGCCTTTTTCATTTAAAATAGGTGGGAGGTATTTCATACATTTTAAAAAGCTTGGAGAAGGAGAACAGTGGAGAAATACCCTTGCCTGGTGCCGGATTCCCACCCACCTGCATGTGCTGTCTTCCTCTCTTCATTCACCAGCACACATCCATTTACTCACCTGGATTGAGTTTAACTTACAAAGCAGGAGGCGTTGCATCAGCCATTAAGCTGCTCCATATCTTGAAAGCCCCCGACGGGCCCATGTATTGACAGCATGGCCCCCGGCCTGTGGTGCTCTTAGGACGTGGGGCTTGGGCTTAGTGAATGAAGCTAGGTCATGAGGGTCTGCTCTTGAAGGGAACCCAGGGACCCCAGCCCCTTCCTGTCCCTCTCTTTGCTTCCTGGCCACCATGAGGTGAGCATCTCATGCCTGGCCATGATGTGCTGCCGCCTTGCTACAGACCCAAAGTCCCGGGGCCCAGCAGCCAAGGACTAGAACCTCCAACAGAGGCAAAACAGGTCTTCTTTCCAAGTTTATTATCTTATGTATTTTGGCAAAGTGATGGGAAGCTGACCAACATGTAAGGACAGTACAGGTCCCTGTCCTACCACACTTGAGGTCTCTAGGAATGAAAGTCAACGTCTAAACTGTGTGTCTACTTCCCTCACCTCCTTGTTTCCCCTGCTACACACACAGGGTCCGTCTGCAAGCCTGATTTGTAAGGTGTTGCAATCTGTAAACTTTCCACTGATAATTAATAAGCCAGGCTTTTGTGTGAAAGTGGGATATGATTGCCATTCTCATTACTAAAGCATTTAAATTGTCCTCTTTGTGACAGGATTGACAGAGTGCTCTTCCCACACGGTCAGACTATTTCCTGCAGTGTCTATTCAGACCACTTGGATGTTGATCTCTTGGTCAACATAAAAACAAGAACACAGGACATTTTTCTTGAATTTTCCTCTATTTCCTAATGTAGGAGATGTGATAGAAAATATTATCTGTTCACAATTCTTTCTTTTTCACACTCACTTATTCATGGAACTGAGACCATGGAGTATACTTCCCACCTGCTGACTTTGGACATACATTGTGGACATAATATGGGCAGCAGTGACGGCATGCCAGCTTGGAACTGAGGCTTCAAAGGCCTCAATCTATGTTTTGCCACCATCTTGGAGTTTTGGCCTTCATAATGAAGGCCATGGTTGGGGAAGCCCAATTCTTCAACTGGGCTTTGGATGGAAGATACATGGAGCAAAGTCAGAGTCCACCACACCTTGTGAGTCTGGACAGTTTACCTATCAGAGAGTGAATTCTGCCATTGTGAAGACTTGTATGACATCTGACATAAATTATTATTGCTATGAACTGCTGGGTTTTGGCGGTTATTTGTTATTTGGCATATCTGGGTAGAAACCTAATTAATATAAGCAATGATACCAGAAGAGAGGTGCAACTGTAATGCAACCTACAGAATAGGTCATTGGCGTTGGGGACTGGCAAGGAAGCATCAATGGACATTAGTCCATTGGAAGAATGCCTGGTAAATACGCATCCTAAGACAGCCATTTATAAAACTGTCCATGGTTCACAAGTTCTTTGAATCACATGATAAATCTTCAGAAACAAGAGAGGACCCAAGAAAAAGTGGGACTGTCCTAGAAATACTTCTTGTACCTAGAAAGTATGTTATCCACCCTAAAATTGATCTTTTACCTCTCTCAAAATATTTTATGAGCAGAATTTATTGACAAGTGTTTCATATTGTAGAGTTGGGAAAACAAGGTGCTGAGGAGTTAAGTATTTCGCCCTAAATCATGAGGAAGCACAGGATAAGCTGAAGTGAGCTTCCCCATAATCCCTGCAGGTGAAGGAGCAGCACTGGAGTGGACTCAGTCCAGGGCCTTTTCCTATTATTCAGACTCCTAAGAACCCCAAGACCCCACCTGCCCCACCAGAACACCTTTCCTAACACTAGGAAGCCCTTTTCCAAAAATTATTTTTTTCACCAAATTCAAGCAAAGAAAACAACATATTCATTTGGTAGCACTGAAGCAAAATAACATTTATGAGAAAGTGTCTACTTATTATTTTTAATAGCTCCGTGACTAGAGGAAAGTAATTTGCTTTTTGATAATTTTAAAAAATTATCTCACAAGCTAGTAAACAACTTTCTGCTTCCCAACCATGGACTCACACAAAGGGGAGTCCATCTCATTTTCACACCTCACTGGCCTTCATTCTGGGTGCACCAGGATGGTCCAGCCCACCCTTCCTCTGAAGACCTCCCCCACCTCCAACAAGCACGTGGTTACCAGTCAATGAGTATGTGATGCAAAAATGACCCTTTCCATTGCAGTCCCATTAGCTTCGCTCTCATTAATGTTCAGATTTAAATTACACAATAGATTGCCATTGAATCATGGATTTATTTGGAGTCCACATGTTGAAAGAAAATTATAGAGAGACAGCCCTTGGGTTTCTAGCATTATGAGCAGAGAGCAATGCCCTTTGCCCGTAGTCGCAGGGATCACTTAGAAGGAATACTGATGACTTCATTAGCAGAATGAATTGACTGATGGCCACAGCGACCTGACTTCTGTCGAACCAGCTGTCTCTGCAACAATAACTGCATCCTCATTTTTATTTATCTTTCTCATTCTGTTCAAATGGAGGCTGCTTCATTCTCCCTTCAGGAACTTGGATAAGGGAATCTTTGCTGTTTGCAAATCCAGTATATAATAATGCAGATGAGGCCTATAAGAAGCTTTTATAACTTTTAAATCATTGGCCAATGTGTAAAATGTCCCAAAATAGCATGGTTCACTTTGTGTGCATGAAGCAGCCATATGTTTTCAGGCTACATAATCTTATTTCAGTTTATTTCATTTATTTGACATTCCTCCCATTGTTTAGACAAACATATTATTAAGTGCCAGGCACCAGGCCCGGCTGCATCTTTGGCTAATGGGCTGTGCCATAACCACTACCTTATCTCTGTTTATGTACAGGGAAATAGTGCCAGACGAAATAATTTGGAAAAGCAGTGATCACTACCTCAAAACCAGGCTTGGAGAAATGGTGTCCTGGAAAATTACTTTGAAGACATCAACTCAAAAGTGAAGAAAAAAAAAAAAGTAAGGTCCTTGTAAAAAAAATAAAATGTTATGTAAAAGGGCTTTTATTTATATTCACTGTTTTGGTCCTTATGAATATTCATACCCATATTCTTTTGAAATATTATATTTATTTAATCTGAAAGGCCAGTGCTTCAGATGAGAAAAACTCATGCAGAGAAAATGAGTGAATTATTCATCTAAAAACAAATATTGTTTTGGGACTGTTTCATACTTGAGTATTCAACGTCTACGTAAGTCTCGCCCCCTGGGGCCCTGCGTCTGTACAATGGCTCTCACCACAGAAACACCCACCAAGGCCTACATGCTTTGTCTGCTTTCTCTTTTATTCTGAAGGAGGAAAACCTCTGCAGAGAGAATGCACATCCTTGAGCTGTGAAAAACGAATTATTTGGAGTCCAGGCGGGCTCCGCAAGGCTTTCCTGAACGATGCTCACTCCTGCAAGCACCCAGCTCCCACCGCCAGCCACTGGCATTCCCTCCTCTGCGAGTGCACACAGGCGGTCTGCAGAGCAGGCCTGTTCCAGGGAATCACACCGCCACCTGCCACACCAGCAGCTCCCTCTGGTTCCTATCAAATCCCCTGGGTTGCACAGGATATAGTCTAAGTGCTGTTCTGCAGTCTCAGGATTACATTTTGAGCCTAAATCACCCCTATGATGACACAGAGATCATGTTATTGAAAAAAATGCAATTTGATCACAAATACGGTGAAAACCAGTAACAAAGTACACAGTTTAGCTAGCTTTACATTTCTTTAAAAGGCAAAAATCTTTAAAATCTTTTCATTTCCTTAAAATCAATTCAAAGGTGAGGAAACGCTGCACTTATTGTTCTGGCTGAACAATATTTACTTTCAAAGTGATAAAAACACTACTTTCATCTGAACATTATTAAGTATATATGAATTCCTGTTTGCATGGGCAATATGTTCCAGAGAGCAATGCTAACTAAATGAAATGGGTAGATTACACACTCTTGAGTATTTTCACAATTCTATCCCTTTGAAAGTACAAATATTGAAACAGATTCCATAGGTTCTATGTAAAGAAGTATTTCGATTCAAGATTCTAAAATTTGGTATTTCAGTTTGTGCTTGGGTCCACTGCACTTATTTTACCTTTCTGACTCATAACTGGCTTTGGCTTCACCATTTAAGAGGTCACCACAGACACAGCTCAGTATACACCTGCAACACAGGCCCAGGAGCTGGGTCAAAGGGCATCACTTCAGAGCGTAAAGGCTGATCCTGCTTCTGAAAGTCATCAGAATCTGCCTTCATCAAAGGCACAGACAATATCCACTCAGCTTTAAAGAAGAATGAAACTCTGGCATTTGCTGATAAATGGATGGAGTTGGACAATACCTTGCTAAGTGAAATAAGCCCATGCCAAAAAACCAAAGGCCGAATGTCTTCTCCTGCCTCTGAACTCAGCCTAATACCAGCACATGATTGTTGACTGGACATGACTTTTGGGTTCAGCCTGAATTATGTGAAAGTTCAAACATCACCATGACGAGTAAGCAGAATGCAAGGTACTGGCTTCTTGAGGTCACCTGTGTTTGGTGGCATGTGGCACGAGGGGCTGGTGATCCTACAGGACCCAGATAAACTGGCAGCCCAGAGCATCTACATGGATGGTATGGGATTTCTCTGCAGGAAGCTGTGACTGCCCTGGCTCATTTATCTATGAGGTTGTTGATTTGCATTAGTGTGGACCAGTGAATATTTACTTTATGTGGTGCTTAGAATCCAATGCTAACTTACTTGGGTGCATATTCTTTCAGTTTTGATTCTCCATATAGAATCTGAGAATGACTGGTTTTAGAATAGGTCAGAATATGTGCAGATAATCTTTGGGGTCTCAGAGTGTAAGGGAGTGCATAAAACAAACAACAAAGTCCCATGGTGACGGGTGTGTCAAAGGGACACAGTGCGGGAGACAGGGAGAAGACTGGGAGTTCCTTCTCCTTAGCCTTTCAAACCATTTCAGCTGATTTATAAAAGCTGAGAGCTGGGTCTTCTTTTGTTTTATTCGTGGGCTGTTTACATTTCCTGATAGGACTAAAAGCTTACAAATCAGTCTAGCAGGTTCTGGTAATTACAGTATGTTGTACAGTTATGTTATATTTATGTGTGGTCCACAGACTGGCAACTGGTGAAAAAATTTAAGATAAGAAATCTGTGCCAAAATGAAATGCTTTATTTCACTAGGGACAATGGTTTAGTTCAGGGATTTGTTGTTGTTGTTGTTTTGTTTTGTTTTGGGGGGCTGTTTGCTGCTGTCACTGCTGATGTTGGTAAGCAAGTGGGTGCCAAAGCAAGAGGTGCACTGAGCTCCTTTCTGCAACAGATCCTCCCCTCTGAGAGCCCTGTGAGGAGCACTGTGCTAGTGGGTCCTCGGGCAGGTCTTCAGGGTGTGAGGGTCCTCGGGTTCAGGATTCTTGGAAGAGAGTTTGGCTGGATACAAAATTCTGAACTTACATAAAAAAAAAAAAGAAAGAAACTATCCATGTGTTTTTAAAATATGGTCCCACTGCTGACTTGCTTAGTATATAAAGATTACTGATGTCTATTTGATTTTCTTTCTTATGAAATTAGTGAATCAGTTTGTATGAACACCCTGAAGGCATGTTCTTGTCTTTACAATCAAAGTAGAGGTATCAGAAATATCTTGACATTGATTATTTCAGATCAATCTTCTCAAGTGCTCGATGGGGCCTTAAATGTATAGACACAGGTTTTCACTAATTTCGAAAAACATCTTTGTACTTCTTAAATATGAGGGCCCTCTCATTATATTGCTTTCATTTTCAGGGACTCCAGTTACATAAATGTTGACATTTCTTTTCCTATCTTCCATATCTATCTTTTCTCTGTAGCTAACTTCTCTTTTTATTTTATCTTGATTCACTTAGTTATTGTCAGATCCTCAATACACTTTATTCTATTGTCATGAAATCCATTCTGCCCTATACATCTTTGTATTTTTCTTCATTATTTCCTTAAAATTTGTCAATTATTATTTCATTTCTCTTTGATTTTTTTATATCCATTTTTGTTCTGTAGCTTTGAATTTCTAATTTGGATTTGAAAATATTTCTTAGGAATATGAGTTAGCTTGGGGTGAGGTAAAACACTTTTCAAAACTCCATTTTGTATGGTTTTCCATTGCGTTTTCTGATTTGTTCTTAGAGAAGCATTGCGTGGATACTTTCTGCCGACTTCTGGTTGGGCAAAATGTCTTTTGTTTTCCTGAGGAAGCAATGTCACACATACACAGGCAGAACTGAGGGACCTTCTTATTTCCATGTAGCGAAGTACACACTTTAATCAATGGCTTCTTAGGAGGAAGGAAATGGGTCCTGATTTCTCATTCTTTTGTTTTAGCATGACTTTAATTTCTATCTTCATTCTATGCTCCTTCCACTGTCAAGCATTTAGTGAGCTTTCTTTCCTCCCTCTCACCCATCTCCTTGCCAAAAGAGCAACGTCCTTCCCAGACTGCCACTCCTGGGAACTTTCTAATTGCTTTCTGTAAATTCTCCACGAGTCAGTGTTCTGATCCTCCAGCTTTCAGGTCAGTTTCAGCACTTCCCTGCTCAGGTGGGGCTTCTGTCTTGGCATGATTTTATCTTATCTTCCAGCTCCTGAGCTGCTGTCCTTTCCTCTTTCCTGTGCAATTCCCCCTGATCCCACTTTGGCATGGTTTCTACAGCTGGCTCTGCAGGCACCTATGTGTGAAGGTTCGCTCTCCATCAGACAGATCCACAGTGTCTATTAATCTGCCCCCTCTCTGCTATGCTTTGGGGATGACTATGGATGGTTTCATTTATACTTTTTATGGATGTGAAAGTTTTGGGAGGGATCTATGGAGAAATTTGAATTATGAGACCCCCTAAATGGGAATACTGACACTGTTCTTATTCCCAAATGGTTATGTGGCATCTGTTCTTATTCACAAATGGTTAGGTGACATCTATTTTTTTGAAGTCTTAAATTTATTTCTCAGTGATTTGAAATGATATAGATGTACTTGTAACTATTTCTGTTCTAACCATCCATATTTTTATTCTGGTAGCCTAATCTTTTAATTATTATAACTTTCACACATTTCTAATATCACAAAAATTCCAGTAACTGTCTGGATCTGCTTTATATAACATCCCTGGGTACTTTTGTCTGGTATCTTCTATACTAATGTTAGTGATGGGTGATTAATCTCCCCACACTTACATGTGTATTTGATTGAGGCTGTATCCAGTTTAGAGATTAAACTCTGGAGAAACATGACACATTTTAAAAGAACATTGAGTCTTCCTATGTGGAATAAACTACATCTCTCTGTTCATTAGTACCTCATCTTATGACGTTCCTTGAAGTTTTGCACTGGTCTTCCAAGGGATTTTGCATATTTTTATGCTGACTCTGAGATACGGTAATATAATGTGTTACGTATACTTAATACAATAACATATTCCTGGATACAACATTGCTGCAAACAGGGCAATCCTCCTGCTGGGTCTGCTTTTTGTTACTTCTATATTAGAAAGCACTCACCTTTTCACATCAACTCTACTGGCTCATGGACTCTCTACATTAACACTAATGGTTTTCAAGTGAGTCTCACTGGTTTCTCTGCAGGTAATAATAAAAAGGAATAACATTTACTGAGTGCATACTATTTGCCCACTACTATGAAAGAGTCATCTTATGTATGCATTATCTGAGTTATTTTCACAAATTTATAAAGTATGTGGTATTAACATCCTCAACTGGGAGATTAAATATTAAAACTTAGACAGGTTAAAGAACCTGACTGGGATCACCCAGGCATGAGTATTTCTAGGTCAGTGTAGACTAGTCAGTTAATGACAGTCTGCCCTCACTCTTTCATCTCTATTTATCTTCATTTATCCCCTCCTCCCACCATTTTAGTTCAGCACAACATTACCCAAGAGGGATCTTCTTTGGTCATCGAAATGAGAATTTCAATTTGGAGTTGGCTATTTATGTAAAAATTTTTAATTCTTTTTAAAATTATTTTAATAAAATGATGTTGGGGTTTTGGTGTTTTTGTTTATTTGTTTTTATTTTAGATTTTTATGTACTAAGAAGTACTCCGATGAACTGGAGTTGAATTTCCTAAACTGTTTTGGAGCATATATCAAAATGATCTTCTGCTTTCACCTTTTGATAGATTAAGATACAAACGAATTTAGCCACATGAGATTTTCTAATATTGAATGTTTACAGTCCCAGAAAAATATTCTACATAGTCCTGAGTGCTACCTGCAGCCTTGGAAGCATTCCTTCATCTCTGTAGTTGTGCTGGACCCCACGTGTTTCTGGGAATTTATTCCTTCATTTAATCTATAAGCTCACAGAGTTGCCGTTTTATACCAGGCAAGATCCCAGGCCTGTTATTAACCAACCAGTAATGTGGGAAGAGACTGTACGAGCTTCTACTCTAGATAATGAGTGACATAAGACTCAGAGCAGTCCCTGGAACACAAGGACGATGACACATTGTCAGCCACCACTGAGATTGTGCTTGTCATATACGACAGATCGAAATTCACCAGTATTTTTCACAAGATTTTGTAGCTACTGCCATGAGCCTTCTCAGGATATTTTTGATGCATTTTCTTTATCAGTTAGACTATCAGGGTTATGCTAGAGTCATAACAATGAGATAGAGAGGTATTCTTACCCTATTTTATAATGATCAACATTGCAGAAATCTTCCAGACTGAAAGTGACCTTCCTGATACTAGAACCCTTTTCATGGTATCTGTTCCCAAATGTCTAAAATGGTTATTTGACTATTCCTGAATCCTTAATTGATTTCAAGTACTAGATATTTTATTAAAAATCCTTCTGTTTCATTGAAAGTTTGAAATCTATCTGTGCAGAAATGTACATGGGCAAGTGTTGCTGCTCCCTAGTATCTGTGTACTATTATGGCAGAGAAGGAAGGTCACATTTCAAAGGGCCATAGTGATAGGAGGACAGGAAAGAATACTTCCATCCTCTTCCTCATCACTTTGGCAAAAAGTTCCGACACCAAGGAAATACAAACAAAATTTCGAGAATATACACGTCATTACCATTTTAAAGAGATTGCTTCTAAGTTCAAGTCCAGGCAGACCAGTGGACCACAACTGCCAAAAGAAGAACCCATAAAACTAAAAGGGTGTGACCACACAGGGCCAGGGTCAGGTCACTCCACAGTCCTCTCGTCTACATTGTGAAGATCTGGGGTGGGTCTGCTGTTCTGTCACAGAAGTCCACCAGTTATGCCCATCAGCCATCGATTGATCATCTGCCCATCCAGCTGTCAACCTGTCTCATCTGTCCATCTCAACTATCCACACGTCGGGTTTTGGGTGTGTTCATGCACGAATGCACTAAGAAAATGACTTTCAAGTTAAACCAGTGCTACCGTCTGTAGATGGTCTGAGTGCGTCCCCAAAGGTTCACGAGTTGGGAGCAGGATCCTCAGTGTGGCAGGATGGCTGGGTCACTGGGGCACGGGGCTCAGAAGGGATCACGGTCATCCTCATGGGATCCCAGTTAGTCCTCCGGGGAGCGCTGTCATAAAGGGTAAGCCACCCCTCCCCAGGCTCTCTGCGTCCTGTCGCTCCCTGACGCCTCTCCCTTTCACATGTCCTCCTAACCCTGAGCTGCATCTGCCATGTGCTCAGCAGAGCTGAGCTGCTGACAGCCCCACGTCCCGCAACCTCCAAGGCTCCGAGCTAAGTAACCCTCTTTTCTATTTGAAACACCCAGCCACAGGTTTTGTGGTGACACCAAAAACCTGACTCCAACAGTCACTGTCTAGGCATTGGGCATTTTATTCTTCCACTTTTAAAAGAAGGCTCTTCTTCATGGTTATTTCTTTGCCCTCAGAGTCATATATTTTATGAAAAATAAAGAAGTAAACCTCTAGTGGTTCAGTCCTGACATTTCCCAGGTATGATTTTTAGATTTCAATCATCCCATCCATGTTTTGGCCTTGGATCACATCTGACAACAGCGACAATCAAGCAGAATTCCCGCAGGATGCCCTGCCCTCACCATGGGCGACCAGGCAGAGGAGGAACACACACATTTTGGTAACGATGAAAGAACCAGTTCAGAAATTCAAGCATTTTCTGCATGATTACTTCTTTTTCTGAAGTGAGTAGAAACTCCAATGACTGGCTAAATAATTCATTGAAACTGCCTCCAAAGCTATTCCTAAACTGAGGAAATGAAAACTAGTCCATGAACTTTTTTTAGATAAGAATGTCAAAATCTTCAGATTTAGCAGCTCATGTGAAGCTCCAGAGAAACTTAAAGGGCACAGTGCTGTTTTGCCAGGTTTATGCATAAAATGCAAAGCCAACTGAACTGGAGATAAAATACTATTTAAGAAGAATTTTTATTGTCAAAAGAAATTACCGTACTCAAGATTTAAAAAAAACATAGATACATTTGATTTAAGTCATTTCACTTAAAATTGACTATCATCCCTGGCATATGCATTCAGTTAATTTCCTGGGAACAAATCAAAATTTCAGTTATTAAGAGCTATTATTCTTGAACAATGACAATTTGTTGATAATATTAATTCCCCAAAGTGGTCAACTTATCTTCGTTTCTGAGTTCATGGGAGTACATGCAAGTGAATTTGATGATGTAATGGAGACAGAGATCCTGACACTGACGTGAACTTTCCGTGACGCGGATTTAACTTTTTTCACTTAGATCCATTTGTGAGCGAAATGGATGCACAGCACCACGCAGCTCTGTGAGGCACGGTGGTCAGGGCCAGCGGACATGTGCCTGTGCGCATGTGCCCAACCATGGCTTCAGAGTGGCCCACACCAAAGCTTGTCACCAGGAAATTAAATACAGGTTTGCTTGAGCTTTGCTCTGTCCTGAGGACAGGGAGTGGTTGAACAAGAAATAGTAAAAACGAAGTAAGAAGAGAGATGAAGAACAGCCTGGCAATCTCCCAAAGAGCCTGCTGGCCTCCCTGGGGACAGCTGGCACATTAACAGGGCAGTGAGTGCCACCTTCTTCCAGAAAGCTGTGGTGCAGAATGATGGGCTCTCGTCCCGTCCACCACCTTCCCACTGTCCTAGGTGAGTCAGACTACAAGTTCGCCTAACTGCAAAAAAGTCTGCTCCTTTCTTGTTCTTGTTCCTAACACCCTGTTGAGTTCTGTTACTTGACACCTTGGTGGCTCTCCATGCAATTTGCACTTGGCTGGAAACCCAGAAGAGCGATTACCAAGTCCTCATTATGACTTTAAAAGGAGCTTCAGGACATCTCTGCACCAGGTGGCTACTAACACTAATAGGACTGTCCACCCCTCTCTGCCTCCTCTGCCCCGCCCTCTGGCAGGCCTGGAGCTGTCCTTGGAAACAGGATCCAGGCCATGCTTGAAAGGACGGGTGAAGGATGGGGAAATCTGAGCACCGGGGAGTCACCTAGCCCAGCTCCAAATCACAGGGAAAAACTGCAAGAAGCATAAAGTCACATACAAAGACCTGAAAGTAGAGCGGAGGTGTGAGCTGGACAGAGTCAGTGGCCAGCCAGAGCCGTGGGGAGGTGGAGCTCTTACAGACTCATCCACTTTGGTGAGAGCCGAGACTGGATCAGAAGCATGGGGGCTGCAGGGCCAGGCTGGCGAGTGCTTTGGCCATGCCTGGGGTTCAGCAGGATCGCCCTGCCCTGGGGAGCCAGGACACCAAAGCTCATCACCGGGAAACACGTCTTTCATCGGGGTGGATCCAGTGGAAGAGGCTCTCTGTCTCAAGGACAACCAGCAAAGCCAGGACAGGTCCTTGGCATGAGGAGAGCTGGCTAGAGCCTGTATCCTCTTCTGTGCCTCCTGACCCAGCAGCCCCATGTGCACACAGTGGGCTGCTGGGTGCGGTCACACTATGCCACACAGAGTGGGAGGCAAAGGGACTTTTCCTGTATGCAGTTTGGCTTTTCCAGAGGAGCCTCCTCCAATCTCCTGCCTGGCTGTTGGGTTTATGGGCGTGGGCCAGCCTACAGATTTGCACTTAATCCACCCCATTTCCTTCCTGCCTCCACCTGCCTTCCCTGGAGCCGGCATGCTTGAGTTTGAAGGCTTTGTTTGTTTGCTTGGATGAATCACAGCTTTCTATGTCTCAGAACAGTTGCTAGGCTCTCCCGATCTCCATCCGTAAGTGCCAAGCCCCACCTTTACCCTGTCCCGTCCCACCTGTCTCCATCTCTCCTTACTAAGAACACAGCAGACAGCAAGCAGCAGACCCCTGGGTGCACCCCTCCCACCCTGGGTGTGCACACTGCCATCCTCTCATCCTCATGGCTTCGCAGAGCGGAGGGGATCCCCTCCTACCCTCCAGCCTCCAAGAACTGAGCTCCATCTGCTCGTCCCCCATCAAGCCGGGGTATGTACTTTGAGATCCTTGCAAACACTTTTAAAAGATTCATGTTTCCTCCTTTCTAAACAGAAGCACTGGTGGACTCGCCCCTGGATCTTCCCGCCCTCACTGCTGTCTTCTTCAAGCGCTGACACACACCCCCATCCTCCCACTTATCATCCCTGCTCCCAGGGCCACAAGGCTGCTCCCCCAAGTCCTGCTGAAGACCTTCTCAGAGGCCAGTGCCCCTGTGGGCCATGCACTGGACTGCCCTGCCTCTGGGATCACTTCCTCCTGCACTAACCCCGGGTTCTCCTCCCACGCCTGTGCCTTTACCCCAGCTCTTCTCTTCATCGTTCCTCCTTCACCATTGCTCACACTAGTGCTCCGCCATCCCTTTGGTATCTTCTCCACCCTGAGAAACTGAGACAGGCATCGCTTCTCTCCCCACAGAGCAGCCCAGGAACCTGGCGCTGATGCAGAGCAGCCCTAGGAGCAAGGGATGCCGCACGGACTCTGGGCTCCTCACCTGGTGCTTGCTCACCAGGCGGTCCCCTCCCTGCCACAGCCACACGGTGGCTCCTGAGCTGCCTCCATCTTACTGGGCGCTCCTTCTGCATAGCCGTCCTAGTGGCCCAGCAAACTGGACCGTGCACACTGCTCTGCTGCAGAGAGCCCTGGGTCCTCCCTGCACACGGGTGTCTGTAGAAACCATCCTTCGAATTTTAGACTTCTGTCTTTTCCTGGGCCACTGATATGCAAAGGACATAACCCTTGAGATGCAGGCGGAGGCAGGGAGGACAGATCCAGGCAGCCCCAGCACCCTGCTGGCCACACCCGCTCTCCGCAGGTGTGTATTGCTGAGCTTGGTGTTCGGAGGTCAGGCAGGTGGCATGCATTTCCAATTATGGTATTTTCAGCTTAGAGGGATTTTAACCGGATGTTCCCATCTGTACACACACAGGCTATCTACAGACTTTCAAGGATACATGGTCATTACCTATGAAGGACCTTGTTATTTTAACCCTCTTTTTCACCCAGAAGCAAGAAGATCTGGAGAGGAGCACTTCCTCATCTGGGTGCACACCAAAGCTGCCAGTGCCACTTTGCTCTTGGGTGTCTAATTCTACCTTCACCTAATCGAGGCCACTGAGCCACAGACACAGCCCTACTCCTCCTTTCCTGCTAGTCCTTCTGCAGCTGGGTGTGGGTGGGGACAGACAGGAATTGGCAGCGATTGACTGTGATCCGTTAAATATTCTCACATGAACATGGTTCCATTTAATATCAGAACTGCGGAAAGAAATGAATGATGCCATGAACAGAGCAAAAGAGCAGCTCCCATAGAAGCTAGTCATATCACGCGGCTCCTCCTCTCCTACAAGGGGAGAAAAGCTGACATCGATTGTGCATATGTATTTTGGTCTGAAAGCTCCTACTTACTCTCACATCCTTGTGAACTTCCAATCAAACACCCAATTTCCTGCTCTCAGGAAATGCCCCTGACCAACAAAAGTGATAAACTGCACTGCCCAGTCCTCTGAGTCTTGACTTCTGCACCAAATAAAATGTGAAGCCTGTCTTCAGAGTTAACCGAGAAGCAGAGAAGTCGGGAATAACAGAAGGGCAGTCCCCATGCCAGTGATGCATAACTCCAGCCTGGGCACCTGTCACCTCCTACCTCAGTCCCCCTCAGCAGCTCAGGTCTGCTCGACTGCATCTCAGGGAGCTAACATTCCACTCACGCACAGAGAGGGGGGGGGGGGGGAGGCAGTTCCAGGTGGACCACCTCAAGGGTAGCCTGTTCTTCACACTGGGAAAGTCCTGGTATTTATAACCTAAGTGTCCCTTCCCCAGATGAGGGTGAGGACATAGGGCTAGCCATGGGGTGGCATGGAATCATGTCAAGGTGACAGCACCGTGATCCCAAGAGGGGCTGAGGGATAATGGACAGAGAAATGCTGATATTGAGCTACGTTGGCAGTCCCTACTGAAGGAATGCCCAGGAGTCTCTGTGCAGAGGGCTGCCCCCTGGGCACAGTGATTGGACAATGCCAGAGAAGCTGCAGATTCCAATGTCAGTCCAGGCTACCTGGGGAAGGCGTCCAATGGGCCACGCACGTCCTCACCTGTCCTCAGTGTGCTGTGTGAGAACGGCCAATGGCCCTCAGAGACTCAGGCTGTAATTTTGGAAAGTTTTCTCTAATGCAGGGAATGCAAAGAAAGCCAAGGTGTGTGGTGGAAACCAGCAATGGAGACAAGCTCCGGAGCCCCTGGACAGGCAGGAGAGCCACTGACCTCATTTTCTTCCAGAAACAGTCAGCAGGGAAGGAAACACGCCCTGCATATTGATTCAGCTCATGTGAACACAATTTCAAAATACCCTCTGGTGATTGAGGATAAAAGACTCACTCTTCAGGGGAAGCTCACAAGGGGCCCTCTGAGATTTCACGAGCAGGCCCAAGAAGAGCTGAGGCAAGAGAGTGTAGGAACTTCAGCTCTCCCGGGAACCTTGGCATGGTGGGCCAGCCTCTGAAAAGGAGCCTTGGGATCCCAGAAGAAATAGCAGAAGGGGGGTAGGAAAGGAAGCTCAGGATCCCTGCCTTCTGAGGAACGGGGCTCGGGAGAGACCACCAAGGGCGCAGGCCTTGGCACTTTGGGAACCTAACTTCCAACTTCAACGCATCCCTCTGGTTTTCTCCATTCTCTCATGGCCCTCCTCAATGCAGGCCTGAGAGAGTGGGGTTAAAATAGAGCAGAAGCAGAAAACCCACGGGGAGCTCGGCAGAAGCATGCATGTCCCTCGAACATGGCATGGTGAGGCCTGGGGGCCCTGTGAGGCAAGGATCTGGCAACCCCACAGCCTCATTCCCCTTTTGGAAATCCTGGAAAGACCCCCTGGGCTCCCTTAAGGAACCACAGCCTCACAATTGATGTTTTTTTCTTTCCATAGGAACTTGAACACTCAGAAGCTTTGCAGTGATGTGTTTTGCACACACAAGTTTCACTCACACTACTCAAGAGTTTTCCAAAAAAATATATCTAAATAAACAGTCTAAATGTGTTACATAGGATGCAATTTCGTTTCCTTTTCATATGGAAATCAATTAAGAACATGACTAATGATCACCATTTTAAAGATGGTTTTGGGCTGGCTGGTCATTGTCATCAGAAGTAGAACACTCCTTACCCTCTCGCAGCACTGAGAGCTCCGCAGGACTTTCAAAGGTCACATGGGGAGAACAGGAATGAAAAGGTTGCCTTGCTAGGGAACCAGGTGCTTTGACAGGGGACGAAGTCAATGAGCACTGGGGACTGTGCCCATGGAGGGTCCCATGTGTCTCGGACGAGCCATGATAGTGAACTCCCTAAGGGTCAGACACCGTCAGGCTTGGGGCACTTCTGCCTCCACTCAGCTTCTGGCCTAGAGGAGAGACTTTCTCCAAACAGGTGACCAGCAAAGACAGGTCATCTGTCCACGTAGCATCTGTGACAGGAAACCAGCCTTCCGAGGGCAGGGGAACATGAAGCTGTGAACTGGGGCCCTCCCTTGGTGACCATGGGGTCATTCCAGTCTGTGGGAACATGGTGGAGAAAATGGCAAGAAAAGCATGGCTCAGATGCAGGAGCAGGGAGCAGGGGCCAGTATGGCCCGGCACACGGGCAGTCCCTTGGCTGGGAGCGTCTGTGAGACAGGAAGTCCTCAGTGGCCATGAACCATGAACTAGAACAAACACTTCAAAGCCTGTGCTCAAGGTCTCTGCCTCCTTCTCATGGGCCCTGGTCCCAGAGGCACATCCTCCTCCCCTCCACCAACCACCTGTGCTGTCGCCTACCAAGAAGCCCTGGCCTCCAGCCCGCGCTGCCTTCCTGGGGCAGCGAGGCTCACCCACGCACACCTCTGGACCTTCACCCACTTGGGTCGCTTCTACCTCCAAGTCTGTTCTGATGGTGGTATTGCTCCAAACTTGCTGTGACGTTGCTTTAAAATGTCAGGACTCGCAAAGGCAAAGCTGGTTGCGTTGAAGGAGGCAAAGCGAAGCATGATTCTGCAGGCGCCCTGCCCGTTTTCACAAAGCAAGGTCTGTTTCCACAGAAACGATGCCTGGAGGTGTGGGAGACGTCGGAGCTGCTCACATGGCTGCCGCTGCCGCAGGAAGCAGGCGCTGCCCTTCCCTGAGTGCTGTCTGGAACCCTCGGCTTCCACCACCAAAGCTCTGCTATGTTTCAAACTTCCCATTTTTAGATAACTTTGGAAACCTCACATGGAAAGTCTGTAAACTAAGCACCAGAGCCAGAAGACTCAAAGGAAGACGTGTGTGCAGCCAGGTGTCCCTTCATGATGGGACACGTTCTGAGAAATGAGCCGCTGTGCAGAATGGCAGAGGTACACACAGGAGCCTGGATGGGGGTCACCCTCGGGGCGGGGCGCCTCTTACTGCCTCCCAGAGACCAGTGAACACGAGGTGAAGGAGCAGCCTGGCCACTTATCTCTGGCATCAAGCTGATGTGCCGCACAAGGCTCAGTGCTCTGCATTCCTATGGCCAGCACACAGCAGGCTGCTCACACCAGCATCCCTACAAACACATGCACTGCACATGAAAGCCCTTGCAGTGGCTGTCACACCAGGTCTGGGAGTTTTCTCATGGGACCATGGCTGCATCCGCAGTCTGTCAATCACTAAAATGTCCTGCAGGTCAGTAAGCGTGTATGGACACCTGTGTGCTGTGTGAACTCTTGCACATATAAGCATTCAAACTTACGTGCATTTGTGTCCATATCGCTATATGTGTATGTATGCATGTGTGTAGAAACTTTAGCAATTACAATACTTAGTGAAGATTTTTAATTAATGAGTTAATTTTTATCTTATTCATTGTGGTACTGGGAATTGAATCCAGGGGTGCTCTCCTACTGAGCTGCATCCCCAGTCCTTTTTGCTTTTTATTTTGAGACAGGGTCTCACTAAATTGCCAAGTCTGGCCTGGAACTTGAGATCCTCCTGCCTCAGCCTCAGCTGAGTGGATCTCAGCTTGGATCACAGGCTCATGCCACCACACCCAGCAAAGTTTCTGAATTTAAAGAGCACCATTCTGAGAAATAAAGTCTGGCATGTCCCCTTTCAGTAGTTCACTGCCCCTGGAGACACTTCAGACACTGATTCGATTTCCCTCACATTATATCTTCTTTCTTTATTATTATTTTTTGATTAATTGCACACAAATGTATGATTACACATTACATCTTCTTTGTTTTTTTTTTTTTTTTTTTTTTTTGCGGTGCTGGGGATTGAACCCAGGGCCTTGTGCTTGCAAGGCGGGCACTCTACCAACTGAGCTATGTTCCCAGCCCACATTACGTCCTCTTAATGAATAAAACCACAAATCTTTTTGCCTTGAATTTATTAGAACTTCAGTTGCAGAACTTCCTTAACAAGTAAAAATGTTGTGTTCTTTCTGTTTTATTAGTTTACCTTTATAGCTACAGATACTCATTAAAATAAACCCAGATGATTGAAATGAAGGAGAAAATCAACCTGAGTATCTCCTCTTATCATCTGGATATTTATCCACCTATTTTCTACCTATTATGCTGTGACGACGTCTCAGGAGTGGGAGGTCAGGAAGCCTTCATGCTGCAATGGGTAGAGATGCACCACAGATTTCTAAAAGATCTAACACTTCTCTACTGTGGAATGCTTCTAAGGAGACCCAGTTACACATTCTGAATATTTATGTAATTATACTCTCAGTATAGCTCACCAGATGTGGAGCTGATGTGTCAAAAGAAAGGCACATTATAAAAGCTAAGGAGAATTTTGCTAAAATCCCTTCCGCGAATGTGTACCCGCCACAGCACGTGTGTGTGCAGCTCCTGCTTGGCGTGATAACCCTCACTGATTTCAAAGTGTCATAACTCTGACATGTCAGTTTGAATTCATTACCTGTAACTCTGAACTTAATTTCATTATATTCTTTGTTCTGTGAATTTTACATTCACATCTTTGTTTATTTCCCATTTTGTGTGTGTGTGTGTGTGTGTGTGTGTGTGTGTGTGTGATAGTAGGGATTGGACCCAGAGGTACTCAATCAACTTAGTTTCTCTCTCAGTTGCAGAGGCTGACCTTGAACTTATGATCCTCCTGCTTCAGCCTCCTGAGTAGGTGAGATTACAGGCGTGCACCACAGTGCCTGGCTTGGGATCCTGATACTGAAAAATCTCTCTCTACACCAAGATCATTCATCTTTGACAGTGAAGTACTTTTCCCAACTGGTAGCTTATTTTTAAATTTCTTCCGCACGTATCTGGGTTTTGCTCTTTGATTTATAAAAGTTGTAAATGACTATGTAGCCCCATCGATCTGAGTTTCAGAAGAAGAAAGAATCTTCTTTGTGTGGTGAGTATGAGGAAGACAGAGAAAGACCACTGAATTTAGCAACGTGGATGCGGCCTGTGACCTTGACAAGGCAACCTTGAGAAGAGCGGTTTCCGTTAGTGAGCAAACTCTGGCTCCTGCTCTTCTCTGGCCCCTCTTCCTGTCCTAATGGCCTTATCCACTCTGGATCCATGTGGGGTCCAGGGAACATGGAGATCGGAGAACACAGACAACTCTTTCAAACAGCTCTGTTATAAGGGAAGGTACGCATGGGAAGCAGGGGCAGTAATACTGTGTTTCAAGATGAAGAAATAACATGTAAGTGGGTTGTATGAAAAATATGGGGGGAAGAGTAATTTGGAGATGTGGGAGAGGAAGGAATGAAGAGTGGATGCGGCCTGGTGACTGAGAACAGCCCAGAGCTGGTGCCCAAGAGAGGCAGGCCACCCAGACTGGGACCCACAGGAGGTCACAGTCCACGTGGGGGAGGATGGAACATCGAAGCAGACGTTGATGGATACGCTGGAGGACACCCTTCAGATTCTGAAAACTTCCCAGTGAAGTAAGACTGGCCACAGGTCAGGACTGGGAGAGAGGATGGAGAGGACAGGAGAGGGTCCAGAATGTACTGAAAGCAGCCTCTTTCTGGGCAGTCCAGGGAAGGGTGTGGAGCCTTGTCCTTCGACAGCAGGATGCTGGGCCTCTTCCTCAGCAGTGGGTACACTGACGGTTTCACTGTTGTCTTTGTCAAGGTGATGCACATGTGTCATAGAGTTTATTTCCAGAAAGTGGTAATTCTGTACATCCTAAGCATTGGGTTTCTCCCCAACTCAATTCCCACTTGGGTATTATTAGATTACAAGTCCATCCTGGATGCTGCAAATTTATTTTTTAATGGGTCACTTGGAAGACTTGCAGTGGCCTCAACAATCATGCTTCAATCCAGCAGCATCTAAGTGGATAGAACTTGGGTTGTTGTAATTGCCTTCGTGTTACATGTGGTCCAGAGAAGCCTATTTCATCCATGAACATGGGTGAGAGATGAGTACTGATGTCCCACAGGAGTACCACTTACCCTTCTGGAATTTGAGTCTCCTCACCCATAAAAGGATGGAATCCTCTCTATGGAAAACTCTGAAAATTTTTCAGCAATGTGCAATGGGTATTTGTTCTTATCAGTTAAGAGATGGATAACTGCAGACCCCTGAGGCCTCATTGAGTAAAAGAAAACTGCACTGCACCTTGTGTGTTGCTCAGGACTTGGTGGAGAAGACAAAGTAGGAGGCTGCTCACTGGAGGAAGGAGAGCAGGATGAGGAGCAGCAGGCAAGGGAGAGGCCCAGAGAGACAGAAATGCCTGCTCCCTGCCGCCTTCCAGAACCTTCCCTGAGTATCCCCACCAGCATCATCTGCCTGGGCTCCTGGTACATCCAAATCCAAGGTCATCCCTCAGGAGCAGTGCAGACTGCTGCAAAAGAAAGGAGCTCCCCAAACTCAGGACCTTCAACAGGAGATGCTGATGTGGTGTTCATGAAGTGAAATGTTTCAGCACTGTGATTGACGACAACTTAGAGTGCAATTGGTCTTCCCAAGACAGGATGCAGATTGTTCTAGAAAGACACTAGAGTTTTAATCACTGAATAACTGGAGTGGTCTCTGCAGAATTCCCCAAATGGTAAAGTCTTCAACACAGGCTTCCACTACACCAGCACTTTTTGAAAACTCAAATCTTATCCATTTCTGAATCAGAAGGAAAATACACACATGGATGGATGTAGAAGCACAATAATTGACCTTCAATCATGACTCTGAGAGCCTCTTTTAAAACCAGCTTCCTAAGCGACGCACCATTCTAAAAACAAGCAAGGTGAGTGATATTGATGGAACAGATTCTCTAAGCTGTGAGACCACAGCTAAAATTAGAAGGCTCTAGAGGTAGGAGCTGGGTTTTATTTTTACACGAGTAAATAAGCTGACGATCCCAGCACCTGAGCAAAAAAGAACATGCCAGGCCAAGACGCCAACAGCATCGTGGCTGATGTCTTCCAACCCCATCACTCTTCTTCAAATGTGCCTCTTTTTAAAAACTGTACGTTTGTTCTGTAAGGCCTCATGCTGAATGAACCCTCCAAGCACCACCACGTGAAATCTATTCATGAAACAAGGACATAATAACCCACTTCAGAATTCAAGGACAGCTCCACAATCATACATCATACATCTAATCGTGAGTTCTGCTAAGTTTTAATCACCCAGGCCCCGACAATTATATAGCATATAAAAATTCAGGCATTTACAAAATAAGGCAAAAATACTGAATTCCTTAAGATCCTATTAATTCCAAGCTATGCTGCATTTCACTATTGTAAATGATACTCCAGCACATCAAATGGGAAACACCCATGCTCTTGGGCAGGCTGGCCAGTGGCTATCAAATGTCCTGGTTATTTAAGAAGCAGCTCTGATCAAGCTTAGGGCTGTCGTGTTTTAATACAACCAAGGACGGTTACTGTAAAATCCGTCACCCTTTGTATTACTCTAATGTGTCATCAGGGCAAAATAAACATATTTCTGGCACCAAATTATTTCAGGTTAGAGTCTCTCCCTTTAGGAAAACATCCTCAGTGTGCGTTGTGCTGAATAATCCCCTGCAAACAGAGGTGGCTTTGTGTGCCTTCAGATCAGCCCTGCCACAAGCCATTAGCTGACAGAACAACGTGGCCTATCGAGTGTTCTTCCATTTTCATTCAAACACTTCAGTAAACACTGATTGAGCAACCAAGGCACACCATCCATGCCACGGATGTTTGAGTTCCCGACTGGCTTAAATTTGTCTTGTAATTAATAGGATTACACACGTACACACACTCATGTCAGCACATAAACACAGATGCAGAAGTTAAAGGTGGCAATATTTTCATGTGGATTGCTGTTTCCTTAGATGCTACTCCAGCTGCAGATGCTGGTTACTGGCCATGCAGGCACTAGTTTATGAGATTGTTCAAAGCCTCTGATCTGGTACAGTCCAGAGCCTTGGTAGTCATTTTATGGTCAGTTGGCTCAACCTGGAGTGGAACCACTGGTCAGTGATCAGCACAACCCACCCCCTCCCCACCATGGGGAGCAGGCTAAACCGTAGGCTGAGCCCAAGAAGAAGGGATGGGCCCCAGATCTGCAGTATCAGTGAAGCAGACATACAAAGGCATAGAAATACCACCCCGTGTCACTTATACTCTGGTGATAAGATCTTGTTATTTTACTCTCCCAGGCACCATATGGAGTAAAAGATGAATGGAGTGAACGACGCTCCCTGAGGTTCACAGCTGTGTACACTCACAAGCCATCAGTGCCTGTTGGGATACGTGCACACAATTGATGGAACCAAATATCTCACGGATTTCCTTAACTCACTGGACATTAAGAGTAGAGCAATGATTTGGCAAAGATGAGGAGCTCAGACCCCATACAGCTCTGCTGTTTCACTGAGACTCGTTCTAGTTCTAAGGACTCAAACGATGCTTTGAACAAAGGCATTTTATCTAAAAACCCAGAAACACAGGGAAACGGAAGACCAGATGAGAGCACATCTTTAAATGCTCTCTCCAGCCAAAATGCCAGCGCCTTTAGGGCCCTGGTGAAGGCACTGTGCATGGCTGGGCTGCAAGGCACGAGGTTGCCGCTAGGTACAGCGCTCTCCACCTGCTTCGTGACAGACAGCACACCAGAGGCCCCCAGAGATCGCAGCCTGCATTCCCAGGCTGTGCTCAACGCAAGGCTGAAGACTCTGCAAGCAGAACATAAACAGATGCAACTCTCTGTACAGTGATTCCTTTAAAAATGACAGACCCAGAATCCTGCAGACAACATGCTGAAGCCAGAGTGAAAGGAGACAAGAAGGTAGATGGCAACCAATCACGCCAAATAGGTCTTCGGATTTCTAGAAAACAATTCCATGAGCTCTGCCTCCTGATGTGACCTCTATCCACGCAGATCCTTCTGGGGGAAACAGTTCTTTCCTGTGAAAAGATCCCATCATGTTCCAACCCTGCGTCTTGGTAGAGGAAGTGGAGATAAATGTAGGAACCGGAGAGGTAATGCTAAGTGCCCAACAGGCCTTACCAGGCAGATGGAGTCTGGAGGAAGGATTTGCACAGATAAGATTTTATGATTTTTAAGAAGCACTTTTATATCTGAACTCACAGGATACCAGAAGTGTCGCAGAGAAGGAAGACGCAGATCTTTCCCTGGACACCACAATCTGCTTACCCCTCTCTGCTATTAGCGAAGAAAATAAAGATGGTGAACTTGGAGAACCTCCTCTCACCAGCCTTACTTTTCACATGCTAGAGAGCTATTGGAAGAAGGCACACATTGGAAGCATGACTCCCTGGTAACATCTCCATGTGACTGTCTCAGAATTGCCTTGGACTTACAGTGTCTGAAACATCACTGCAGCTTCTCCCTCAAACTTGGTCCTGCCACCATCTCTCCGCCACAGAGGAGCGCTGACTCTGTCCTGCGGCAAAAGCTGGGAACGGTTGCTGACCTTGCTTGAACTCTCTGATCATACTCCACAAGTTCTGTTTGTTCTGCCTTAAAAATACCTCTGGGGCCATTCCCCTCCAGCATCACTGCCCGGACCCCCAACATGCCCCCCGGGGCCGGCAGGAGCCTCATGTGGTTCTCAGCACATCCTGTTCTCCTTCCCCACCCTCCCTGCTGCCCCAGAAGCTGATGTCTGAGAACTGGCTGATGGGCACCCGTGAACATGGGCTTCCAGTTAATACACAGAAAAAGATACATCGGGTAAACCCACTGGGAGAAAACTACGGCGGCTGTCTTTTATTAAAGATCACCGCAGAATGGGACATCTTACCATGAATCTCAAAAGCCCATCACATAATGATGATGGAATTGATTCAGGAAGGAGGCCTAGGACCCTGAAGGAGGCAGGCATGTGGCAGCAGAGCTTCAGAACCCCAGAGCAAACACCTTCGGCAAGGTAGGAAAGGCCCAACTGCAGCTGGAAATGTCAACACTTTCTCTTAGTAAGTAATGAAAAAACATAATAAGTAGAAACAAAATCAAGGATGGGAAGACCTTGCAAGCAGCACGGCACACCTGCCTCGCAGTTCTCCACAGCGCAGCCCACCCGGCCCTGCACCACCCAGCCTTCCCAATCACCCGGACCCACCACAGTGGAGCACGGGGGCCACAAGGCAACCCTCAAACATGCAAACCAAGTGGAGCACACAGAGCAGGCAGAGCGTCGTCCCTGACCTTGACAGAATGAAAATAGAAACCGATAACAAATAATCACTGAAGGTTGTGAAGATTGGGAGAGAAACGTGATACTGAAAAACCACACAGAACACTGTCACTGGAAAAAACAATGGCATAATAGGAAAAATATCTAAACAGCATCAGAAGAACCAGAGCAGAAAAGCATGCAATGTCAATGCAGCCAGAAGAGAGAGAGCAGCACACTAAGGAAAGGCTAATGAATTCCCTTCCAGAGCAACCATCAGAATCACTCAGTGAAATCCCAGAGGCACCTCACGAGAGACCACGAGATGGGGCACCACAGCAGGCCTGACACATTCCTCTCCAAGGTCCAGCCACGGCAAGGAGAGCAGGAAAGTTAAGAGAAGTACTCTCTGAAGATGAATGAAGAACCGTATTTATTAGACCAATCAAAACAAGTGAACAAGTATTAAAATCCATGCAACCGTTAAGTTGGCCGATAATTTAAAATGTACGCAAAATCAACGATCCACACACGTGATTTTTGACAAATGAAATTTGGTTAAAATTTCCTCATACAAATTTTGAAAAAAAAAAATTGTATTCGGAAGTAAACAGAATGTAAATGTACATGTGCATGTCTCACAATGTAGAAAACAAGAGTGTTACCAAAGTCAGGAAAGACAAACTTGGTAAATAAAAAGTTACCCTGATATTACACAGGAAGTGGTACTATTGTGAATCTCCTATTGTTCCCAAATTAATTTACAGATATGACGCAATGTCAATAAAACTTGAAAGGGAGTTTATGGAAAATGTTTCTTAAGTGATCCAAGAAGAATAACCTGGAAGGAGTAGGCAAGGAAACAAACTGAAATAACGAGAACGGATTTGAACAGTGAAATCTTGCCCCCGGCAGGATTTTGTTTTGTGCGGTGATCCGGGAGACGTGCCCATAGGCAGGTGTACAAGAGCAGAAGATCTGAGCCACCAAGACGATTCACAGTAAGACTGCTACCAGGCTGTGGCACCCAGGAAGAAAAAGCATGCAGTCATTAATGTTAGAGGAATACCCTGGAGATTAGCATCTATTAGAAAATAATATGAATTCTACATTACAAATAGATTCTATCATCAAATTTCTGCAAATACACAAAAAACAATGTGCCCATACAGAGACACATACACAGAAATCAGAAGCCCCCGGGTTTTAATATCCAAAAGTTAATAGTACTCAGGAATGACCATTTTGATTTTTTAAATCTCTGCCTTCTGCTGGATTCCAACTTTTTTGCAAAAGCATAGATCATTTTGTAACTAGGCAGTTGATGAATGTTGTTTGTTAAAATGCAAATAAAGTCATGGAAGTAGCCACTCAATGCACCATCCTCTTCTAGCAGAGAAACCCTCATGAGGTGGAGGATCTGCCCTGTCATCTGCCTTCACCTCGTGGGGACAGCATGGCTAGTCCAACACCCCAGGCTGGAGCCTCTGCAAGTATTTATATGCTGTTCAAAAATTGCATAACCTTCCCCAGACATGAAATACCCAAACATTTTTTAAGACGTTATTTATTTAAACAGTCATTTTAGCATCTGGTTTCCAGTGCTCTTTGCGTCTAAGACATGAAGAGTTTTCAAATCTGGCCAGAAGTCACAACATCACAGAACTCCTGCAGCGGAGTCTGAATCCATGGCTTCTGATGCCCTGTCCTTTGTGCTGACCTCTGAATTCAAGCAATTCCCCACTTACAACCCTACTAATCTTTCCCTTCTTCAATCAAAACACACTTAGGCTATTGCTTGCAAAAGAAGCAAATTTTTCAACAGAAAAAAAAGAACCCTTATAAAATTTTACAAGCAATCACAAAAGCATACTTTAAGCCATACAAATGAATAAATTAGATTTATCTTACAGCTGTCAAATTGATATGAAATCTGCCAAAATCACTTAAGGATGCTTTTCTTCTCTTCTCCCGCCATGGTTTCCATATAATTTTCCAACTCAAACTTATGCAAGAGTTTAATCCCCAAGTATTGTGCTATTGGTATTAAGAGAACATAAGCCTAATCCTATCATGGTGTTTAGATGTTGGACTTGTGGAAAGTAATTATATTAGATAAGGTCATTATATTGGAACCCCATGGTTGAATTCTGAGGGTTTATGTGGAAAGGGAGAGAAATCACAGAGATATACACATGCTCCCACCATGAAGTGATACAGCCACAGGGGCATTCTGTTTGGACTTACAGCCTCCAAACCTATTAGTGAAATAAACCTCTTTTCTCTATAATGCAGCCTGCCTCAGGTATTTTGTTATAATGACAATCTGACTAATATGCGTAGCAAGCATCTTTTCTTTAGAAATGCCCTATCTTAACCATGTTCATCACCTCACTGTCTTTAGACTGAGAAAGCCTCACAAGGGCCCTTTATTCAGACTTCCATAGCTATTTCCTGTAAGGCTCTCACAAGGCTCTCCAGTCCTGTCTCCTTTTTAAGTTCCAATATCACCATGTCCCTTTATACTTGATCCTAACCACTGCATTCTTCCAAAGGCTATTGATTTATTTGCTTGTATTTAAGTTCAGGCCTATGTCTGATTAAACCAAGTTCATGCAAACTTATACAGAATGCATTGATAGTTTTTACTCTTGTCCCTGAAGATAACTTTCACAATAATCAACACAACACAAAAACCACTAAATGTAATTCAGATATCATCCTTTTGTGACGTTTAAATGAAATGGGAAGTTCGCTCAGCCATCCTTTCTGCAGAACTATGCTTTACAGACTTGGAGTCATGCGCCTTTTCCTCCCATTAGGCAGCACTGTGTCAGCTAATCCGCACTCCCTCCCACCTGGACTCTGCCTTAGGAATTTGCTTTAGCGTTTGGCCAACTGAAGAATGAAAGCAAATTTTAGAAATGCCATTTCCCAATATGCATAGGAAAACATCACTAAGGAACCGTCCAGGGAGGAATGATTTATTTCTTCTTAAGCTCTGAGTGACTACAGAGAGACTGGAAGAAATCAGAGTCCTCTCAAAAGACGCAAAAGTGAAACTGTTCCTTTGAAAAGTCCACTTATGGTTAGAAAGAGCCTATAAATGATCTCTTCTTAGTGAGAAGAAAATCATTTATCAGGAAACACCGCCTAAGAGCAGAATTCTCTCTGGAGGCCTGAGGATTCATTCAAGGCTGGGAAGGTCACGGCCAGTTCTCTGAAGGCACGTCCGCGGTTTCACGTAGGCACACAATGGTGCGGCAATCCCTGGTACACCAAGAAGCTTCGCCATGGTGACCGGCGTTGGAGGTCAACGCCCAGAGCTCTGGACACTTGGCACTTGGAGGTCCAGAGCATCATGCAGAGAAAGGGCAGCTGCCAGCGTGTTGGAGAAGGAGGAGCGTGGGCAGGAACAGCTGGCTGACATTTCAGGGCCACTGAGGTCCCAGGGTTCCGACTCCCTGAAAGTCACACCCCGTTGCTACTGTTTTGAGGAGCAGCCTCGCCTACCGAGAGTGGGGGCACAGACTCAAAGCCACTCTGGCGTAGGGCCTGGTTCCCGACCACCAGCCACCTGTGGGCACCTTGCTCACCCCGTCTCTCAGTCCCAGACAAGCACCTGCCTCCAGGGTGGGAGAAATGGTGAGAGGGCTCTGGGGGTGTCAGTGTGCTTCACTCCTTACACGTGGTTGGCCCCGATCCAACTCCATGTTTACATAGGACACTGAGTTGGAAAAAATGCCAGTCATTAAATTTTTCAACCTAGAATCCAGGTTTTCTGGGCCTTTGCTGTTTTCCCCTCTCTTCCAAACCATGGGCTCAGAGGTAGTGTAGTACAGTGGTTAGGCACATAAGCTCTGTGCTGGCCTGCCTGCCAGGGCTCACGGGCAGGTGTATCAGGTACCGGCTGTGTGGCCTGCCAAGTCACTTGGTGCCCTGTGCCCCATTGCACCTGCGGAAAGAGCCGATGGCACCGCCTTTCTCTTCAGCACTGCTGAACTGAATAAATACATCCATATTTGTAAGGAACTTAGGCTCAGACAGGCAGGGAGGAATCGCTCCATAAGGGTCAGCTGCCACAAGTTGTAGAGGAATCTGGGGCTCTGTGAATAAAAGCCACGTGAGCTTATGTGTGACAGAAAGCTTGAAGGCCCATCTTGAGGACTTCAGCCAGAAAAAAATAAAATCAGACCAAAATGAACATTCAAGGCAGACACAGATAGACACCTGCCCAGTATTACTTACACACTGACACACCATCAGTGGTAAAGCGTTTCATTTTAACATGCTTTCCTCTTATGAATCGAGGAAAACCAGGCTCTCAGCTCTCAGGGAAACACTGTTTCAAAGACTCCAAACCAATGTATCGGGGTAATTTTCAAGGCTAGAAAATATTGCCTAAGACTCTCTCCACTGAGGTTCTCTGATGAAGACTGTTTAGGTGTCTAGGATCTCATTCCCCTTTTGACTTGCATGGGTTAAAGGCACGTGGAGGTAACGCTGCCTGGTGGTCAGTCCCCCCACAAGCACCCTCGTTCCAAGCTCTGAGGAAGGAAGTTCCTGTAGCGTGAGTTGGCAGTGACATCGGTCTGTCTGCATCCACCTATGCACACACACGAGGGGACACTGAGCGAGCCGCTGAGCGCCACCCTCACAGGCTTGCACTCGCCAGCATGCAAGCTGCATCTTGATATGAAGGAAAACGTGACAATAAAAGAGATGGATGTCGCTTCCCCCTGGAGAAGCGCAGGTGTCCATGCTCAGGCACTCTGGCCCCCCACAGCCTTGCAGTTCCGCAGTGCCTCCTGGAGTGGCCTGCCATACCTGGGTGGCTCAGGTGACCCCAGGGCACTCTGCTAGACGAGGAAGCAGACAGTTAGAAGGCCTGGGAGCTCTTAGCGGACAGGAGAGAGTGAGGCTGATGTCTGCAGAGGATGACTTTCTTGGGACAGCAAAACACCTGGGTGCTGGCTTCCTGCACGGTGGAGCTCCCTGGGCTCGAAGAAGCATCCACACAGTGAGTGGAAGAGAAGCTCCCACCAGGGAGGCTCCAGGGTGGCAAGCCCAAGCCACAGGGGACAGTAAGATGACCTCTGAGCTGAGGAAGACTGTATGAAGGACGTTCCTTTGCAGAGAGATCACAAGTGCAATGTCGGGGTATCCGCTGGACATCCCGTGGACAGCTGAGATTCTGGCTCCAATGGCCTTGCCAACTCAACGTGCCATCCATGCCCACACGGTCCCCTCACATGCAGGCGAGGAGAAGGAGCGCTGCTGGAGAAGCCCAGAGGAGATGCAGGGGAGCACTCATGCCATGCGCACCCTGTGACAGTGGCTCTCCTCGCCACCTTCATGCCACTGCAGAAATACTCACGGAGACTTTAAAGATAAATCCAAGCAGTCCATGTGATGAGAGGGACCCAACCCTCCCCGCAACATCACAGATGCCACACTTGGTTTCAAGAGCCCAGTACATAAGCATGTTGATTCAAAAATTTTATGTACATATATATATATTTTTTAATTTATTGGCCCACGGGAACCAGCAGCCAACTGAACAGAGAGAGTTGAATTTGCACCCCAAGTTGGCAGACCCTCCAGCCCTGTCCAGCTATCACGAAGCCCTCCCGACGCTGCCCCGTGATGCTTCTTTGGAACTCATCCCCTGTCCTCCCAGGCTGGCTGCCACAGCAGGGCAGGTCCTCGGGTACACCGACCCCTCGTCACTGCACCACCCAGCATGCTCTCCGCAGCACCCACCCGCCAAGGAGAAGAGCCAGGGAAACAAGTCAGTGTGCTGAGGCTCGGGTTTGGATCCAACCCACGTGGCAGAAGAGGGCCCTGCTTCAGAGAGCACCACCATTTACACCTGAAAGGAGCCCCGGGGCCAGGAAGGAGCAGGCGGCAAAGCAAACACACCGATGGAAACTCAGGTTGGTGCAAAAGGCCCTTGGGACACGTGGGGTATTCTTGGTAATAACTGTCACCAGCTACTGTCATAATCATAACTTTTCATTAACAGAATGTCAACTAACTTGATGTTTGGGAGTTACATTTAACAATCTGCACTTTAATAAGGGGAAACACTTCCTATAAGAGATATAAAGTGTCAAATGCATTACCTATTGACTTCAGTATTAATAAAACAAAAATATTGTAAATGCCATTTAGTCAAGAAATTAAAACTTGGCAACTGACCTATTATTATTAATCAGTAGCTGAAAAACACAATTTGGGACTGACATGTTTGTGACTTTCATATGCCAGTATTTTTAAAACATTTCCACTAATTAGTCTAAGGGATTTATGACTCTCTTCCAAGTGTTATTTAACTGCTACTTGAAAATCATAAGGTTAGACATACTAAGAACAGAGTTTAGCTTCTTGTGTTGTTAGTTAAAGCACATTAGGTGTAATCGAATACCGTGGCGTTCAGCAGACAATTCCACGGGCTCCATCTATTAGTCAGCTTGCTCCAGTTACAGGAGAATCAGGGAACAGCAGTGGTCTAAGTCAAAACACGGGGATGCCGAAGACCCACCGCTGGGAGGAGCGGCTTTGCTCTAAGTGCCCATCCTGGTTTCTCCCCAGCAGATGAAGGAGAAGGAAGTGGGCACCCTGCCTCTGGGGCTGATCTCCATGGGGCTCAGACAACATGTCAGACTTACAAGAATGGTGTCAGTCTGCACTTCATGTGTTTCCATGATCGAGATGAAGTTGAGGTCTGGGTCACCTGCAGTCAAACAACACTGCACATGTGACCTTAGAGGCAGCCTTGAAAAACCTTTGAACTTGGACAGCGTGACCAATATCCATTGCTTAAACTCACAACAAAGATATTTCACATTTTTAATTAATAAATACCCACTCCAAGACTATTAGGATCTTCTGTAAAAATTCAAATATCGTTTTTCCAAAGAGCCACCTACAAAGGAATAACACTCTGAACCTCCCCGTCCTTTCCTGAACCAGGTTTGATGAGCTTGGGTGCCAAGTCTCAGAGGTGCCATTGGCGCCCATGTGGAAGCAGAATGGCAGATTGAAGGCAGCTGGGAAAGCTGTGATGAGGAACACCTCACACAGTCATCGCACAACCTGAGTGAGGCTGGAAGGCTGGGGTTCCACAGCCACAGCCATCACAACAGGAGTCCCCGGCCACTCACTGAGCAGCATGCACAGCATCCAGGCAGAGGCCTCCCACACCAGCTCCTCCCACCCAGTGCAAGGTGTGCCCACCACAGTCAGGCATCCCTTCTGGGCAGGCAGGAACAGGGCCACACTCAGCCAGGGACAGACAGGCAGCCGTGTGCTGGCCGGCCTTCCCTGCTGAGGCTCTCCAGCTTTGCCCAGGCCTGAGGCCCTGTGGTGGCCTCCCTGGCTGCCTGGAGATGTGGCTGGACTGGGGACTGTGGGCAGCCAGGACCCATGCTGCTGTCCCCACCACAAAGTCTCCCTCCTGGCTTCAAATTCCTAACTGCAGACTTCCAGGAAACAGGACAGACGTGGTAACCACTGCAGATGGGATGCTTCTTCTCTTAGGAGGGGGGGACCTGTCTTCAGGTACACAGGAGACCCTTGGAGAAAGAACTCCCCACCCTTCCAGACCACGCCTGTGTCCCCCACTCACCTCCCTCAAAAGGAAGAGGGGCAGGACCCTTCTAGCAGTTACCACATAATCCCGTAAGAAACACTGACTCGCGTCTGGGATGCCAGGTCCACTGCGATGAACAGAAGCTAAAGGTCATCTTAGTAAGAGTGGAACACTGTACGTTCAAACAGAAAGAGCACCCACAGCAGCCTGTGCTGAGGGTCCTCCCAACAGCTTCGGGTGAAGCTGGCTCAAAGACAGATGCCAACCAGCATCACTTAACCAACGCCACACTCTGCAATGCCGTGAAGCACGACCTCAAGGTTATAATCCGAGTTCTAATTCTGACAATGCAGAACATTTATATTTCAGCTTAAGAAAGAAAAATTGTGTAGTGAAAGCCCAGGGAGTGATCCCGCATTCTAAGCACTGAGTCTAAAGGTGTCTGCTTATCAGCGCGCCTAGCAGAATCTAAGGCAGGGCAGACAGCCGGGAGGAGCTCTTCACTTTACAGAGAAAAAGGAATTTCCAATTGCCGGGGACACGGCACCCAAGCTATCGGACTGTCAACTGCAGCAGTGCTGATGTTACAGGTCACGGCTAGAACTCTGGGTTACTTGTAATCTACATCCTCAAATGAACAGAAAAATGACCACAGTCTATTGTCCGTTGGGGTTGATGCGAAAATACACACTGATATCAATGACTCTCACAGCTGCCAATGTGGTTCTAAAAACCAATGAGCAGTTTCAACACCGCTGCTACTGAAGAGAAACCCTTCTTCTTTTCATTGTGTTTAAGTTTTATCAGTTCTTCTTAGTTGTGCATGACAGTAGAAGTCATTTGATATAATTGCGTAAACATGGAATGTATCTTAGCCCAATCAATCTTGTGGATGTGCTGGATGGTGAGTCACTATGGTGCTTCCACACATGGACACAGGACAGTCACGTCACATGCATTCCACCGTCCTTCCCATGCCTGGTCTGCCCCTCCCTTCCCTTCATTTTTCTCTTTCTCCTCCACCGAACTTCTATTCTTCCCCTCTCCCCCTTTATTATGGGTTTGCTCCCACATATGAGAGAAAACATTTGACCTTTGGCTTTCTGGAAGGATCCCCTTCTTGAAGGCTAGTTATGTTAGAAGACAAGTCTCACAATGTTCTCAAAACATGGGGTTTGAGGTGAACAGTCAGAATGAGAAATGACAACGAACAGCTTAGGTGTCGGGGGACCCGAATGACATCCACTCCAAGACACTCCTGACTGGTCCTGCTGAACCTAGGAGCCTCTGGTCCAGGACTAATGATGCTCGCTCGGCTCCATCTCCCTCTGTGCACAGAGGACACACCCACCCCGTTGGTGAATGTGGCCGGTAACTGTTAGTGGGCACATTTGACTGGGTCCTCGTGCTGTGCTGATGCACAAGGAGAAAACGCCCAGTGACTCCTCCTCCGTGCAGAATGAAGATGCTGCTGGGGAAGATCTACAACTGCCCACAGCCTGGGAGGCTCAGCCAGCGCAACCTGACCTGAGTGAGGAAGAACTCACAACGTAAGCCACGAGGGCTCATTTGTCTCAGAGCCTTATTATGGCAATAGCTGATAGACCCACCACAACTCATTTAGAGAAGAACAGTGTCAGACAGAAAAGTCACTTAAATAAAATAGGCTGGCTGGAATTGAGGAGCACTGAGAGCTGAAATTCAGAAAAGATTGAAGGCAGCACAGAATATGTGTCATTTTTCCTAAATATACATTGGTGAAAAAGACCAAAAGGGTATCTCTAAAAAATATAAAGTATATGTTGGTGGAATCCATTTGATCATGGTTTGCAAATCAGTACTTTAATTCCACATTAGCAAATTATCTGAAATGCAAGTAAATATTGCTTCCTCATTATATAAATTACTGTACAAAACTGTTCATTACTGTCATTACTAACTTAAAATGTAACATGAATTATTCAAAACTGCTATGCTATGCTTGTAAATAAGATAAAAGACCATGTTCATATTTGGTCCAAAGCTCATTCATCAAGGACGCTTTCTTTCCTACATTTTCTCTATTCCTGTCCTTACCACGAGCATTGTCACAATGTCAGAGCCAGAGAATTACATCAGGTTGGTGACTATTCATGACGACTACCACCGTCACTGAGGCATCCCTGAGGATGTTACCAGCTGTGCCCAAACAAGAGGATTTTGCACGGGGAGTGGCACATGCCTTGGAAGAACCCGGTGGGAGGCGCACGGGAAACCCAGGGCCACAGTGAGGAAACTGCTTGGAATAAGCGCGTATTTTTGCCCTTTCTACCTA
Source organism: Glaucomys volans (assembly GCA_020662805.1). Lineage (NCBI taxonomy): Eukaryota > Metazoa > Chordata > Mammalia > Rodentia > Sciuridae > Glaucomys > Glaucomys volans. The sequence continues at coordinate 765,552 of JAJEJO010048708.1, read as the reverse complement.
GTTTCTCTTACATGCTACCTTCGTCCAGTTCTGAGGTTTATTTGGCTTTTGCAAACACGGTACATTCTTGCTGACCACAGGAGGACTTGCTACTGAACACACTGCATTCTTTTCTAACTACTCTGTCTTACTCCTCCGAGTCAGGGGAAACTCACGGCCCTGTTGTCTCTGCTTATGACTTGCAGGGACTGCAGGTGGGAGGACCAGCACTCCCCAGCCTGGAAGTCACCACCCTGTATTCCAATCCTCAGGGCAGCAGATTGTAACAATGCTACTCCTTCCTGCCCTTCTCCCTTTAGGAGGTGATTCTGCAAATCCTCCCACCAAGGGGCAGAGTCCTCTCTCTACCCCTGATGATGGCCTGCCTCTGGATCAGAGTGGTCAAGAGAACATTGACAGAGGGGGCACAGGGTCACCTCTGAGGCTCTGGACACTCCTGCCATTCTATCTGAGCCTGTGACAGAGCCTGGAACAGCTCCTTGTGGGCAGTAAGATCATGTGGGGGACAGAGAAGACTCCACAGCATCCCATCCCACATCATCCCACCCCATGCAGCCCCCAGTGAGCCAGCAGACAAACAGAGGCCCAGGAGGGAGCTAGGCCAAGTCCAGAACACCCAGGTCCGCCCACATGTTCAGATAAACGGCTGAATTCTGTGGTGGTTGGTTACACTGCCAAAGCTAACTGGCATGCCAGTCTTCATCCAAAATCTCAAATACAATCTATTTCCTAACATCATGAAACATCAATGCAGAAGATGAATAAAGTAAATTTTAAGAAGGGACGTTCTGTGAAACAATTTGACATTTCTGGTTCTTAAACTATAGCGCACTCAGAAACACCTGGACAGTGTGGCTACAGACTGCAGGGCCACCCCGCAGTGTCTGCTTCAATGGTTCTGGACGGGGCCTGAGAGTCTGGATTCCAACAAGTCCCAACTTTGGCTAAAACAGTCAGCATGAGTCCCACACGTGAGAATCACTGTTGTATACGACCAAGTGCACTGCGAAGGAGAGATTCCCTTACAGAATATGAACCTTGTTAAATTAGAACAATAAACACATCTCTTTTTAAAATCCAATTCGACTAAGGAGTCCTATCAGATTTCACCATAAAAGGAAAGGAATTATATCAATTATGCAGACATACTAGGGGAAAATGAACATTAAAATGGAAAATAATAGATTATTCCACCTCGACCATAAACACTTCACGAATTACTCTCTACAAAACAATTGATAGATGTGTTTAAAACTAACACCTCTTTTTTAACACTGTAAAGAAATGAAGCACATTAAACATTACATCAATAATAAAGAGAGTTCTAGAAGCTGGAGGTGTAGCTCAATGTCAGAGTGAAGCCCTGGGTTCAATCCCTAGCACGGAAGAAACTAAAATTAAAATTAAAAAAAAATCAGTGTTTCTATATACTAGTAATATCTAAAATTTTGAAAATCACAATAAAAGAGCAGTAATCTTTGAAACCTGTTACAGTAGCATTTTAATTATCATTCACGTTGTTCAGACCATCATGGTTTATGGAGTGCACATATTCATTTTGAATGTCTTAACTTCAATAACAAAAATACAGTTGCATTCTCTGAAGCACTGAGCTCAAGGGCAGTAACTCCCAATTTTCTCAGGTGCATGAAGCTCCTTATCGAGACTCCTTCAGTTTGTGCCTTCAACAGGTCATGAATGAGCACCTCGGCCCTGCAGTTGGCTCTTCAAGGTGAATTCATTGGTTCAAATTAATACTATAATTTCTAATTTCCCAAACTTTCATTTCAAAAACAAACATAATAGTGTTTTGTTTCCATTTTGAATTATGATTACTATCCTACTTCATGAAATTTTTTATTTCTTTCTGTCTGTCTTGTCTTTGGTTTTTGGCTGTGGTACTGGGCTTGACCGTAGGATCTTACAGATGCTAGGCAGGCGCATCACCATTGAGGTGCGTCCTCAGCCCTGGGTTTCATCATTTGCTAAACTGTGAATAATTTCAAAGCAAACACTGTCCATGTAATAATACTCCTTATTACAAATAATCTTAAAGCAAATACTGTGCCCATGTAACAAATGCCTATTAAAACTATAAAATAATGTATTTCATACCCTCATTTTTAAAAGATGAGAGTGGCAGATAAAACTTTTATTTATTTTAAAATCTGTTCCTACTAGAAGTTTCTTAATCACTTATATAACCTTTACATTATAGAAATACACTAGTAATGTTACATTATATAACTATATAATAGTATATAATTGTAACATAAATAATATGTGATTACTAGTTGTAAATTATTGTATATTATATGTAACATACTTTTTGTGTTATACAATTTTATGTTTTATACATAATATATATATGTATTTAAATTATGCCTTATATAAGTTTGTAGTTTTGTATTGTAGTCAATGGATAATTGCGTGATTTTTATCTCATACGATGAGTGATATCACATTCACTGGGGACTCATTTCCTCAAATGTCCACAGTGAAGGGTGTTCGGCAGCATTACAAATTTTAGTGGAACAGTACGTGATCTCTGACAGCTCGTCTTAAACAGACTTTTAAATCTAAATATAACTGTGTTTACACGTGGAGGCCATGCCAGCGTCTCCTCAGGGGCACAGTCACCAAGGACAGCAGTGTAAGCTGGCCTGTCACGGCTGAGCACGGTTCCTCTTGGTAAGTACTCTCAAACCAACATTTGCCAGGTGGTGGACCACCTAAAAAGAACCTAGGGGAGATGGCAGTGTGGTCCCAGCTTGTGCAGAAAGAAAGAAAAAGAAAGAAAAGAAAAGAAAAGAAAAGAAAAGAAAAGAAAAGAAAAGAAAAGAAAAGAAAAGAAAAGAAAATGGATTCCTAATTTCAGAGGAAGGCTCTAAGATGTTGAAGCTTCTTTGCAAAGTACAGTCCAGCACCCTATAAATACTCTGTCAGACAGGGATTTCAGTTTTGTAACTGATACCCAGACACAAGTCTAAACAGCACCAACCGTGCTCCACATGGGGGGTTCATTCCGCCGTGATTGCACCGGAAACAAATGTGCAAGGACCCAAATCCCTGGCCGTCCAGGAGGGGACTCTGCAGGCAAGTACTTGAAGGCTTGTGCAGAACTATACGCACGTGGGAAAGGAGAGTGCCCGCGGGAAAGCTAGGACCCGGGCAAGCACGTGCACGTGGAAGGGTGACATGTCACAGGAGCGTCAGTTCTGCAGTGGGAATCGTTAGTGGAATGTATGAATTTTGTTTTTCTTCACTTTAGGTCAATGCACTTTTGCCATATTGTAATTTTTGCAACAAAACTTTGTTTTATAGCATTGCGGGAGTGAACACCTCTCCTAGGGAAGTCTTCTGCCAGACTGTGTGAGAGTAAGATTGCTGGCCAGCGTGTGGAAGTGGCGCATGGAGACCTGCAGCGGAGGCAGCGAGGCAGGAGTCAAGGGGAAATCTATACCTGGAATTTCGAAATATTTGAAAACTGTTTTCTCCCTTGGGAATTGGAAACTAAATACTCTGCATCGAGTTGGCTATTTTCAAAGAGAAAGTCAATTACCTCTTATTTCCAGGTCCTAATGTGGGTTATTATGTATCTCAACAGGGAATAAAGGCTTTCCATGTTGCCTTTGTTTTTCCTGTTGGTGTTCAATAGCACAGCCCTGTGTGCAGCTGGCACTATTGGTTGCTCTGTTTTGCTTTTGATACCACAGCGCTGGTGTCCTGCCTAGGAAGAGGTAAGACGGAGGTGCACTCTCAGTTGCCCGAGAACAAATCCACTGAAAACATATTTGAAGCATGGTATTCATTTTAAAAAGAAAGATGGTTTTGTTTTGCAGCCAATTTGGGGTTAGCAACATTTTAAAACAACGCTCCAGAATAGAAAGTGAATGGATGGATTTGCTCCAGAGTTTCTGAACTTGAGAGGATGGCACTCAACAATGAATGAATCTGCTCTACACCAAGACCTGAAGGCTGTACAGGCCTGAGACAGATAAGTCAGAGACATCTGGTAAAGCGAGAGGTAAGACAGGAGGTTGACCTTGTACCAGGAACCCTGAGCACCAGTGGAAAGGACACCATCTCGTGATCAGCCTCTCTTAATCTATTTTTCTTTCTCATCATCTGTCTTTGTCTGTCTAGCAGTTGACAGTCTCCAAAGACCCCTCCACACCTTCAATTCACTCTCCTGACAACTCTGTGAGCAAGGAAAGGCAGAAGACAATCTCCGCTGACAAGCAGCTTCAGAGCTGCAGCCGTTCCCAGCTTCAGCAGTCCTAGCAGAAAGAGATCGAAGGGTGTTGCAGGATGGTATTCACTAATGGCAACAAGACAAGACGCACTTCTTTCTAAGGGACCAAAGAAACTACCTCCCTCCAAAAATAAACAAGACAGTAAAGCATGCAGACCGGCGGGAACGGTGTGTTCCTGCTGGGTGCACATGTGTGCATGCCCCTGGGTGCCTGGATAGGGCAGAACTGAGGCCAAGGGCATCCAGCACATCAAGAAGCACAGCTGGCTGTACCTCACCTATGGGACCTAAGTTTGCAGACCACATATTGATACCTCTGCTCCATATTCGGGAGGCTATTCAAATACACCAGGAAGATTAAAAATAAAAGGATGTGAAAGGACATACCAGGAAAAAGCAGTACAATTTAAATAGGGTTGTGATTTTGATATCATTTTGGAAATCAGAACAAACTACTTAAAAGCAAACAGATACATACAGGCATTTTATAATGCTAGAGACTACAATAAATAATCAAATTTATTACATATAACTGACTCTATTAATAGATTCATGGAATTCCTTTTCAAAAATGTCAAAATGGCATTTGACAAAATTTTACAATTATTCTTTACTAAAACAAAAACAAAAACAAAAACACCCAGTAAAAAAGAAATGGGTAGAAGGTTACTAAGCCTTGAATGTAATCAGGTAAACGTAAAGATCTTAGTCCAAACGCCAGGGTCTTTCTCCATAAGGAGACACTGGAGACATTCCCCCCAGAGAGAGGAAAAGAGCCCAGTGCCAGCCACCGCCACCATCGGACACAGTGGCATGCACCCCATGACACCCAGGAGCATGGAGGAAGCAGGCATGAGACGATCTGTGTGCTCAGACACATCTGTCTGAAAATTCAAAAGTGCATTAAAACTTAATAAACATGAGAATTTAGTCAAATAGGATATAAATTACAAAGAAAAAAATCATCAAACTTCATTTATAATAAAAAATGTGAAAAAAGTGAAGAGATAGTGGGAGAAAATACCACACTTAAAATAAATGACCAAATGAATGTCAACTATAATCTCATATATTCAGTTATAATTTCAGTTATGATTTTAATATGATCCTAATAAAACATCAACATGTTTATTGTTCTCCTATAGCTAGAAAAGAATTATAAAATGCCTAATATAAAAGATGTACAGATTTTAAAATATATTACCCAATCACCAAAATTAAAATGGAGTGATCTTGGTACAGAAAGAGATGAATGGAAGAGAGTGGAGTTGAAGAATAAAAGATGGAGACCCAGCAGAGGAAAGCAGTGTGACCTTAAAGTAAAGAGGCCTGGACCTGCTGGTAGCCACTCACATGGAGATAAAGCTGGATCTGTGCTGCACTTTCCACCGAGATAAATGCTGTGTGGATAAGGAATCTAAGTAAAAACTAGTCCATGAAAGTGTACCCCTTCAGAGTCCAGTATTGGGGTAGGGAGCCCATAAACAGGCCTCCAAAACACTACAAGCCCAATTCATTTAACCAATGTGATCCTACAATATGTACAATCAGAAAAATTAGAAATTACATTTCATTTATGTATGATCTACCAAAATATATAAATGAATTCTACTGTCATGTACAACAAATTAGAGCAAATTAAAAAATATTTAAAAAGAATAAGGAAAAAGTTTTAGACTTAAGGAGCATGTATTTCTAGTAATATGAAATGAAGGCAAAGACTATAAACTATGAAAGCCCAAAATAATAGTCCTGAGCTAAAATGTAGAAGCAATTTGTCAAATTATCTTAGTGAGGTTATAATGCCTAATTGCAACTCTTGTCTTCCAGAATTCTCTTCTATCTGTAATTCAGTCTATCAGAAATTTATTTGGTTTGAGCATTTTTAACTCATTAAATAAGTTAATGGACAAAAAACGACTGATTCATTTAGCACTGACGAACTTAACTATATAAAGTGTAAACTAGAATTTCTGTATGTGAGCATCATAAGAAAAGTCAAAAGATAAAGGGCAAATTGGGGGGGAAAGCGACATATCAAAGGCCAACAATCAATATCCCTGAGGAACAAAGAACTCGCCCAAATGCAAAACTGCCTGATAGAAAAATGGGGAAGACTATGAACAACTGAGAGAAGAAGAAATTAAAATGCCCTTTGAACATGAAAAAATTGTCCCAAGTCATTCACAGCAAAGGAAATGCAAAGGAAGACTGCCTCGGGATATCACTTCTCTCAGTGTGGACGCACACGCTGGACCCCAGCTGGCAGAGCAGGTGATGGAGAGCCACACTGAGAAAGCCAAGTCATTCCGACCCGGAGAGGGTGTCTGAGAAAGTCTAGCAGGACTGCTCATCCTTCACCCTAAAACTCCTGGGCCTAGGAGAGCCCCCCAAGACAGCGGCAAAGATGACACACTCACTGTGGCATTATTTCTAGTAGTGAGACTGAAAATAACTCCAGTAACAATCTACACTGGAATAGTTCATAGGTTAAGGTGAACCTGCAAAATGGAATAGCATCCCACGAAGAGCTCCTGATGCTGACGTGGAGTGCTAGCTGCGGAATGTAATTCAGGGGGAAAGAACATGGAACAGACGAACAACCAGACTGGGAGAAAGAGTTACCAAAGGAGATGGGTTCAGGGAAAGGGGCACCGCCAGCAGGGTGAAGGAGACTCCTCTGATGTTGCTTTGAGATTGTGTGTGTGTGTGCGTGTGCGTGTGTGTGTGTGTGTGTGTGTGCAGATCTGTGTATACTTACAACTTTGGAATTAAGCATTATAACTCTTCAAAAATTCACATTAAATTTTACAAAATAGGAAACCCATGAAATTGAAAATAAACAACCCAACTGTGTGTCAGGTGGAAACATAAACAGTGCAAAAATATTCCAAGGGATTTTAAGACATTATGTTTTGACATAATGAATGTATTTTCAGGATGGAGAAGACTACAAAGAAAACTTAGAGCTTATTCAATGGCCTTAGTATTAACATTGGTATTTAAAAATATATTCATATATGTTTGTGCATACATATACATTCTACAATAAAACAACTATGTAATTAAGGTTGTTAAAAACATGAATTTTAAGTGTATACAGGCTTAAAATCAAAGTAACAACCCTGTAACTTTTAAAGTTAAATAAGAAATGCCACTATAAACTCAGACTTCTTTCTTTTCAAATTACATAGTTGCAAGTTCTGTCCCCTAAAATTGCTGGGCAGGGATGAGCTGAGAGCATTATTAGCCTAGATCCCCTTTCTTCTGAGGGAGGGATTGTGCAAGGTGTGTCTAGGTGTTTGTTCTGCAGAAAGAAAGAAGCCATTACAGACCAAAGGGTTCATGTCCAAGGAGGCAGAAGCCAGCACGTCCGGGCTCTGAGGACCTACAGAAGGGACAATTTTAGCAACAAATAATGGCTGTAACTGGTCAAAGTCCATCAAGTACGTGAAGATGTTTGTATAATATTTAAGAGTGTAAACCCAAAAGATGATGTGAACCTCAAAACAGAAAGCCCTTCTCCCTGTCCCTCAAAAGAAAATAGCCACCACCTTAAGAAAGAGGGCACAGATGCCTCACTCCGGCCATCGCTAGAAAAAGTCAAGAGTTCAATTTCCCTTTCCCAGTTTCATCTCACATAAACTAGTAAGCCCTAGTTCATATATGAGTTCTTTACAGGGTAATTTCAATAAATTTAAAGGAGGGAAACCAGTAAAGTAATGAACCCAGGACAAGTGAGTAACAAGGGACCAGCATAACATGGGGTTGATGGGGAAGGGCATGGAGGGGTCAGGCCCACCCTCTGGAGCCCAACATGGCATGGAGCACACGCCCAGCACCCCAGCACAGCACCCCCCACCTTCCCCTCTCAGGAAGGATGTGAACTGAACCTGGCACAGCCTTGGAGGTAGCTTCAGACTGACAGACAGCATTCAGTTCAAAGGCAGAAGCTAAGCAGCCCAAGGAGGCAGCAAACAGAGAATCCCAAGGCAGGCTCCCGCAGGCCATGAGACCCCACCTCGTGAACAGTTAGCAAGCATCAGAAGCAGAGAGGAGGACCCGTCTAGGAGAAAAGACACAGGAGACACACCCACGGAGCACATTCATGGATCTGACGGACTCAATTACATCAAACCAATTACCAAAAAAAAAAAGAGAGAGGAGAGAGAGACAATCTGGAGACAAGGGGGACAATCTGAATTAGACTAGTGTTATATGATAGCAAGAAAGCACTGTTAATTCTGTTATGCATGATGACAGTGTATCAGTTAGGGTTCTACTACGGAACTGAGCCAGTAGGACCTGCATGAGAGAGGGAGGTTTTAAGGAGCTGACTTGTTCAACTGCAGGGCTGTCAAGGCTGAAGTTCGCAGGGAAGACTGGCAGGCCGGAAGTGCCCGGGCAGGAGTGATCCTGCAGGTCTGGGGCAGGATTTTCTCTGCCTCCAAATAGTCTCTGTTTTACTCTAAAGGACGTTCACTGATCTGATGAGGCCTAGCCAGAATATTAGTGATTACCCTCTTGAAATAAGCCACATTTACACAAATAACTTCACATCAACACCCTGACTGATGTTTAATTACCAGGTACCATCACTTAGCAACCAGACACATAAAAGCAGCCAGCATGAGGCTGAGGCAGGAGGATCACAAATTCAAGGCCAGCATCAGCAACTTAGTGAGACCCTGTCTCAAAAGAAAAAATAAAAAGGGTTAGGGATGCAGCTCAGTGATAGAACATCCCTGGGTTCAGACCTCAGTTAAAAAAAAAAAAAAAAAAAAAGCAGCCACCTTTCTATGAAAGAAAGGGGCTAAATGACAGGGTCTCAGAGCTACTTCATGAAAAGCAGAGGAAGGACTTCAAGAAGCAAACACAGAAGGTCTGTGTGACCCACCCTGTACTTGACTCTCCACTGCTGGGTTTATCTGGAATGCTCCATGCTACACATTTCCAAAAGACAAAGGCTGAGGTGGAAGGACAGGTGCAACACAACAGGAAGCATGTGAGCCAGTAAAGCCTTCGAAAAATGCTTCATTATAGCAGGTACCACAAGACTGGGGGAAGCAGTGCCTTAAGCCTCACACACCGTGCCTTTCTCTTCTGGTGCCCACTCTGCTGTGGGGCAGGGTGTATGCAGACCCTAGAGTTTGAAAAGCTGACTGTCAAGTGTTCAGGAATTCTAAGAGTTGTTAGCAGCTTGAAACTGAGCACAGGGGCATTTACACCTAGGAAATTGGCAAACACCACCAACTGGAGCTCATTTTTCCCTCCTTAGGTGCCTTTTCCAGAACATCACTAGTGTAGTCATTCTCAACAACTCAAAAAAATGTGTCCATTAACTCATAGATTAGCTATCTTTTCTGGAAAACCTTGAGTTTTTTTGTTGTTGTTGTTTTGTTTTGTTTTGTTTGTACGGGGGATTGAACCCAGGGGTGCTCTATCACTGAGTCACACCCAGCCCTCCTGCCTTTTTTTTTGAGACGGTCTTACTAAGTTGCTTAGAAAAACTTCTAAGAAAGCATCAAACATCACCAACATGTCATGCAGTATCCCTCACCCAAGCATCTTCCCTAAGGCACTAATTGATTCTTGTTAGATTCCCCAGCTTAGGACATGTGGCTGTTGGCAAGCAGATGGTTACACCCTGGTGACCTAATTCCATCCTCCATATCCCAAGCATCGTCTCACCAAATTGCTTCCAGTGAGCAGCTGACAGACATGGTTGAACACCCAACCCCAAACCTCAGAAGCTCCAGGAAGTAAAAAAATTTATGTCCTAGAGTCACTTGATTTTTTCCTAAGGAAATTCAAAATCCCTCTCTTAATAAGAGTCTCCAAAAACGCCCTGTCTGCTCCCTGACCTTACACTCTGGCTGTGTTCACATCCTCCAAAAGGGAAAGTCGTGTTCAATTCCCAGGGCTCATTTCCAGCCCAGCCCGGCTAGTTCCTATGACTCGGTGTCCTCACCTGTAACATGGAGACAGCAGCTCCTTCTACCTCTAAGGGCTTCAGCGACGTGCTGGTCTGAGGCCCAGGTTTCCCTACCCCTGAATATGCCTCATCTGCTCAGACTCTGGACTAACTGGCTCTATTCCTGGCTTGTCATGCATAGTTTCAAATTGGCATTTATTGATTTTTTTTTTGTATTACAAATTCTGTTTTTGACTTTTTGAAAAATATCTTCAGTTTCCTAGATATTTCCTCCCAACAAATTTCCCACAAGGAAGAGTTGCTGTAGCCTTTGAACCTATTGATGGGGCTGGGGCTGTCACTGTAATTCCTTCTCTAAACCAACACTGCACTCCTGGAACACCCTGGAAGGGCGGAATAAAATGCCCAGAGTGCTGTTTCCACTTAGCCCAGTGCGGAGGGCCTGGGCCTAAACCCTCCAGCTAGAATAAGCTCAGACAAAAAAAGGACTCCTTAAAAACACAGGATGCAGCTCTGAAACGCTAAATGAAAAGATTTTTTTGAAGTAAATTAGGAAAAAATTACTTGAAAAGCTTTTTTCAATTAAAGATGTTAGGGCAGTCATAAAACCTGTGCCCATAAAGTGCATTTCTTCAGTGAATCATCCGTCTATCCCCCTGTGCACAAAATCAAGGGCATCCTTTCTAAATGATTTTAGTGCCATCTCTAAATGGGGCTCAGTTTTAAGTCAACAAAAAAGAAATGCATGACCAACCTCATCTTGCCTGGGCAGACGTGCACACCCCATCATTCTGAGTTTAGCAACCAGCGCTTCTTCAGTGCCTGCAGTCCGCGACGTCCGTCCCCATCTTGCCATTTTTAATGTCCCCATCACCATGGCCACACCTGGCTGGGAGTTTCCTTCCTTCGCTGATGCTGCTGTGAAGTGGTCACCGTCCAGTGCTGCTCTGTTTACCTCTCTCCCATCTCAATGCCCAGCTCTGAGTGCACATGGCTCTATTTGTATTGGATTTTATGCAGAGCATGGGAGGGAACCCACAGCCTCGGGTCTGCTGAGCCAGTGTCCTACCACCCAGCCACACCACCAGACAAGCCGCTCTGCTTTAAACAGCCTTCCTCGGGAGCTCCAAAACTTCTGCCAGGCAGACTTCCTCACCTGGAGGGTGTGATGCCCTGGACTCCTGCTTCTCTCAGTCCCCAGTTCATTCAAGGCCTGAGGCAACCCTAGGTCCTCCATCTCCCCCGCAGCATGACAGCAGATGCCCTGGGTTTGTCTTCTTGAATGGCTCTTGCACTCAGATTTTAGGCATGGATTTTGGAATGCCATCTGCCATGCCTTCCCATAATTATTGTGTTTAGTGTAACTTAAATTGTTGGTCTTTCAATAAAGACTATTGAATATTTATTAATAAGGCTTCAATACGTAACATGTGTCCATGGATACACGTGTGTGCACACATGTGTACAGGCATCTTAACTGAGGCCTATAGTACTTTATAAAATGTCTAAACAAACAGCCATGACATGACATACCAGGAGCTCAGCACCAGCCGTGATGCCAGGTCAGTGACAAAGAAGGACACTCATGAAGTGCTGCATTCGGTATATGTTACAGCATCAAAGGGAGGGGAACACAGAACCGGGGCCATGGCTTCCACAGCTCCAGTGAGTGGTGCCAGAGGACTGTGCCCTGCCACCATCACCACCTGGAGGCGCCCCGAGGTGCCCCCATCGCCTAGCAGACCCACACTTCCCAGCAGCTCCCACCTGGCGATCCTAATGGAGCCTCCCCTGTCCCCAAAGCATTCTCTCAGGACGTGTGCAGGAAGTATTTAAGGATCCGCAGCCCGTTCACTCTGGACAACAACCTGTGACAATTCATTATACTCATTTTGAACATGAAGGAACTGAGGCTCAAAAACGTGCCGTCACTCACAGAGAACAGGGAGCCCAGCTGTAGCGTTGCAGGCTCTGGGCTTGGGCTGATCTCCAGCCAGGCCACCACACGGGGTCTGAAGCAGGGGCCGCACTCTGTGAGCGTGCCAGCATGCCTCTGACGGTGGCCAAAGCACACCCGCAGACAAACCTTGGCAATGGGGTCAGGGGGACCAAGGAAAAGGACACTCTGAGACCTGTGCTTCATTTGGACTTTGCTGTCCTCTGTCCCCACTGCTGAAGCATGCCCTTCCTGGGTGCTTGGTGAGGCAGTATGTAGACCTTTCCAACAGCAACACTGTCCAACATGCTAACTACGACGAAACCTGAACGTTACATCTTTGTTATTCATGAAAGAACTCAGAAGATGGACAGGTTGAGAGTTCTGGAAAGGGACCCTAGGGGCTGGGGCTCACCTAACCAGGAACAGGCCCCGTGCATTATCACCTGCCAGGCACTGGGTTAAGGACCTCCTGGGACCTCCCAGGCCCTCCAAACCATGATGCTGACTTCAAGGACGAGGAGCCCGAGGACCAGCCACTGCCCTTGACCAGGGTCTCCCGGTGTGTTCACAGTGACACTGCAAGTGGTGCCATCGTGTGAACTGCCAGCCCCCACTCCTAACCCCCCATGCTCCTTTCCTCAGTGGTGTGCATTCTGCCCATGGCCTATGGGGAGCCTCTTGTCCTCCTAGCAGGGCCTCTAGGGGCCACCAGGGTGGAGGCTGGAACTTATCTTAGCATTGTGGCAGCTAGAGGAGGCTGACAAGGACCACGCACAGTGTCCCCCCGGGCCCAGCCCTTGGGTGTGTGGGCCACTGCAGACGTCAACATTCTGAACATTCTGAAACAGTCCTGTCCTGGTAGGTTCTGAGGACACCCCTGGTCTGAGCTCTGGTGGCCATCTGCATTCCGAAGGTCAGCACTGGTCCTGCAGATGGTGTCCATGAAGCAAGCAGGGCCTGGCCCCTGAGGCCCCTCTACAGTCTTCTCTTCAGAACTATTTGAGGGAAAGGAACAGCCCCAGCTGAGACTTCTGGAGTTGTTCTCTCTGGATTCAGACTCATCCCCATCGCACAAGTGTCCCCCGAGGCTGCCCATGTCTGGCACACTGTGCTGAAGTTTTCTGTTAGGCTGCCGTCTTCAGGAGCCACGAGAGCACTGGGGGTGGCATGTCACCTGATCTGCCACCTGCCATCGATCCTTGCCAAGCACACCAGCTGCTAAAGAGCGAGGATGTCACTGAAGATACGGGGGATCCCTCGTGAAGGACACACTGACTTGGAAAACTCTGTTTTAATCCTGGAGTTCCTGGACCCTTTGTGTAGACCTGTTCCTCTGGTGCTGGCAAGGGGCTGCACATTTCAACCCTGACTCAGCTCCTGGGGGACAAACTCCCTCACAGGGACATCTAGGCCCAAGCAGGGATTGACTCAGACAGCAGGTACGGAAGTGGGAAAGACGGCAGTGCAGACAGTGAGGTCCACCCTGCAATGCCTTTTCCGCAGGTCAGTGTGGACGCTGTCCTCGTCCACTCCTCCCAAGAGCTGCTCCCAATACTGAGGCCATGAAGTCGCCACAAAGGCTGAGCTGGAGGACACCGAACCTCAGGGTTCCTGCACGACCCCAATCACAGCAGTTTTATCAACACATCCACATGGAACCTTGGTTGATGCGTGCCTCTGCTTGAAAATACCCTAGTTGACACATACTGCAACTGACACTGGGCCTGCTGTCACTGACACTGGGTGAAGCTGATCTAACACGTATCTTCTCCTAAGGTGTGTCAGCCCTAGCTTAGGGACACAAGGAGGTCCTAAGCCTGGTGTTTGGGAACCACATTAAACAGCAACATCATCTACATAAAGCACAAAAATGCAAAAGAGCAACACTAAATAGACCACAAAAAGGACATTTTCCAGCACATGAGCTGAAACACTCCCCTGCTCAGCCTTAGCTGGGACGTGAACTTCAGGTGACTCAATATTTTTAACCACTCTTATGCCTGTCCACAAATGACTCCAACCAGTGGTTTTGAAGGCACAAGGAAAAGGTGCTGAGATCTCCCAGAGCATCTGCAATTGTAAGAGTGACTTCTTTCTGTAAGAGTTCAACATTGCAAAGTCACTTTATTACCTCTTGGGGAAAACAATGTGCTCAGTAATCTGAAAACATTGCTCATGTCCTGTAGACCAAGTGTCTACTGTTAAATTATGCTAAGCACAAACATCCCAGGATCATGAGTGAAGCTGGGCTATGTTTGTCCCTGTCACTGACACAGGGGGAAGATGTCCTACTCTCGAAATAGAGTTTGGCTCAAAATGAGAAAGAAACCTTAGCTGTTCTTGTAGTCATCAACATATTCTCCAATTACTTACGGGGCCCTGATTTTTCAATTGGAACTAATTAGAAATCTTCTTGTACTCGTAAGGAAAAATATGTTCATGTAATTAACAACTTTAATGCAATAGGAGCTTTTCTTGCTCAGAAATGAGCTGTCTTATGCCCTGAACTCTCCCTGTAGGCCACAGAGGCCAGGTCCTGCTGGTCCGGCAGTCTTGGAAGGAAACTCTGATTATGTCATATGACTAGAAGGACAGGTCTCACTTCGGCAGATGTGTGAAGACCTGAGTGAAGTGGTGTCAGAAAGAGAAGGTGCAGTAGAAACCAAGCCCTGTTTTCCACAAATGGGGAGAAATTCTATCATTCTGAAATCATCCATCCTCTTCCCTGGGTCTCGTGTTATGTAGAAGAGCTGAAATTGTTTCACTTGAGTGTGTGAGAGACTGCAGAGTCACCGAGCAAGGCAGCCCAAGGCTGTTACCCAACATAACCTTGCCAAAACGGTGACTTCATGCTACAGTAGTGGAAGTCCTCAGAGCGTCCCAGCCTGAATAGACTATCCAAGGACAATTCACAGTCCCCTTTGATCTGATCTGATCCTCAGTGCGCCCAGTGGAGCAGGGTTCCCAGGTTGCCCAACAGCCCAGGAAGGCATTTTGGTTAGCAGACAGGAGCTTTCTTTCAGCAGCGATCAGATCACAAATTGGCATTCTGGATGAGAGTGAATTAATTCCCCACAGTCAGAGCATCCCTACAAAGCTACAAAAGAGATTCTGGACCCACGCAGACCTCCCACAGGACAGACGCCCAGGGAATCTTGGCTGTGATGACTGGCTCCTTATAACACAATGTGGGAGACACAACTCTGCAGAATCCGCTTCCACCGTGCACAGACTCTGCTCTCTGCTCCTCTCTGCAAAACGCACAGAAATGCAGACGAAGCCTGGAGAGGCCTTGCGGGGAAGCAGCAGATGCTCCCAGAGGCATGCTCCTGTGCTTCACCGTAAGACGGCACTCGGATCTTGTGTCCACACCCCAGGAGCAGAGTCCTGCGTCTCTTGTGTGGCATGGGTGACTCTGAATTCTCAGAAGTCAGCATCCATTACCATAACAGACTCTGAACTTGACCTTCTTCAAGGACGTGTGGAAGGCAAAGGTGACTGGAGTGAGACAGCAGCTGTGGAGTCCCCCTGGTGCCCCACACTAAGTGCTTCTGCACTACAAGATGTCCCAGACCTAAAGAATAGGTGACAGATTCTGATCCGTGTGAATCTGCCTTATCCATCTGAGGGGTTCGCTGAGTGCTCAGCTGAGTGTGAGGGGTTCGCTGACTCTGAGGGGTTCGCTGAGTGCTCAGCTGAGTGGAGGGTGTGAGGGTTCTCCTCTGCGGAGCAAACCCTCCCAGGCCATTTCCACTCCCTTATTAGGTGTGGCTGATTCTCCATGCAGTAAACCACACAGCATGGAAGTGCACCGTTGAAGGGTTCTGGCTTACGTAAGCACCTGCAAAACTCCCCCTGCGCAATAATGGACAGCCGTCACTCTGCCGGCGTCCTTGTGCCCACTGGGCCTTGCACTCTGTCCCTGTCAACATTTGTGCCATCAGTTTTCGTCTTTAGGAAATCTGCTGCACAGGGTGGTACCCGGCTGCTCTGACCCTCCACGGCCCAGTGGCTGATGGTGCAAAGCCTGTCCTCACGTGAACAGTCGCCACCCATCCGTCTGTCCTCCCTGGTGAAGCATTTCTTCCAAGGTCACGCTTGCTTTTTGTGGTGCGGTATTCTTCTTATTAAGCTGTCAGTCCCCTCTCTGTCCTAAGCACAAGTGTCTGTCAGGAATGTTTCCTGAAGTATGTTCCCCGTCTGCAGCCGGCATTTCTATTTCACATCAAAATCATTTTAGTGAAATCCTTTTTATGAGGGTTGTTTTGGTAGTTCACACTTTTAAATGTGTTCTGTTGAAGAAACAGCTTTCTAACCCAAGAGATCAGAGCCTCCCTCAGGTTTTCTCCTAGAGGTTTAGTAGTTTCAGATTGAACATTAAGTCTATGACCCATTTAATGCTGGCATTTATGAGGTAAGGATGGAGGTTTCATTATTGCACAAGCTATCCGATTTTTTTCAGTAGCTATTTTTGAAAAGCATGTATTTCCCCCCATTTAATTGGCTTGAAACATTGTCAAAAACAGACATTTTCTGGACTGTCTAGTGTGCCCCACTGGCCTCCATGCCCATTTTTACACCAAGACCATACGATCTCCATTACCGTAGACTTATAATAATCCCTGAAATCCAATAGGTCAAGATCTCGGGCTCTGCTTTCTCAGTTTTTTCCCAGCTGTCCTAGCTACTTGCTTTGTGTCCTGTCCATCTCTCTATAGAAAGGCCCAGGGTTTTAGCTGGGGTGGCACTGAGCATCTGCGTGAGGGATATGGGGAGAACTGGCATCCCGACTGCACTAAGTCTTTGAGTCCAGGGTAGAATCTCTCTTCAGTCTTTTGTTCCTTCAGTCTCTCCAGCTGTTTGGTCCTCAAGTTCTTCTCAACCATGTGGTGCAACTTCCAGGGTAGAGGAGTTATATGTATCCATTCAAATTCACTCCTGGGTACTTCATACTTTGATGCTGTATTAAGCCAATTTCCCATTGGATGTCTAATCTATAAGAAGATAATTTAGTTCTCTCTCTCATCCTGGTAAATTGCAGCCTCACTAAATCTACTTACTAATCCTCTAGGTACTTTTAGAGGATTCTCAACATAGACCAATACAGTCCAATATAAATATAATGCTATGCGTGCCACATGTATGATTTTAAATTTTCTAGCAGCTCTATTAAGATAAGCAAACTAATAAGCAAAAAGAGAGCAAATTTAATCATGTCATTACATGAAGAGTCAAAAATCATTAATGAAGCCAGGTGTGGTAGTGCACGAGTATTTCCCAGCAGCTTCAGAGGCTGAGACAGGAGGATCACAAGATGGAGGCCAGCCTCAGCAATTTATCGAGGCCATAAGCAACTTAGCAATACCCTGTCTCAAGACAAAAAAAAAAAAAAAAAAAGGGCTGGGGATTTGGCTCAGTGGTAAACTGTTCCTGGCTTCAATCCCCAGCACCCCTCAAAAATACTATTAACAAAATTGTTTAGATTCTGTCTTTTCATATGTCATCTTCAAAGTCAGCGTTTCTACTTGGAGCACATCCAGTTTGAAACACCACACTTGAAGTGCTCAGTAGCCACACACAGCTTGTGGCTACCACTGCAGAGTCTCACAGGCTGACAGGTAGACACCCTCACTTTCTCGTTTCTAATCTGTATGTTCTTGACTGTGTTTCTTGCTTTTTCCCTAGTCACCAGGTCCACCGCAATGATTAAGGGCGGAGGTGAGAGGAACCGCCCTTGGTTTATTCCCAAGAACAGAAGACAGCATTCAGTAGCTGACAATTATGCACGCCTCTATGCTTCCTCGTAATCATCTTTATCAGTTTGAAGTAGTTCCTTTCTATTTCAGGTTGCTGGGAGATGTTATCAGGAAGAAGTACTGCATTTTACCCAATGCTTTTTCATCTATAAAATGACGACTTAGTGCACCTACTGACAGGAACACTTAAGTGACAAATCACATGAAAACTCATGTTTTAAATATTAATCCAACTTCGCACTCTTGAACTCCATTTGTTCGTGCTATATTGTCTTACATATATACACACACATATATCTACATGCATTACTCTTTATAAATTTCCTTCATATAAATTGCATACACACATAAATTGTCCTATATGTACAGACACATCTC
The DNA here is from genome assembly GCA_020662805.1 of Glaucomys volans. NCBI lineage: Eukaryota > Metazoa > Chordata > Mammalia > Rodentia > Sciuridae > Glaucomys > Glaucomys volans. Next base: position 747,289 of record JAJEJO010048708.1, on the reverse strand, counting down.
TCTGTGTATGTGTATATGTGTATGAATGCGTTGCTGGATGAAATTAAATTTATGACTAAATTTGAAGGAGAATTTTGTTCGTAATCTGTGTCTGTGTTAATGGAAGACATTCATTCATGCTTTCTTCCTTTGGAATGTCTTTGGTTTGGGCACCAGAATAACGGTGGCTCCACAATATGAGCTGGGAAATATTTCCTCTTCTATTCTGTGTAATTTCTCAAGTATTGGGATTATTAGTTCCCTATTGTCCTTACACAACAGGGAAACCATTTGGGTCCAGAGCTTTCTTTGTGTGAAGATAGTAAACTACTTATTCAACTTATTTTTCATATGCAGAGCTATTCAGGTTATCTACTTTTACGTGGATGAACTTTGCTATTTTGTTTTACAAGAAATGTATTCATTCTATCTAGATTGTGGAATTCATTGGGTAAAGTTGTTCATAATCTTCCCTTATTCCTTATTCTCCTTTTGGGTCTGCAGGATCTGTAAGGATAATCTCCCTCAAATTCTTAATGCTGATAATTTAACTTCTCTCTCTAATCCTGCTAAGGGTGGACAGAGTTTAATGAATTTTACTGATCTTTTCAAAGAATCAGTTTTGGTTTCATTGGTTATTTCTATTGTCGTCTTGTCTAGAATTGCATTGTGTTTGCTCCTTTTATTTTCTCTTATGATTCTCACTTCTTTTTCTGATATCTTCAGATGGAAGTTTAAGTTATTGCTTTTTTTTTGCTTTTGTAATTTATTTTTATTTTTTATTTGTTCTTTTTTACATGAACATGACAGTAAGGGTATTTTACCATATTATACCTACATGGAAATATAACTTCTTCTACTGAGGATCCCATTCTTACGGTTGTACTGCTTTGAAGTCTTCCTTCTTTGTAATATGAACATTTAATATTATAAATTTCCATCTAAGCAACACAGCTTTAGTGCATCCCACAAATTGTTATACATATTTTCACTAAATGGAGTTCAATACATTTTCTAATTTCCCTTTAATTTTTTTCTTGAACTCATGGGTTATTTAGAAGGGAGTTGCTATGTCTCCTATTATTTATTGATTTTTCTCTATTACTTGATGTTACTGACTTTCAATTTAAGTCCATTATGACCAAGAACATACTTTGTAGGGTAACAGTCTTTTGAAACTTCATGAGATTCTCAAGGTCCAGAATGGGGTCCCTTGTGGCAACTGCTCCGTGTCCACTAGAGAGAATGCCTAACCTGCACTGTTGGGTGAAGCGTCCTGCAAATGCACTGGGTCAACCTGCCTGCTTGGTGGTACTTTCCAAATGTCCTGTATGTATTTATTGGTCTTCTTTCTTGTTGTCCCATTGGTTACTGAAATAGAGGCTGAAGTGTCTGAGTAGGATGGTACATTTCTAAGGATGTATTCTGGTTCTGTCACACAGGATATCAGTTTGAATCCACAGGTCCTCCTGATGCACCGGCTCCCTCACCCTTAGGAAATGTCCCTCTGTAACACCATTGCTGACCCCAGGCTCTATGAGAACACCAGGAATTCTCCCCCGTGCACCTTCCCAGGGTCTTTTCTCTGGCTCTGACAGTCTCCTCTGAGCCTGTGCTGATCAGCACTCTGCTGAAGGATAAGCAGAACCCTCTACGATTTCTGTAACGCCTCTCTCGCTCGTGCTCTCTCTCTCTCTCCCTCTCTCTGCAGATCCTCTTCTCAGCTCCTTGGCATTTTGTCCTGAGAATCCCAGCACCCTTCCCTTTCAAGATTGGGCTTCTGTTCACTCAACTCAGTGAGATGACTGGGCTCTGTGTCACCGTCCCTGCCCTGGGCTGCAGCCTAGTGACTCCCAGAGCAAGAAGTCGGGCCAACTTAGAGTTCGTCCCTTCCATCCTCTCCTCATAGATGTTGATTCCTTTAGGATTCTTTCCCCTTGTCTCAAAACACTGTTTGCTTTTTTTTAATGCTGGGTGGCAAATGAGCTGGGCCTCCACCCCTGAGTCATGCTTGGATGTAGCTCTCCAGCCCAGTCCCCACTTGGGAAGGGAGTTTTCACACCACTGCTTTCAGAAGAAAGCTTATTCATCTCAGCTGTGAATTAATTGGACAATAAAATTGCTAAAACCAACTTACCACAAAACAATTAAATTTAATGTAATTTGCACCTGTTCCTAGAGGGGTACTTATTAATGGGCCCTCAGGAACAAAAGCTCCTCTTTAAAACAAAGCTGAATCTATAGAGAGCAGACAAAAACAATCATAAATCAAGTCAGGACAAGCAAGACATCTAGCTCAGGACAGATTTTTGTTGTTGTTGTCGTCGTCTTTCCTCCAGCAGAGAAAAGCTGTGAAACCTCCTTACTCCCCTATCTCCTTTCCCACTGATTCCCTGGTTTGGAGCCCGCCCCTGCCCTCAGATGCTTGTGTCTTCATGCCAGTCGCAATTCCTTCCCTGAAGCAAAGTCTCAAGACCAGGAAAATACATGGTCCTCGGGTCTCCAGACCTGCCACCAGCAGCTCACATGTCTCAGCCTCCACCATCAACCCCTCCAGCAATCCCAGCACCCTCTCCGCATGAGAGCAGAGGCAGGCCAGCTCCCTGAGGTGGGGCAGTGCCCTCCACAAGCCCAGGTTCAGAAGAGCCTGCCTTAGCTCTAAGGTCGTGCTGCCACCGTTTTGAAATGATTAATATCTTAGAACAGGTCTCCACAGGTGTACCCGGCACTGGGCCCCTGTCATAGGGGCGGGTTCTGCTCACAGACGGGGTCTAGGTGTGGGCTCCATGTCTGCTGAGCCCTAGGATGCAAGACTTCCACGATTCATATCATATCAGACCCTTGCTGGGTACCTGGGGCAGGTTAAACTATGTCCCCCAGCTCCCAAATATAGTCTGAAGCCCCGACACTCACTGCCTGAGCTTGTGCCTCATTTTGACATCACTAGCTAGGAAGAGGCCCTACAGGCATGTGGCAGGCCTCTATTCCACCATGACTGGTACCCCTGTAGGAAAACAGACGTGTGAAGACAGACGCACAGCCAGAGTGGTAAGTCATGGCAGTGCACATATGAGCTCGGGAAGGCCTGGAGGAGCCCCCACCATTGCAGAGGGAGAGGGAGCACGACCCACACCTTGACTCCGATGGCCAGTGCAGAACCAAGGGGCAGCTCCTGCGGCTCGGAGCCACCCACTGCCAGTGCACTTTCCTGTCAACTCTGGGACCTGGCTACGGTCCTCAACCACAATTACCACCAAGTGGTCAGTTACCTCAAGCCCTAATGCAGTTCGCTGCTCAGTGACGCTCTTCTCTCCCAAACTATGATGAGTCCCCATTGTCATCCCCATGTTTAGAGAAGTTAAGAGGCACCACGACATCAAAGGCATCACCAGTGCTCCAGCCCATGTGGCATGTGGGGATTGTGGGGATTGGGCACGTCCCAGAGCAGTGTCTCCATGTTCAGGGTGGTGCAGAAAGGCTCTAGACACAGGACAAACACCACCCCAAGGCTGCAATGGTATGGACGACTGTGTCCCCTCCAAAATTCAAGTAGATACTTTATTCCCAATGCAACCTTACTGAAAGCTGACCTTGGTAAATGTGATTAGGCCCAGAGGACCCTGCTCAGGAATGGGACTAATACAAGGTTTCAGAGAGCGTCCCCATCCTCCCATCTCTTCTGTCCTGTGAGCACAAGCATTCACCCCCTCTTGCCCATCCATCTGCATGGGTAGACACTGAGAAGCATCACCCTGGAAAGAGATGTCAGGGCTCACCAGACACAGAAGCTGCCAGCGCCTACATCTTGAACTTTCTAGCCCCCAGAAATGTGAGAAGCAACTCTTTGTTATTTAGAAATTACTTACTCTGTGGTATTTTGCTATAGTGCACCAAAGGGACTGAGACAAAGATCCCAACAGAGTAAAGAAGGGAATTCCACGCTCATTTGCAACCTTAGGGAAATGAGTAATTCTGGATGTGACACCTAGTAGGGGGCTCAAGACTTTGCAGCAGAGAGCGTAGGTGATGTTTGACCAGAGCAGTGTCTAAGAGGACCCAACGGGCTTTCCTGAGGAGGAACGTGCCCGCTACATCTCATCTGCTCTCCCACCACTCTCCAGGCCCTGGAGTACCCCTGCCTCTCCCACTGGGTCCACAGAACTTTCTGTGAGCTGGGGGTTGGGAATTTGGGGGTCAGGAGAAAGGAGATGGCAAGCTGCAGCCTGCAGAGCAGCCTGCAGTTGACAAGACAAATGGTAAGTTAATTGAAACCTACCCGTCTGTGTATACCTGAACCAGTCTACCAAGGAGAACCTACAGCTCAGCTGAGGATCACTCCAGAAGCATTGTTGAAACAGACGGACAGGACACCCTGGGGACCCCACAGAGGGGCACTCAACCTTCCCCAGCGTTGATTCACCCGGGCCCACAGCTCTGTGACGTCTCCTCTGTGAGAGCGTCTTTACTGGATTTGAGGCATGTCCTCTGCTTCTTTCTGTGTGACTTAGGTGAGGATGATACTGGTGGCTGCTGAGAAACGGAAATTTAAAATACAGAAAACCGGAGAAACTAAGTGAGGTGTTGCTTAGCAACTCTTAATAGGAAAGAATTTAAACTTGGAATTTATTTTTTCCTGAGAACTTGCTGCTCTAGCCTGGAGTCTAGAATTCACTCCCCTTCCTTCCGGCAGCTCCCCTACCCACAGGCCTGGGCCCATCCACGCAGCCCCAGCCTGAGGGACGGGGCCTTGTGCCAGCCGCCGCCGCCTGTGCATGCTTCTTGAGTCGGGACAGCAGCATTCAAGACTCGGCACTAGAGTGACTAGAGTGGCTGGACTGTATGACAGCCAGCCTTTGTAAAGTTATTTGGTGAACATTCTGGAAGCCCAGGGAATGGATTTCATCCCTTGTAAAATTCCAGTGATTTCAGGAAAACACTGCAAATTCCAGACTCTGGCAGAAACTCCTTGCTTGGCCCTCATACTGCCTTTTCTGGAAGGTTCTTCAAGATGCCCAAGTGTCGCACACACAGAACTGGGGTTCCTGGGGCAGAATGCAGTGTCATGCAGGCCCCAGGGGGGGTCACAGACAGCACCCAAGCAGCCCTGCACAGAGTGGCTAGAGCCCCGTGCACTGCACCCTGCCGGCACCTGGGAAAGGAACAGAGGAAAGTATGGGGCCCGGAGCAGGCACATGGGTACAAACAGACCCAGATGAGAAGCTAGCATGAGGAGGTGACATTTTAAGGAATCTGCTTGTAAGAATCCATTTATAATGAGGTGAAATTTCAGTTTCTCTATAAAATTAATAATTGATTCTCAAACAGTACACTCTAATACACTTAATAAAGCCTCTAATACACTTAATAAATACACACAGGTACTGTGGCTTCTTCAGTCAAATAAGTCCCACTTCCCTTATTGATTGGTCTGCAAAGTGAACCTGCCTCCAGGTGGGAGCACCACCTGGGGACTCAGCATGCTGACAGCTTTTGGCATCTCTGAAGAAAGAGCCCCCTCCCCACGAGCCTTCTGAGTAACAGTGACCCCAAAAGTGGTTCTGCAAGATCCAGAATTGCCAACCATGTCCCTTCCACACAGTAATCTGCTATTTGCCCAGCATGACAGCAGGAGAAGCCCCACAGTCATGCGTGACAAAGGCATCCAGAGATCAAACGAGATGGTGCCACAATGCCAAGCTCAAATTCTGCTCCTCTTCCTAGCTATGTGACTATTATGGTTTGGGTGTGAGATGTCCCCAAAAAGTTCACATGTGAGACAAAGCAGGAAGGTTCAGAGGAGAAATGATTGGGTTCTAAGAGTCTGAACCCAATCAGTGAATCAATCCCTGATGGGATTAACTGAAGTGGTAGGTTGTAGCTGGAGGAGGTGGGAATTGGGAGTGGCTTTAAGGTACATACTTTGTATCTGGAGAGTGGAATCTCTCTCTCTGCTTCCTAATCACCTTGATGTGAGCTGCTTCCCTCTGCCACTCTCTCCTGCCATGATGTTCTGCCTCACCTCAAGCCCGGAGGAATGGAGCTGACCTTCGATGGACTAAGACCTCTGAAACTGTGAGCCCTCAAATAAACCTTTTCTCTTCTATGATTGTGCTGGTCAGATCATTAAGTCACAGCAGCGAAATAGCTGACTGAAACAGAAATTGGTACCAAGAAGTGGGGTCATTGCTGTGACCAACCTGACTATGTGGTTCAGAAGCTTTTGGAGCTTCTTGGAATTGGTGGGAGGAATTTTGAGATGCTTAGCAGTGCAAGCTGGAAATGCTTTAGGTTGTTGTAAGCGGAGATTAATGGCTATTCTGGTGGCAGCTCAGAAGACCAGAATGGCAACAGGACTGTGGTCAGTGAGACAGGGCTCAAGAGGGTTCAGAAAAGGAGGACTCCATTGGAATTTGGAGTAGAGGCCATTCATGCTATGTTCTGGCTGAGAAGCTGTCTGCATTTTGCCCCTGTCCTGAGATTTTCTGTGAGGCTGATTTTAGAAGCCATGGATGTCTTAATCTGGTGGAAGCAATGTCTAGGCAGCACAGAATTCAGGAAGTGGCATGGACATTGCTGGCAGCTTTTAGCCAAGTTTATTGTGATAATCAGGAGCAGAAAGTAGAGCAAAAACATCTGAAAAAAGTGAACTTGAAAGGCAGGAGTAAAACTAGGATTAAGGAAGTTGCAGTTGCTAAAGACACTACTGCCACTATGGGAATGCTAAGGACTTTGCCCAGAGACCTTAAGAAAGGTGGCTTGAGGGCATCTCAGGAGCTGGCAAGGCCACCCATTTCCAGCTCAAAGGAGTAAAGGTGAAAATTCTCTTGAGAAGAGACCAGTGGGTCACCCTTCTTGCACAAGGGGGCCTAGGAAGTTTCTTCAACATGCTCAGCCACCCAGACCTTCAGAGGCTGCTGCAGCCGGGGTCTCCGGAGGCTTGGCTACTGCTCAAGATGGCAGCAGATTTTGGGGTCAACCATGTGGTGCTGGTTCTGCAGGAATGCAGGATGCTGGAGTTAGGGGGCATGGAGGCTTCCACCAAGATTTCAGAGGAAGGCCTGGGAGGCCAGGCAAGCTGCAGCAGGGCCTGAGACCCTGGGGGCACCCCCTGAGAAGTTAAGGTGAGGAGATGTGAGGAGGAAGCTGAAGCTACAGTGGAAACTCCCGAGATTAAGAAATGCCAGCAACGTGGGACATCATCCTAGGAAAGCTGCAGGAATTGAGCAGAGACAGATCAACAGAATGGCCACTTGGGCTGCAACAAACAAGGCCACAGGAGTGGAGCTACTCAAGCCCTTTGGAGAGGACATCAAGATGCCATGTGCCCCAGGTGCTGGACATGGAGCTGCAGGACTTGTTTGCCCAGCTGGATTCCCGTCTTGCTTTGGTCCCATCCCTTCTTTCTATGTACCTATTTTTGTACATGGAAATGTCTACTCAGTACCTTTATATGTTGTATATTTGTAAATTGCTTTTAAAATTTTATAGGAGCTCACAACGGGAGATTGCCTGAGCCTCAGAGAAGACTGTGGACTTGAACTTTGAGTGATCTCAGAACTATGGAGACTACAGGGACTCTTGAAAATGGACTAAATATATTTCGCATTGTCAGATGAGAGTGAGCTTTTGGGGGCCAGGGGAGGAATGTTGTGGTTTGGATGTGAAGTGTCCCCCAAAGCTCACATATGAGACAATGCAGGAAGGTTCAGAGGAGAAATGATTTGGTTGTAAAAGTCTTAGCCCAATTAGTGAATTAATTCCTGATGGGATTAATTGAAATGGTAGGGTATGACTGGAGGAGATTGGAACTGGGCATGGCTTTGGAGTATTTATTTTGTATCTGGAGAGTAGAGTCTCTCTCTGTTTCCTTATCACCTTGATGTGAGCTGCTTCTCTTCACCAATGAGGAGGGCTTAGTGAGCCTCTATCCCCCGCCATGATGTTCAGCCTCACCTCAAGACTCGAGGAATGGAGCCGACCTGCTATGGACTAAGACCTCTGAAACCGTGAGCCCTCAAATAAACTTTTTCTCTTCTATGATTGTGCTGGTCAGGTCATTTAGTCACAGCAGTGAAATAGCTAAAACCCTGACTTTGTGGAAATTGCTTCAGTTCTCTGGGCTTGGTATTCTCCTCAGTAAAATGCAAATAATAATAGCACTCCATGGGTTTGTGCAGATAAAGAAGTTATGTGTGTCAAGTAACAAGATCCTGACACAGCGAGGACCTTGGAAGACCTTCCACCATCCTTGTGGCAGAGCAGCAAGCAGACAGACACATTATTTGTGTATTCATTCAGTTATTTCCACAATTATGTGCAGTGCGATCACTATGTGGGTACCCTGCTGAACAGAGCAGCAGGACAAGGTGCTTCCAAGGCTGTTCAGTCTTTGTCATGCATATTGGCCAAGCACTGTGGCACATGCCTGCGATTTCAATGGCTCTGGAAGCTGAGGCAGGAAGATCACAAGTTCAAGGCCAGCCTCAGCAACTTGGTGAGTCCCTATCTCAAAAAATAAAAAGGGCTGGGGATGTGACTTAGTGGTAAGGCCCCTCTAGGCTCACTTTCTGGTACCAAATTTTTTTTTAAATGCATATTGGACATGAGGGTGGGGGAGAGGGGTACAAAAGCACAGAGGTAAGAAAATGGCAAAGAAAGTCTAATTACCCAGTAGCAGCCTGATTTAGAAGCCAGTCTTCAGTACCAAAGCCCATGCTTCTCTGAAGAAAAGCCCAGAAGGAAATGAAGAGGATCAGATTATTCCAGAAAACCCAACAGGATTGTCTACTGAAGCACAACCAGGTCCAGGAAGCTCAGGTCAGGGCCGTGGTAAATACTCAGCTCTCTGCAGGGCCAGGACACATTCCACCATGTTCTGGGTAGGACCTAGCAGTGGGCAGGATTCAGGCTTGCCACCTCCACTCTCAGCAGCCAGAAATGTGTGGGATCACAAAATAAGTGCAGAGCAGGCGGGGCCACGGTGGGACTCCTCCTAAGCGCAGGTCTCGGCAGGGGGTGCCACTGGAGAAAACCAAGAGCCTTCGTTCTCCCTGCAAACTGAAGCATCTTTCACTTCTTTTTAATTTTTCTCAGATGCGCACCTCTTCACACCAGTCCAAACTGCCCCCTGAGAAGCTGTCCTCACAGGTGGCCTTTCCCCCTTCCTCCCTGTGCCTTGAGGCTCTTCCTGTGGAAAGCACATTCTCTAACACATTCCAAGGAAGAGCCAACCAAAGGGGCTGCCCCACTTCAAAGGCTCCCAGAGGCCTTTATTTTCATTCATTCTCACCCATTTTCAATAAAAAGGAAGGTGTTTGTGCACCGATGTCCTATTTTTGTAAGAAAATAAACATAGGCCCACACGGAATGTTTGACTTCCTTTTAAGCCACAGGACAAAGAAAGTCTCTTCTTCCTGGCGCAAAACATCAGTCTTGGGATGGTGGTGGAGATGGAGCCAGTCTGCACAATCCCCTCCGCAGGGCCTCCCCACAGGCTGGACGGGCTGCTGGGAGGGAAGCTCTCACTTAGCTCTGCGGGATGGGCTCCTCACAAAAGGGAAACACAGAAAACTGGAGTCGCATGCAAACAGGACTCAGATGCTTTCTCTGCAGGTGACCGTTTCTAGGTGACCTCTCCTAAATGTAGACAAGCTTCAGCCCCTCTGGCCCCTGAGCCTGATCAATATGTCCCTCCTACCTCAGAAGGAGGGTCCCAAGTCAGTAATTGTCAGCTAAGCTAGAACAGCTTTGTTCTTCTCAGAAATTTGCTAAATAAGATTTCATTTAAAAGCTTAGAATTAAAGATTTTCTTCTAAGTATCAGGCAAGAAGGATGCACCCAATGTTGCTAACAGAGGAACCAAGAAGAGCTCTTCCCTTACTGAAAGGGGAGGAGGTCAACCCACATCCACCAACACATAGAGCCCACCAAGGAAGCCTTGGTAACTTCCAGGACAGTGTGGGCAGGCAGGGCACGTGCATACCTCAGATGGACACTGTCTGGAAGACCCTCAGCAGATCCCTGGCACACATTTCCTTCCAAGTGGATCTGGAGTCTAAGGAACATGAAGGTCAAGAGTGTTTCCAGACAAGCAGGAGAAGTGAGAGCCACGGCCCATGGCCACCACGAGAGCGCCTGATGTGCTCCAGGGGCAGGATCCAAAAGCAGAACCTGGGAAAGCATGTTCTCTGGTGAATGAAACCCACTGGGTTGGACTACCCTCGATGTACTCAAGACCTAAGCCCCAGGACAAGGGATGTGACTCTATTCAGAACCTATCTGGAAACAGGGTCTTTATATCAACCACATGAACCAAGGACCCTAGTGTGGCCCTGATCCAATATGACGTATTCTTGCAAGGAGAGAAGAGAGACAGACACACAACGTCACCAAGGGAAGTGAGAGGCAGAGACCAGAGCAGTCTGTCTTCAAGCCATGCAGCCCCAAGCCTCACTGGCCCCAGAGGCTGGACCCAGCAGGGAAGGTGCTGCCCATACCCAGCACCAGGTCCTCCCAACTCTAATGGCCGACTCCCACCCCCAGAGCTGTGCCACATACATTCCTGGAGTTTTGCGCTATGGGACACAATCAGTGGCACCCTGTGACAGCTGCCCAGGAAACTGAAACGGCACCACCAGGAGCTAAGTGATGCCCCCGAAGGCCAGTCCTCCACGCCACACCTCCTGCCCCTCCTGGTCAACTGTCAGACACCCCAGTGACTCGGAGGGGCAGATTCCTTCTCCATGCCATTTGTCATCCTTGATGAAGCCACCTCTGGTGGGACTGACTCTCAGGACACGGTCACATCCCTGCTCAAGGCTCAGACAGGGATGACCACTGGGCAGAGGAGTGGACTGGACAGGAGAAGAATCCGTGCACACAGTCACTGAGCTTCACAAGATAAAAATCACCCCACTGAGATCAGACGGGGAAAACACCTTCTATGCTCCTCTGCCAACTTTGAATTCAAAACGGGTCAAGTATGTTTAAGTCAGAGATGAAACGCAGCTCCAGCCTCCACGGCTCAGCCTCCTGTCCACTCCCAGCAGGGAAGTGGGAGCCTGAGCGGAGGGCGTTACACAGAGCAGCCCAAAGGCTGGCGGGAGAGATTTCAGGTGGAATGCAAACCTGCCACTGGACACTGTATGCGACTCAGGGGTCACAGACACCGGGTGAAACTTCGCTCTCAGGAGGCAGCTGTGGAACAATGGTCAGTGGTAGAGGCCCAGTGGCACAGACCAGAGCGACTTCCAGGACACAGTTGGCAGGTGCTGAATTAAAGTAAGTGCTGGGAAGTCCCACCCATGCCGAGGTCTGTGACAGCCACCCTCCTGACCTCGTCCTCTTCCCATCTCCATGTCTCCATTGTCCCTTTGTCCCAGTTACTCTGTCCAAGCCGTGTTGCCGACCACCCCCAGCCTGACCCTATACCTGCCTCTACCCTCTCAGGGTCCTAACCTCAAAATCCCTCCTCTTGCCTGATGGCAATGCTGACTCTCCTCTTGCCTCACGTCCTGGCGCCTCCATATGGCCCAGCTATTGGAATGACAGCGTTGAGGGGCAGCGCTGTAGGACAGACAGTGCTTCTCAAACTGGCTTCTCCTGACACTTGCGGCTGGATGGTTCTTGGTGGTGAGGGCTGCCCTGGACTTCGTAGGGTATTTATTAGTGACACCTCTGGTTTCTGCCCACCTGATGACGATCTCTGGCTGAGAACCACTGGTCTTGTGAGCGGAGCCTCTGCAGCTTGATCAGAGCCCTGGGGACAATCTGCCTCATCTGCAGCTTGGCTGGGAACTCCACCCTGTGCCTGGGTCTCTGTGGGCAGGACAAGCAGGGCAGGACAAGGCCCTGCTCCTGGCCACACCAGGGAAGTTCTCAGAGCAGGGCCGGCACAAGCCTGCACGTGCTGGCTGCTCGTGGCTGTGTTCTCACTGGAGGCAGGGAGGACGCAGAGCTCCCTCAGACCTTCCCACAATGAGGCTGAAACCTCTCCCATGGAGGGGTCTGGTCCAGCACTGCTGCTGGCACGTGATCTAGGCCCTCAGAGTGGGCCAGCAGGATGGGATGTCTTCGTTCCCTGGCATGTGGCCATGGGACAGTGTAAAAGTGATCTATGATGGAAGCTGAGCTCCTTGAGTACCAGTGCTGCCCCAGGGACCAGAGTCTAAAGCAGCAGCCTCCCCTCCAAAAGCTGGAGAACACAGCACAGCCCTGTGGGCGATCAGTGGGGCCAAACCGCAGCCTAAAGCTCAGCTGAGCCTCCACAGCAGACACTTGTCCCTGACCTCTGTCCCATGTCACTGCCAGGAGAGCAGTACTGTCCATGACCACAGAGAAAGGACCCAAGCGTCCACACTAGGGGTTTTCTAGACTCTTCCCTGGGCCAATACCCAGCTCCATCCCTTCGCTGTAACAACCCATGAGCATGAGTAGAGCGGCCCTTCCATCAAGTTGTCCCTATGATATGAAGCTGCCCTCTTGCTGCAGCCTCTCCCCTTCCCGTTTTACAACCCAACTTGTCCACCCACAAACGCCCTTCGCAGCCATTCCCTCAATCCACTCGTCCACCTGCGAGCAATCTCGCAGCTATTGGCTAGACTGTCCTCAGACCCCGAAAACTACACCATTCAAAAGAGGCTCCCTGCCATCTCCTCCCCTTTCCCTCCTCCAGCCCTGAGAGTGGACACTCCCTCCATCCATCTAATAAAATCTCTGGCGTCCCTGTGTCCAGAGTGATTTTCTGGGTGCATTCACTGGGCCGTGACTCAGACCAGGCACCCCATGGTGTCTGCTCCCCTGGATTCAAGGGTCAGAACTGCCTTGGGACCAGAGCTGAGCTTCATTTTTCTTACAGTCTCCATCAGGTGGTCTTCCCACACCTGTGACTGGTGTGGGCAGGGGTCTGCATGCTTGCCCCTCTGACTCTATAGCAGGGACCATTCTGCATTACTCCCCAGGACTGTTAACTTCACTGCCTTCAAGTGGGAACCATGCCATTCTACAGGACAGGACATGGCCCTCTTCAGTAAGGGTGGTGAACCCACCATAACTTTGCTGGATGGTGAATGGTCACCAAGGGGCCATGTCCATGGCATTGTACTAAAGCATGCCAGAGGGCAGGCTCTCCGGTAATATGACACCAAAAATACACCTCAAATCCTCACTCCCCTGCAAGGCACAGGGAGAGCCAGGAATAAAAGGCAGAGTTTCAATCTCCAGTGAAGGAAGAGGCAGGAAGCATCCCTTTTCTAGCAATGGAGTGACCCGCAACATGAAGCACACATCCCTCCCAGCCAGGGACAGTGGCCTAGAAGAGCTGCACCACTGTTCCCACCCTGGTCTTTTCCAAGCATCATGCTGGGGTGAAAGGAGGTAGTGGAACAGCTGAGCTCCCAGGAGTGTGCCCAGGCCACAGGCAGCTGGCCACCCAGTGCAAGATCAGCACAGGGTATCCAGGCTGAGCCACTGGGTATGAGCTGGTTCTTCCAGAGCACCAGGAGCCAGAGAAGGAACCAAAACATTTGGGGTCACACACAGGAGCAGAGATATTTTTAAAAAAATGAAACTGAAGATCAGCTTGGAAACAAAATTGTCAAGGAACACCAGGGTAGCTAATAGCAAGAAATGTGGCCAACCAATTCTGCACCTGAGAGAAATGAATCTTGAGACAGTAGAAGCAAAATGACCATGAAATGAGAGATTGTTTTAAAGCAGGCAAATAGCATCAAAAACAAGGCAAAACAAAACAAAACAAAAATGTGTCTTAAAATATCAAAAGTCAGGTAAAAACAGAATAAATAGACACAAACCACGACAACACCACACAGGAGCTGAAACAGAGCCACCCATTAAGGAGCACATCAAAGGAGCAGCCAGGCTCTTAGGTGAGGAGGAGGCCAAGGGACAGCACAGTCCTGCCCCCAGGACGTCCGTGTTCTAGCAGCACAGGCCACCACACACACGTCCGCTCTGCAGTGTGACTCAGGCACGGGGGAAGAGCTTGAGGAGGGAGAGGGACGGTGCCTGGTGGCGCGCCATAGGGAGGTCAGTGAAGGCTACCCACACAGGGCCTACGACCGTGGAAGAAGAACCTTCCAGACAGGTGGGAAGGCTTCATTCTGACTGATCGGCTCTATTATTATTAATAGGGTGTTGGGGCGAGGTTATACTTAGGGGTGTTTCATTAGGGTTGGAAACAGAGCTGATGTCACTCACTCTTCATCATCACTTGTGCCAGAAACACTGGCAAATAAACTAGACAAGGCCACACTGCCCGAGAGTAGAGTGAACCAAGGATTTGAAGGGGAGAGCGACCATTCTGACACTGCAGAGGACAATATTATTTATATAAATTAACTGAGGCTCTCAGACCAACCAGCGGAACTAGCAAGGGTCTGCCAACATCACCAAATAGAGATCAACACAAAAACCAATGGTAGCAAAGTGAAACAGACATTATTAGCTCATGTACATGTGTGACTGCACAACCCATGTGATCCTGCAATGTGTACAATCAGAAAAATGAGAGATTACGCTCCATTTATGTTCAATTTATCAAAATGTATAAATGCATTCTACTGTCACGTATAACTAATTAGAACAAATAATAAAATGATTGAAACAAAACAAAACCAATGGTTGCAGCTCAGGAGGCTGAGGCAGGAGGGTCACGAGTTCAAGGCCAGCCCCTGCAACTTAGAGAGACCCTGTGCAACTCAGCAAGACTCTGTCTCTAAATAAAATATAAAAAGGACTGGGGATGTACCTCAGTGGTTAAGTGTCCCTGGATTCAATCCCAGTACCAAAAAAATTAAAAAATAAACAATGGTATTCTTATGCATCAACATGAAACAGTTAAAACAGGCAATTTAGGGCTGGGAATATAGCTCAGTTGGTAGAGTGCTTGCCTTACAAGTACAAGGCCCTGGATTCAATCCCCAACACCACTAAAAAAAAAACAGGCAATTTAAAAATTTATAAAGCAACAAAATAATTTCAGTTACCTATGAAAAAATCTAAGAAAAAACTTCTACTGATTTTATAAAGAAGAGAAAAGGTCTTTGAAAGATATAGAAGATAAGGCATTTCTTGGAGAGATTTGCCATATCATTTGATAAAATGATTCTCATAGAAGATAGCAAATCTCTGGATGTTTTTATATTATCCCTTTTTAATTCCTAGGCTTTATATATCTTTCAAAGCAAAATTCAGAAATTCAATGTAATTTAAATCCACATCCCAAGTGGACTTTTCAGTGAACATGACAAACTGATTCTGTAACTCACACAGAGGGGAAGCTAAGAAAATCCTGAACAAGGAAGGGAGCGTGGCCTTCCAGAGAGGAAGGCTTCCCTAAGGCTTGTTAGGGAAGACAAGAAGGGGCGCTGGGCGGGGCGGCCAGGAGCTCACACCAGCAAGCCGGCTCTCAGCCATCCTGTCTGGGGTGCCTGTGCTCCAGGGTGAAGGTGCCACTGTGGGGACCAGCTACAGCTGGGACCTTGGGTTATGAGGAAGAGGTGGGCGCTGAGGGCAGGGAGGCTGCGGGCCAGGTATGGGGGCTTGCTTCCAAGGCCAGGGGTGTGATTGGGAGCGTGGAGAAGGGAAGACAGTGCCCCCCACAAATCCCTGTGCCCCTGCAACCAGAGCCTTACGGCCAAGCAGACTGACTCAAGTTCTCAGCCCCTCCCTTCCCTTTGCAGAAGAAATGGAGATACGTGGGCAGTAATGGCCTGGCAGAGGCCACACGACCTCTGACTGACAGAACCCACCAGGAACCTCATCCCAGGGCTCAGTCACGCTTGTTTCCAACTAAGGCACCCAGAGCGTCCTGTCTCTCACCAGTGCTGTGCCTGTGCCGTCCGTCCTGAGCTCTCTTCTCCCCGAGCCTCGGCAGTCCTTCCTCCATGTTCTCGTCTCCTCCTCATGGCTTCTCCTCTATCCATTTCTGGATTCTATTTCTCCCCAATCTCCTCGTCCTGATATCCCCACCAACCCCCATGAGGACCCTGCAGGCTGCTCCATTCATTCTCTCCCTGGATGGCTGCAAAGCCCGTGACTTCACTTACCAGCGCTGAGCTCAGCCAGACCTCTCCCCTGGACAGCACACCATTTGATCAAGCTGCCAGACGGCCACGTGGGGAGGAACACCACGTGGCAGGAGCACATGGGAAACCACTGGCGAACCCACAGTCCACAGATGTGACACCACCCAGACGGGGCCTATTCTAAGCCAAGAGCCTCACCAGGAGCATAACAGACTGGGGGTCCCAGCGGGAACATGAAGGAGCCTCTCCATAGGATGTGAGCATGTTGTAGGAAAGCAGGGCCACAGAAGTCCGTCTCTAAGTAGGCATAATCTAAGGGCAGCAACCGGTCTTGGACAGTTGGTTCAGGGTTAGGATTAGGGCTCCTGTCCCAAAGGGATTTGGGGTACATAACAGGAAGCAGAACCGAGTCACCGAAGCTGGGGTCAAGACATAAAGCAAGACTCTAGGACAAGACAAAAGGACAACATGAGACCAGTTGAGCTCCCCAGCTGACAACAGGATTGATTAGTTACATAAATATTGAGTGCCCTCGGTCATCAGGCACCACGAAGATGGCTACTTCAAATGACTCTCTTCTCTGTGCCTGGTTTACTTCATTTTCATTTGGAGCAGAGCAAAAAAATTCAGTAATGTATCACATAGCATGCTAACCAGAGTTAGTAACAACAGATTGTGTCTTTAAAAATTGCTAAAAGAGGAGATATCAAATATTCTCACCAACAACAAACACAAGTAAGGTGTTCCACGTGTTAAGTAGCTTGATTCAATCAACCCACAAAGCACACATACATTTAGAACAGCACTTTGTACCATATATATATATATATATATATATATATATACACATACCAGTATTATATTGATTAAAATAAACAAGTAAATACAAAAAGTTTTTAAAAATTTGTTCTCAGTTCTAGGTCTCCTCTTTGGAGTTTAGGGCCAACTTTGCAGAACTAAGAAAATACAGACTAAAGCACAAGAAGAAACACAAAAAAGTACTCTAACACTTTTACCTGGTCCCAGGGAGAGACGGTGCCTCCGAAGCACATGAACAAGTACCCCATGGCAACAAGACAGATCCAGATCACCAAGGAGAACACACGCAGCAGCTTCTTAAACACAGACTCGATGCAGACGAGGATGAATATCGCGAAGAAAATCGCCAGGGCTGTTGGAACTGTTATTAAAAAGGCCACGTGGTCTTCAACTTCCTGATGAGAGGAGGAAAAATAAGAAGTTACAATTGAGACATACCACGATACTTACGACTTAAGCTGTTACATCCTTCTTACGTGAATCAGGGTCAAAGTATATTGGCATTTAGCCAGCTTTTACATTGCTGGGACTAAAGGGCCCAACCAGCAAAAGTATAGGGGAGAAAAATTTATTTGAGGGCTCACAGTTTCAGAGGTCTTAGTCCATAGAAGGCTGGCTCCATTCCTCAGGGTCTGAGGTGAGGCTGAACATCATGGTGGGAGAGTATGCGGAGGGAAACAGTTCCCATTGCCATCAGGAAGGAGAGAGAGAGACTCCGCTCTCCAGACACAAATATATGCCAAAATATATACCAAAGCCATGCCCCCAATGAACCACTTCCTCCAGCCACACCACAAATGCTTCCAGTTAACACTCAGCTAATCCATCAGGAACTAATTCACTGATTAGTTTAAGGCTCTAACCCAGTTATTTCTCCTCCAAACCTTCTTGCATTGCCTCACATGTGAGCTTTTGGGGGACTCCTCACATCTAAACCATAACAATTGGGTTTAAAAATTATTTCAAAAGTAGAACAGTTTTGGGCTGGGGATATAGCTCAGTTGGTAGAGTATCTGCCTCGCACAGGGCCCTGGGTTCAATCCCCAGCACCGCAAAAAAAAAAAAAAAAATAAAACCGTTTTAACTTTTAAAATTTGTTTTATATTAAATAACCAGTTTTTCTAACTAGATCATCACAATATTGGCTATTTAAACTAAGCAAAGCATCTAGACTCTAAAATTTACATTATCCCTGAGAGATGGGGAAATAGATTTTATAGAGAAGGAAATGCAAGAAAATGAGTGATTATAAGAACACAGTGCTGCAGGAAACGAAGACACAGCTTTCTTGCCTGGGTCGGAAGATGGTAAGCACCCTGGAATTAGGAAACTCTTCCAAATGGATTTTAAATGTTTCATTTTTTAAAAAAAATCAACCATCCCAGTCTCTAAAATGACAAGCTTTTACTTTAACACGTGGCAATTAGTATTTTAACGGGATCACAGGTTAATAGAAAAGGGTCAGAAGATCCTAAATATAGAAGGCGCGAGCCCGGGAAAGCTTAGAAGAATGTACCGAGTTTGCTATTCCGCATCCTCCATCTCTCATGGGCTCCAATAGCAAAAGGAAAATGGGCATTTAGTATTTAGCCTCTTACTGATGATGCATATTTCTAAATTCCTTTTTGCACATCCATACCTGTTTCCTATTTACCTCTTCCCCTGATGGGCACACTAATTACTTAGTTCCCTGCAACATCAGCACCATGTTTCCTTTGATCACACTGCATGGACTGAGGCTTGGCATCTGTAGAACGTTAAGCTGGAGTCTTGCTGTGGACAGCATTTGTGAGAGGATGGGATGCAGCCTAAAGTCTTTAATCCTCACCTAAGTGGGTGCTGCCATTAAAACACACACAGGAGGGACAGTCAAAAAGCCAAGGGACACACACCCATAACCCCACTACTTGGGAGGCTAGGCAGGAAGATCCCATGCTTGAGGCCAGTCTCAGCAACTCAGCAAGACCTGGAATGGAGCATCCAGGTAATCCCTAAGCTCTTCTGCTCGGCACAGGGCTCCTCCATCCCATCAGCATCTCCAGCTTCACAATGGAGATGGCTCCATCTAAATGCCAAGCCACTGTCCTCAGAGAGGAAGAAGCAGAGCAGATCATCAGAAAACCCCCCTCAGGTTCCCAAAGAAGTCAGGACAGAACCAAGATCCTGGCTGCCCTTCAGCTGACATTGCTTCCTTTCTCACAAATATGCGTGCATCAAAAGACACCTGGGAAAGAGGCCCCAGGACGGGAGTAACGAGTCACGCACTATTTGTACTGAGCACTCTTATATTAATTTCCTTACCCCTTACAACAACCCTCCAAGGGGCCTAGAGTCAGCACCATTCTGCAGTTGGGGAAACTGAGGCATGGGAAGGGGCCATGGGCTATGGAGCTGGTGAGGGAGAGTGCCAGGACTTCAGCCCAGGGGTGGCTGGCAGGGTCTGCTGGCAGGTGATCAGCCCTGTGGTCCTGTGACAAACAGTATTCAAAACAAGTGGCACCTGCCTTCACCTGGCCCAAATGATTCCTCTCCAGAACGGGCAGAAAACCAGGGGAAGGAATGAGATGCACTCACCCTGCGCCTCCACTGCTCTTTACACCCGTGACTAAAGCCCTGAGTTATTACACTTCCCCTCTGACAATTCTGAGGATCATTGCAAAAGGGCAATAGACATCCAGCAGGCTGCAAGAGCTCCCAGCCCTCAGAAGCCATGAACCGATGTGCTTGGGACACCAAGGCATGTCTCTGAGGACATCAACTTTGAGATCAGGATCACTGCATGTGGATCTAGGGAAACCAATTTCACTGGTGACCGCCCAAAATGAACTCAAATGGGCTGTGCATGTGAAACCAACCAATCAATGATCAGAAAGTTGTGTTTCGACTACAACGTTTCACTTATTCCATGAATTCAGAAGAGAAGAAACACCCGTGGACTTTACCAGCTCTTACATCTCCAGGAAGACTGAGAAGATGAGAAAATCAAAGTTAAAATCAGTAACTGCAGGAATGAAGATTGAGATGCAGTCCCCACAGGAAGTGGGAGCAGCTGAGTGGCCCTGAGGAGCCTTTCCTGATTTCATCTTGGAAAGCCATCTGGAAGGTGGCTAGGTGCAGTGCCTAAGACTGGATGCTATTTTTGATTTAAATATTAGAGTATTTATTCTCTCTTCTTATTTTTTTTTTAATTTGATCACTGAGGGGTCACTTGTCTGGGCTGCAGGGTGACTTCTCCATTAGTCACAGTGGCGTATAGTAGTGGCTCCTATAATCCTCTTAGGGACCCCCAAAATATTTTAATTTATTTTAAATTGAGAACAAAAAAAAAAAGCACCAGTTTTTGGGTTTAGTGTTACATCCATCCTTTGAAAACATTAACTCTCACTTTCATTTATTTCTAGGAGGATGGCCCCTAAGCCCTAATGCAATCCTAGGCAGCTGGGGCACCCTTGCTCACCAGGTGGGTGACATTACTGGGCCCATTCCACACAGCAGAGGAGGAGTGCCAGCTTCCAACAGTAAGACCCGCCTGATGGGCAAGCCAGGTCCCGCATGTCCAGTGCTCTAGGACAGTCAGCTGCTCATGGGTGGGACCCCACCTTTAGAAACCCTGGGCCCTCTGAACAGCAGGCACTCTTTGAGAAGGAGAGCAGCCATTTATTTCTTCCACACCTGCCTTTGATGGCCAGGTCTGAACGAGGTTTAATACGGACTCCTCTACAAAACAGAACCTTTCATATTGGTGTCAAAAAAAAGATAAGCACATTCATTAAAGAATGCAAAGCTTATAAACTCCAGAAAACTCGTTGTTCTCATCAGAAACTTTCAGGCTAAGTAAATGCAATGAAGACAGGCCCTCCAACAAATCCCACGCTCTCCCGGCCCCACACCTCCCCGCGCACTGGGAGGCAGAGCAGCCAGAGAGAGGTTGCAGAATACAAAACAAAGTCGCTCGTAAAAAAAGAAGCCAGCACATCATCAATTCAATTAAAGATTTTCATATTTTCCAACCCTTCCTCCCCTTGTGGGAAAAAAAAGTTTCCATACAATGCAAACAAATGAAATGTATTGAAATGCCCTTAGTAGTCCTGAAATGCACTAAGACGCCTTTAAAAGGCTAAAGAGAGACATGCGGGAGAGGACAAGTGACCAGAGTCCTTCTACAGGAGAAGCCAGCAGTGTCACATGGCCACTGCCTCGTCGAACACTTTATCATCTCATTTTCAATGCATTTTCTGGCAATTCTGCACAGCTTCTCTAATTGCTAGGCCATTAAATACCCGTAGCTCTTACTTGTTATGCGACACCTCTCGGAGGCTCTGCCACGGAACCTCATGTATCTGTGTTTTTCTTTCCTCCCATGTGCACTTTTTTATTTTTTTATTTTTTTTGGTTGAAAGTAGTATTTTCATCTAGAAGGGAAAGGACAGTCTATTTAAAATAATGCTTCCTGGGGAAGAAACGCGTATCTCAGGGAAGTGCTTTGAAGTCAGACAGAGGGAGGGCAGAAGCCCACGCCCACTCCTCCTCCCTGCGGTGTGCCTTGGGCAAGGCCAAACGACCCTCAGGTGGCCTCTCAAGGCACACAGACGCAGGCAGCATGTGGCTGCTGGTGCTGGCATGTCACATGTGCACTGCAAGTGGCAGTGATTATTGGGCAAGATGAAATGTGCATGTAGCCATGATACAGATTTGATGCAGATGTGTGTGTGGAGAGAGTTACACGTTCACAAGTACACAACAGAAGAAATCGCTGTCACTCTTACTGCACATATAGTTGCACTTTATTTACCAAGCACAAAATGTTATGGTTTAGATATGAGGAGTCCGCGAAAAGCTCACATGTGATACAGTGCAAAAAGGTAAATGACGGAGTTATGAGAGCATTATCCTAATCAGTACATGGATCCACTGGAAAGGATTAACTGGGTGTAACTGCAGGCAAGGTAGCCGTGTCTGGAGAGGGTGAGTCACTGGGAATGTGTCTTTGGAATTTATATTTTGTCCCTGGCGAACTGGGCTCTCTGCACGTCCTGGTGGCCATGTCCAGAGCTGCTTTCCTCCACCATACTCTTCTGCCATGATGTTCTGCCTCACCTTGGCCTGGAACCATGGAATCAGCCAACCAGGGACTGAACCTCTGAAGCTGTGAGCCAAATAAACTTTTCTTCCTCTAATTGTTCTTGTCAGACCTTTTGGTCTCAACAACAACAAAAACTGAATACATAGGCAATTACAACTTAAGCACTTATAAAACTAGTAAAAATAGCTTCAAAGTGTACAAACAAAAATTTGTAATATTAGAGGAAAAAGTAAACTGATCCACCAAGTGTGGAAGATGTCATCACCTCCCTCTAGCCACCAACAAGCCAAGCAGACAGCAAAAATGAACACAAACAAAAGGGCGGAAGAGATTTGAACATCGCAATTAGCAAGCTTGCCTCTGTCAAGAAATACAGAGGTCCACCCCCCCCACCAGGGAGAACAACACTTACTTCAAGTGCATGTGGAACGTTTATATAATCACATATCAGGTAGCCTGCACAGAATTTCCAAACTCAGGAATCACAGCACGGTTTAAATTAGAACTTTACCACAAAGACATAAATGAAGGCTCTCCATGTGTTCATGACACACAAAGCACGATTCTGAATAAGTGTTTGATCAAAAAAAATCCATGGATTTTAAAAGAATAATGGAAACAGTACCTATCAATGGTCGTGACGCTTGGGTAGGGAACTGACGGGCTCAGGAGCCGAGCTAAATTGCTCTGGGTCAGTGTGGCTTTGCTGGGAATTCCATTTCCCAGAATCATATTCCTTCTATGATTCTTGGTTAGAGTTGGACAAAAGAGGAATGTGCACCAGACTTGGGAAGCACAAAAACCCTGACCAAGAGTCCCCACGGTCAGACAGATGGTGGCAGGCACAGCGCCCCAGGGATGGTTCTGCATGGCCTCACCCAGCATCTCCATGTTCCCCTCTTCTTCCCACATTCCAGTTGCTGTGAGCACACTGGCTGCAGAAGCACAAGGGCAGGAGCCGAGGAAAGCGACAGTTCCCACAGACCTTCCTCTCAGCTCCGAGTCCTGCTCCCTTAGGATGACAAGCCATGCTTGTCTTCACCCTAACTCCAACTTATCCTCCCAAAGCAGTGCTTCATAAAGACTTCTTAGTGACTCTCCTTTTGAGAACTAATTGCTGGCTTACTTGCAGATCTTAGGAGGGGCTGAACATTCACCAGGGGTCCCAGAGTCGCCATGTGATCAGAGATGTCTCTCACTACTGGAGTGTTGTCTGACACTCCAAGGACCCTTTGTTGAGACCTGCGAGGGTGAGGGTGACTCAGAGCTGAGGTCCAACTAGGAATGTGGGACAGAGATTCTTCCAAATGGACAAAACAGCTCAGGGAGAAGAAAATTAGGAAAGCATATTCTCATCCAGGCTCAAAGTACACGCAAGCCAAAAAGTAAGAGGGAAAGATAGGGGGCATGACACAAGAGGGCAGAGAAACATGGCAAATGCCACAGTTCATCAGGAAGAGACTCCTGGCTTTCCCCTTGATGCTGTGTGGCAGCTAGAATCAAGCAGATGAGAAGACAACTGAGTTCTCAGCACTCTTTTTCCAAAAACACATCAACCAAAACTATGCTGTTCTAGATTTAAAAGAAACTTGGGGTTCTCCATCTGCCTTTGCCGTGTCAAGAATTGGCTGAGAAAGATATTCAGTTTGCAGAAAAGGAACATCCCCCATACTCAATCCAGACGTGGTCAGAAGGGGTATAAACAAGGAAGAACCTCCCAGAGGTTGCAGAAGAAAAGAGGGCAGGATCCTAGTCCTGGCAAAGGATGGAAGTCCAATGAAAGAGCAACCCTCTGCCTCAGGGCCAGGGACTCAGACTGCCTGCCCTGTGGATGCGGAACTGCGATGAGCAGAGTCGGGGGGGGGGGGGGGGGCGTTACTTTTCTCCTGGGACAATGGAAGGGTTTTCTGGGGGTCCTCTATGTGAGGTGGTTGATCACCTGCCTTTTGAGTCCGCAGTTCTCCAAATGGAGAGAAGCCACACCCAGGCTTGATAAAGAAATGACTGCTCACTGTTCCCCTTAACAAAGGAACATGCCCCTCTCTCAGAGCCCCTTGTCCGGCCTGGTGCCTTCAGTGGGTAGGACCTCGGGGATGTGTGTCTTCCTGCTCAGAGGATGCTCTAAATCCGTGGCGACCAGGCAGGTTTACTGCATAGTAACTAGGGCTGCTAACCCCCCTGTTTCATCTCTGAATGGCCTGGTCAGCACACTGCAGTGATAATCCCCTTCCTGTGTCCTTCTCCCACACTATGACTCTGGCCCTGTCATGTGACTCCCTTTGGCCAGTGTGATGACACAAGCAAAGACTTGACAACACTTGAAATGGGCAGCTTGCCCTCTTCCCTGTTGCTCTTTGGGACCTTCAGAGCGTCATGCAAAAAAAAAAAAAACAAAAAAACTGCTAGCCTGGTAGATGAGGGGAGGCATGTCCAGTGACCTGTCACCCCACCCAAGAACCATGGCTGACAGCTGCCAACTGGCCACACATGTAAACGAAAGCCATTTTAGGAGATCCAGGTATTGACTAACTGCCAGCCAACCACACAAACATGAGCTAGAACAGCACCAATCAACTGGGCATTCTTCATCAGAAGAGATGAGAGCTCACCCACAAAGCTTTGAGATAAATAAGAGTAGTCATTCTAGTCTGTTATCTTCCGGGGTGGTTTGTTACACAGCACAAGCTCACAGATAATCCTGTGGAAGTGTGGCATGGCTTATTTAAGGTCCTACAGCAAGCTGTATCTTCCACACATGGGTGACCACATCCTATCCCACATGTGGCTGGCCCTCTTCTCACCAAGTACAGCTCCGTATTTCCTTCTATTGAACCTGGACATACTCAACAAAGAGTGTGGTCAAAGTGGTTTACTTTGGCTTCAGGGACAGGATCATAAAAATGTCAAGCACATCTACCTTGTTCTTTTAGGATGATCCCTGTTGGAACTCAGCTCCCATACTCTCAGGAAGTCACGTAATCATTTGAAGGGCCATTACAAGTGTTCCAGCCAACAGTCCTAGTTGACTCTCAGCTGCTGGCCAGCATGGACCACTAGACAGGACAGAGCGACCCCCACCTTCAAGCCACTTCACTGAAGGGCTGCTACGGACACACATGACCAAACAGAAAATTCAGGAGGAAAATAAATGATGCTGTTCTTTAAGTTTTCTGGTGGTTGTTAATGCAATAAAAGACACTGGTACACTTACTCTGCCCAGGAAAAAGGCATCACTTGGTATGTAAGATGCTAACTGCCAGCATTAAAACCTTATAGCACGCTCCTCCACCTGGGGCAGTGACTAAGGAAGAGCAGATGCTCCAGTAAGCACCTTCTTCCATCCTGAGGCCTGAGTGAGGACCCTGAGGTCCCGCTGCTGACTCAGGCTGAGTGTGTGCATGAGCAAGTAAGACTTGTCGTGTGAAGCCACAGAGATTTGGAATATTTTGTTTTCTTAGCATGATCTTCGGTATATTCTGATCAAAGTAACAGGAAGTCATAAAGATAAGGATGGAAAGTAACAAAATATATAATGGAATAAACTAAGATAAACAATGGTTCCAAAGATGAAGCCCCTGTAAACCTCAAAGTGAGAATACTATCATCAAATGCTTGCATTACATTTGAGAATCTGGATGAATTACCAACATTTTTGGAAAAATATATTAATGATGCTGATCAAAGAAACCAAATTATAAATACTTAGAAGTCTATTACTATCAAATATCATGAAACAGAAGTTAGTTGTAAACTCTCCCAACAAAGAAAGTAACAAGCCCTGGTGCCTTTCTAGGCAAATTCTATCAACTCTTTCCAACATAGTAAAAACTTTTTTAAAAATTATATCAACTCTCTCCAACATAGTAAAAACCAAAAAGGAAGATATACTCCTGACTTATTCTATAAGACTAGTAAAAGTCTAATTTTAAAAAGAAAGAATAGCTTGATAAAGGAAAATTTCAAACCTCTTTTACACAAAGAATATCTGCAAAAATCTTAAATAATATGTTAGTACATTACCTACAACCTTTTATGAGATGCCATGAAAACTGAATTTGTCTCAGGAATATAAAAAGTCATTTAATGTTAGAAAAATCTATAATTATGATTCAGTGCATTGACAATTAAAAACTCCCCCCCCCCAAAGCACATGGTTGCCTCCATTTGGTAAAAGTCGATACCCAAGCAACATTTCAATTTTTTTTTGTAGATTAGAATACAAGGATATCTCCGAGAATATCTACAAAAATTCTCAACAACATAATTCTTAATGGATACACTGCGAATGAATTCCCCTTAAAAGCAGGAAAGAGCCCCAGGCACCAATTCTGTCAATATTATATTTCCAGGATAATAAAACAAGAAAAAGAAATTAAAGGCTTTGGTTTTAGAAAAGAAGAAATGTAACTCATCATTTGTCAATGAGACAACAATCTCTGTGGGGCACTGGAAGACCCTGCATCCATTTACTCACATGATAAGCAGATGCAATTGAAAACTGCTGGGATATGAGATCAATATCCAAAGCTCCTTTGTACTACTTTACACAAGCAACAAAGGAATAACATTAGAATTTTAAAAATGCCATTTATAGTAAGTAACAAGCTACAAAATCATTTTTAGATTGAGCAAGAGCAAGAACAGCACATAGAAAATTATAAAACTTGGCTGAAGCACACAAATGAATGCAGAGATGATCCATGATAGGCATAGAAAAATGTAATGTCATGTATTATCAACTGTCAGGAATGAATCAATAGATTAAATAAGAAAAACTCCCAACAGTGTTCAAATAGAAATTGACATAAATTGATTGTAAAGTTTATATGGAAGAATGAAAGGTTAAGAATAACCAAGGTGGTCTTAAAGAGTTGAATAAGAGGACGTTACTTGCTCTACCCAACATAAATACTTAATATGAAGCCTTAGTAATTATAGCATGTGTACATATAGTACATATATGTACTTGTGCATGTGCGTGTGTGTGTGTGTGTGTTTAGCATGCAGAATTGAAAACAACAACAAAGAGTCTTAACCAATGGAGCAGAAGAGCCAGTAACAAACCATTCATATATGGAATTGCTATACATAACAGATGTGAGGAGAGCGTAACTGAAATGTATCAGTAAAAGTTGATTATCTATAATAAATGTGTAAACAAGTGGACTTTGATCCCTGTCTCACACCATACTATACAGATGTTCCTCTACCTGGATGCCTATCATAACCTGGAAATATCTGAGTGGAGCCGTACTGGACACAGCTCACTTCCTGAGCACCTGTGCTTAGCGGCAATGCAGGACACAGGACACAAGCCCCCAGAGCTGACTGGGAGGTCAGGCTCACCACCACTGCCCAGCATCTCAAGAAAGGACTGTATTGCACGTAGCAATCTCAGAGAAGAGGTATGGTTTCCATTGAATGAGTCTCACTTTCATATCATCCTTAAGTCAAAAAACCTTAAGTTGAACCCTCATAAGCTAAGGACTGTCTATGCATCATTTGCTATATGTATAATGATCAAATGAATAAAAAGGAGAGCAAAAATAATAAAAACCAATTTCAATATGAGGTTCACATCTGAAGGGAGACAGCAGAATGGAATAATAGGTGGAGCATGTAGATAGAAGTTTGTACCTGGAGATATTCTAGCCAACTAGGTTTATTGATTTGTAAATAAACAAGTGAGCCAAATATAGAGTGAAGAAGATTGCGCTCAAGAATCCAAGACAAATCAAATTAATTAAATGATTAATCCACTCTGGGCACCTAAAGTCCAATTCCAAAGAACATGGATGTTACGTGTTTGCATTAATTTCAAGTCAGTGGCGGGGAAGCATTACATGTGAGGATCAGGACCTGTGTGAGCCAGGTTGACCTCTCTTCATCATGCATTCCACTTCCATTGCCCCGCTCTCTTTGGTGTTTTATAAAAACATTAATAGAGTTAACTGGCTTTAGTAATGGACTAGACTAAGAATTTGTTTTCCATACAATGACTACAGATCAATAGTAGACTGAAATTTTATTTTGCCCTTTATTCTTTACACAGCCTTTAAAGATGATACACGACACTAAACACACACAAAACCCCACAATAGTTCAGTCTTGGGAGGGAGCACAGAGGGGTGAGAGCTCTGGCTTGCCCTGGCCACAGGGTCCCCACATCATCACATCTGAGGGACGGTGCTGGACACTGATGTCAGTGGTCAGTATTCCTCATTCTAAGACCCGCAGTCAGGGCTCTTAGTGTTCATCTACCATCTTCTCCACAGGAACCTTCTGTGGGGCAGTGACCCTCGTGGCGTGATTTCCTCAGATAATAACAACCTTCTTGAGAAATCTTCAGAATTGCAAAGTTCTAAAGAAATTGTAGTATTTCAGGTGTTCATGCTTCAGATTCAGTAAGTCATTCACTCACTATATTTCAATTTTGCCCCAATAACCGAAACTTCCCATTTCAAGCACCAACTTTTCCAAATGTGACTTGACTGGACTCAAATGCAATTGGCCTCATGACTCTTGCTTCCCCAGTGACCATGACCCAGGCGAGGCTCAAGACCACCCCCTCCACCCCAGGGAGCTGTTCTAAAGCTCTGGCTCAGAACTGGCTGGCACTGGTTCCTAATGTGTCTACTGCTCTCTCACCTGAGTGGCTTCTGGAGACTGAGCGCAGGTAAAGGAGGGAACAAAGAAATATTTGCAACATGGCCAGAAAAAACAGCTGGACTGCTAGAACCTTCCTCCAACCTCCTCTCATCCCTTCCTGTGCCTCTTAGTGCCCTGCATTATTCTCACACAAAGAGCGCACTGAGGAGCACAGCCTCACCACACACAAGGTGGCTCAGTAATCCTCTCCCCTCCCAGATGGGGCCAGAGTCAACAGTGTGTGTCTGCTTCCCAGTCTGAAGCTACAGAACCACACTGCAAATATCACCTTATTACTCTTGGCTATTTTATGTAAAATTATCAAAAGCCAACAAAGTTGAAAAGTATGGAAGACGACATGAATGCCAATTTGGCAAGAATTCTAGTATCCAAAAACCTATGCTTCTCCCATCTCTGCTTTTTTTTTTAATAACTCAGTTATTTATGTGATCAAAGTACAACATTTATCACATAAATAGAAACACATTCCCTCCTCTTTCACACCCAGAATTAAAACTCTCAGTACACATTTTGTTTTCATCTGTGTATGAGAACCCTTGACAAGGAGATCCCTCTGTGGTCTAAATATCATAACAACAGAGATTTACTTTTGTTTTGGATATAATACGTGCCCAGTATCGTACTAAATGCTCATGTGGTCTATTGTACCTAGTGCTCAAGAAAGCTCCGTGAACCTAGTTATGTTACTCATTTCACTTCATGAAAGTGAGAGTAGAATAGCTAATTTAACTTGTCAGAAACACACAACAGGCAAAACTGGGGCCGAGACCCGGGTCTACCGACAGCGCTGTGATCTGCACCAGTCGGCTACAGGAGGGAAATGCAGCTGGGAAGGAGGACGTAGCGGCATGGTGCACGGTGCCTACATCAATTAAGCACCTGTTATATTCCTAGTGTTTTGTTAAACACAGGGAATGACAAGCTTCTTCCTGAAAGAGTCGACAATGAGCTGAGGAGTGGAAATGAACCCACAGAACTGTTCTGAACTTCAGATGACAGTAATGCAGAGATGAACTATTTCGAACCGTTCATGAGTTTTGCAGGCATCAGAGGGAGAAATCAACACAAGGAGGAATGCTCAGCAAAGGAGGGAGGCAGCAGGAACCCAGCACCCACCCAGCGAAGAGCCTGAAGTCAAACATGCAGCACAGAGAGCAGGCAGAGGTGTGGCCGAGGGGAGCCAAATGTGGGCTTCCAAACAGTAGACCACTCCAGAGAGGCAAACTGCAGTTTAAGATATCACATCAGATGATATCTTAGGGTAGTTCTGATTTGCATTTCTCTTATTACTAGAGATGTTGAACATTTTTTCATGTATCTGTTGATTGCTTGTAGATCCTCTTCTGTGAAGTGTCTGCTCACTTCCTTAGCCCATTTATGGATTGGGTTATTGGTGTTCTTGGTGTAAAGTTTTTTGAGTTCTTTATAGATTCTGGAGATTAGTGCTCTATCTGAAGTGTGTATGGCAAAGATTTTCTCCCCCTCTGTGTAGGCTCTCTCTTCACATGGTTGATTGTTTCCTTTGCTGTGAAAAAGCTTTTTAGTTTGAATCTATCCCAATTATTGATTCCTGCTTTTATTTCTTGTGCTTTGGGAGTCATGTTAAGGAAGTCTGGTCCTAAGAAGATATGATGAAGATCTGGACCTACTTTCTCTTCTATTAGGTGCAGGGTCTCTGGTCTAATTCCTAGGTCCTTGATCCATTTTGAGTTGAGTTTTGTGCAGGGTGAGAGATAGGGGTTTAGTTCATTTTGCTGCATATGGATTTCCAGTTTTCCCAGCACCATTTGTTGAAGAGGCTACCTTTTCTTCATTGTATGTTTTTGGCTCCTTTGTCAAGTATGAGATACCTGTATTTATGTGGGTTTGTTTCTCTGTGTCCTCTATTCTGTACCATTGGTCTACCTGCCTATTTTGGTGCCAATACCATGTCTTTTTGTTACTATTGCTCTGTAGTATAGTTGAAGGTCTGGTATTGTGATACTACCTGCTTTGCTCTTCCTGCTCAGGACTGCTTTAGCTATTCTGGGTCTCTTATTCTTCCAAATAAATTTCATAACTGCTTTCTCTATTTCTATGAGGAATGTCATTGGGATTTTAATTGGAATAGCATTGAATCTGTATAGCGCTTTTGGTAGAATGGCCATTTTGACAATATTAATTCTGCCTATCCAAGAATATGGGAGATCTTTCCATCTTCTAAGGCTTTCTTTAATTTCTTTCTTTAGTGCTCTGTAGTTCTCATTGTAGATGACTCACCTCTTTTGCTAAATTGACTCCCAGGTATTTTTCTTTTTTGAGGCTATTGTGAATGGGGTAGTTTTCCTAATTTCTCTTTCAGAGGATTCATCACTTATAAATAAGAATGCATTAGATTTACGAGTGTTGATTTTATATCCTGCTACATTACTGAATTCATTTATGAGTTCTAGAAGTATCTCACCCCAATTAGAACGTCTATTATCAAGAAATACAAGCAACAATAGGTGTTGGTGAGGATGCAGGAAAAAAGGCACACTCATACATTGCTGGTGGGGTTGCAAATTGGTGTAGCCACTCTGGAAAGGGTTAGGGTTAGGGTTGGAGATTCCTTAGAAAACTCAGAATGGAACCACCATTTGACCCAGCTATCCCACTCCTTGGCCTATACCCAAAGGACTTAAAATCAGCATGCTACAGTAATGCAGCCACATCAATGTTTATAGCAGCCCAATTCACTATAGCTAGATTGTGGAACCAACCTAGATGCCCTTCAATAGATGAATGGATAAAGAACCTGCAGTATATATACACGATGGAATATTATTCAATCATAAAGAATAATAAAATTATGGCATTTGCAGGTAAATGGGTGGAGTTGGAGAATATCATGTTAAGTGAAATAAGCCAATCCCAAAAAAGCAAAGGCCGGATGATTTCTCTGATAAGTGATTGATGACACATAATGGGGGTGGGGGAGGTAAGGGAAGAACAGAGAAAGGATGGATTGTATAGAGGAAAATGAGGGGTGGGGAGGGGGCAGGGAAGGAAAGATAAAAGAATGAGACAAACATCATTACCCTATGTACATGTATGAATATGCAAATTGTATGATTCTACTTTGTGTTCAACCAGAAAAACGTAGTTGCACTCCATTTGTGTAGAACGAACCAAAAAAAAAAATAAAATTAAACAAAAATTTAAAAAAGAATTTATAACTAATTAATTAATCAATTTTTTAAAAAAGGCTATCACATCAGTGTGTCAGCAATGACATACGGGTGGAGTGATACCCAGGCCGATGTCAATCATAGTGCCTTCCCCAGAAGGTGCTCAGGAAATAATCAGCAAGGGAAGGAATGGGTCCAGCTCAACACTGTCCTGATGCCGATGCCAAGTTGTAGAATGGAGGTGTAAACTGATGAATTGAGTCCAAAGACCTCTCATGGACTCTCCTACCACTAACAATCACTGATGGAATACAGGATTAGCACAACCATCAAATAACTGTAACAGAGTAATACCAGCTCTGACAGTGTCTTCCAATATTCAGTGGACTGTATGATTCTAAATATCAACTAGAATCACTCTCAGCAGGAATGGGTATTGCATGCCCTACCTCTATGTCAGGTACTTCGCAAATGATAAAAAGCAAAGCCATGGCGGATGCTCTGCTTGATGGGGCAGATGCTGGGAATGTTTAGCATAATGAAAATAAATGGTTCCACCAGTTCATTCCAATGAGTCAATAGTGAAGAACATCTGTACCCAAATGTCTTCATCACCCAAGGAGAGGAAAAACAAAATGCAACTCTGCCACACAAAATGAAGACTGAGGATGTTCACACAAGGAGAAGTTTCCACCAAGACGTGCGCAGACCAGAGCTGGGAATTCCAGACCTCTAAAGTTTTCCAGAGAAGTCACTCAGAAAAGCCAAATGCCCTGTGGCCTGGCCCCAGTTCTGCAGCTGCATGACCTTGAAGAAATGAATTTGCAGGCTGGGGATATAGCTCAGTTGGGAGAGTGCTTGCCTTGCAAGCACAAGGCCCTGGGTTCAATCCCCAGCACTGCAGAAAAAAAAAGAAAGAAAAAAGAAAAAGGAATGAATTTGCCTTTCTGGGCCTCCGTTTCCCCATCTGTGTAACTCCAGCTCTAATGTCACGGGGCTAGAGGGTTCTTGCATAGTAACAGTGAAAATGCCACTGCAGGCATTTTCTGCAGCCCCTTCCTGCACGTACTAACTTGGATCATCACCTGATGAAGCAGATACCATTCCACTTCCCAAACTAGGAAAGCAGAGCTAAAGAAGTTGGCCAAGGTCACAGACATGAAAACAGGGAAAGGGACATAACCAGAATTCCAAGGCAGATAGATGCTCTCAACCATTACATCCTACAGTGTTTCCACAACAGGGAAGGCAAGCTGACCTGCATACATTTAATCATGTGATTTCTTTCTTTTTCTTTAAAAAAAAATCATTTTAGGTACTGAGGATCAAATCCAGGCACTCATGTATACTAGATAAGTGTTCTGCCACTGAGTTGCCTCCCTAGTCTTAAGCATGTATTTTATTATCCAAAAGATGCTTCCAAATCCTTTTTAGCTACTCCTGTAAATTGCAACCACCTTTCCTGCAGAAAATTACAGTTTTTCCTTGGGTTTTGTTCATGCCACAGGTAAATTATAACTAAAATGACTTAGTGAATTACTGGTTGCAAATTACAAACACCTGCAGAGGAAAATTCTCCTGCATGTATAGAAATGCACAAAAAGATATATCTTCAGCAACCTTTGCTCCAGTACCTAGGAATATGCCCTGTTCCTTTCCACTCCTAGGATTTGGAGCTAAGAAAGCAAGCACGGGGTTTCCCTAGATGTGGGGTATACCAATCCACCTTTCCAACCTTCAACCCTTCAAGAAAACAGTGTCTTCCATCCACTAGGGGCACTGAAAGATTGGAATAATAAAGGTAGTTTCCACCTGCCAAAACTTGGGTTTGTTTGTTTATTTATTTTGGAAGAATGATATTCTTTATTTTGTAGTAAAATACTGTCTGACTTTTATCTTTGTATGAAGGATAAGATAAAAGTCAGATATACTTACCTTTAGGAAAAAATACCTAATGCTGGAAAATTGGCAATGAAAAGTCCTTATGGTTTTGTTTTTAGAAGCTAGCTCACCCCATCAGCCTAAAAAAGGTGTCACATTCCCCCTCCTGCATAGTGCACCTACTTTATTTAATAAAAATATAGTAGTATACCTACTATATTTAATAAAAGTGCAAAAACATCTTTCATGATCATGTTAAATCAACAGTAAAAACTATTTTATTGAAGTAGCTAACATAAAATTTATGGGAAGAAAAAATTCTTTTCAAATTGAAATATCGACTATTCCCAATAAAAAATTTTAGCCAAAACAAATCTGGCTGCAACCAGCTGGTATTTTGACACACTAAAAAATGGATGTCAACCTTTCCTAACAATGACAGGCAAATTTTGGGAAAAGCTGGCTGATTTCGGACATGATAAATGAGAGAATTTCATTCTGAAAAGTGGTTCTCGTGCATTCACAGACGAGAACTAGATCTCAAAAACAACATGATATAGGATGCATGACTTGGTGTGGTCTCACTAGTTCTAAATTTTCTGGGTCGGAGGTCAAGCTTATTTTGATCTTCCCACTTGGGCTCTTCTATGCCTGACACTTGATAGACACTCAAAAACTGATAGAGAAAAACATTTAAATCAGACTTCACTTAAACTTTCCATGCAAAGTAAAAGAAAATATTATTAATCAGAACATGAAAATTCAAGATTTGCCATCCTGTGTACTATTTATTTTGTTTCCCATCTTTGGACAATTCTTAACAAGTATGGCATAAAATCAATTTTGTAGGTTTTTATGTAGAAAATAATCAATCATGCAAGATCACAAAATTTCAATTTAGGTTTTCTTTTTACAGAATAGTAAAACTACTTAGAGGATAACTTTAACTTCATAACCAATAAAGCAGAATCATGAATTGACCAGACATTGAAATAAAATGAAGTTGTTTTCCGAATAATATCAACTAGGAAAAAAAATAAATCAAAACAAAGCTTGCTTCCCTCCCACTTTAATATATATTTCAAATCCCTTCATACAAAGGCAATTACCTCTAATAAAAATATCTCTGTGT
This sequence comes from Glaucomys volans, assembly GCA_020662805.1. NCBI lineage: Eukaryota > Metazoa > Chordata > Mammalia > Rodentia > Sciuridae > Glaucomys > Glaucomys volans. The sequence continues at coordinate 712,531 of JAJEJO010048708.1, read as the reverse complement.
ATTTGGGTTATGCTAAAATCATTTTGTAATCCAAATGTTCTAGGAGAACAGCAAGGTGCATTAAGAAAACGGTCAGACTTTTTCTACTACCAGAACTGATGAAAGTCTAATGGAAATGAAAACCAGGCAGATTCAGGGGAAGGAAGGAATCCGTCCAAGATTTCAGGGAGCAAAAATAGATCTGCTTTGCTCCTGAATTATATGAGAGCCCAGCTATTCCAGCAAAGTGCTCCAAGGTGGAAGCCCGGCAGGGCCCAAGCAGCTACAGTACTTCCACCCCCAAGTCAGATCTCTTCAGATGCCAATCTCTGCCCATTCAGGGACATGAACTCATCCCCACCCATGTAAATGTGGCTCTAACTTAGCACCACTCCATCTTCACTGTTCCTACCTCCAGCTATCTTTGGCTATCTAGAGGGAGAACATCTTTTGAAAAGTAGAGATGCTGGCGATGGTATTACTAAAAACAAAATGGAAATGAGTATTGAGAGCTCAGAATTATCCCAGTACCTCCTACAGTGCAATTTTGGAAGACAGCGCCATGTCTCCCAGGCACTGCCCATTTCAGACAACGCTGTAGCCCTACTCTCCACCTGAAAAGAGCCTTTCCATCAGATGCAGTCACCCTCTATGGGAATATTTCCACATAGCTCTTCACTGCTGAGAATTTACACAGTAGGTGTGAGACCATAAACAGGTATAACAGAAAACAGGTTCCATTCCACTGTCCATCACCCTGGGTGACAGCCATGCTATGGGAAATGCCCACTTTGTGCTTAAAATGATTCAGGTGAATGCAAGGAAGAAGTGGGAAGGATGAATATCAAGGAATGATAAAGAGGCCTTGGATAAAGAAATAAAAGGAGACCATGTCACATTTGTGCCAAGCCAAATAGAACATAAAGGAAGTTTTTAAAGAAACACAAATATGAAGAACAAAGACAGTTCAGAGAAGGGTGCTTTAAACCCACTTCACTGAATCCATCACTGACCCATCCAAGAACATCTGTACCAATGAGGTGTAAGAATCAGAGCGCTCTACCACAGAAAACAAAGTAGTGCGCACAGGGAACATGAACTTCACACTTGTCTAACTGTATTAATGGTGCTATATATAGGCCATCACCTGCTGCTCCTCCTTTCCATTTAGAAAGGAACAAGCCAGAACAGTTAGAATTACAGGCTCAGGAGAATCGCAGGCACAAATGCCCTGGCTGAATAGATTTTCCGAGGGAAAACTCTGTAATGTTTTCTTTCCCTGCAAGAAGAGAAACAAAAAGATGTCTTTTCAGCTGTGTGCCAATGAGACTGGACAGAAATCTCTCCCCAAGTCCTATTTTATCCTCAAAGTAGTAAAGACTGATGGAGATGTTATTCCAGAGATGTTCAAGGCTGGTTCCATGTGAGGGTATGGGGTGGCTCTCCATCGGCCACAAGACTACAGGACGCACAGGGGGCTCTTGCTCCACACATTACATACAAGGACCAGTTTGTGACCTGTGACGTCATGGCCTCCTACATAGGATTTTCTCTTCTGGAACTAAATATGAATACTGCAACCATTGAGTAGTATGGAGAAAAAAGAAATCATCTTTTAAAAAAACATGATGGTAACATTCTTTCCATGCATAATATGTGAGCACCATCTGGCTTAGGATACCCAAAACAAATTATCAAATACCAGAGACAGCTATTTTGAGCACTTGGTGAAATATAAGCAAGATCCACTTCTTTGCTCCTGGAGATAAATAAATATGGGCATATATTTGCACTCTAAGATCAAGAGCTACTGTTCAGTGGAGGCATGTCCACAGTGGAGGCACAACTACTAACCTAAAAAAAATCCACTGGATAATCGAAGGCTGGCACACGCGTACCTTGGGCAGCGCAAAACTTTGAACCACACACTCAGGAGAGATCAGTAACAGGAAGTTACCGCCATCTACAGATTTCCTCTCTCTGTTCAAGGGAGTGTGCCAAGGGTTTCTGTTGAAAAATAAAAACTGGCAAAATCGACATTGGCTGTTGAGCTGCATTATGCTCCTAGTGATTAAATGGGTTTTAATAACCTGCACGAAAGCGTAAACACCTTAACTACCCCTCCGGAAATAAGAAAAGCGAGGGTCCATCTGAAATGCTGCCTAAGGACGTCTCCTAGGATGTGAAATGTGCCACCGCTCAGCACTCCATCACTTTGTCTACCAGCTAAATAGAAACAGATTTAAAGACAAAGGTGTACGATCGTATCTTTTCTCATTTCTTGCCATTAGCTACTTTCCCAAGGCAGGCTTTTAAGGAGTTCAAAATGCCCAGACCAAATGAAATGCCAGCTGGGGGCTGCCAGTGGCCTGGGATGGAGGCGCGGACGCTCCAAGCAGCCCGAGGGCTGATTCTGCCCAGACCTCCCTGAGCGGAGGTTGCGGGCAGCGGCGCCGGAGGCAAGCGCAGAGAGTTTGCCAGCGGGTGCGCAGAGACCGAGCTCCCGCACGCCCTGCCCGTCCACCTGGTGAACACCCTGCCAACTTTATTTTGGGCAAAGCCTTCCAAGAAAACTTTTCCCCTGCCCGCAACCCTTGCTCGAACCAGGCCGGCCGCGGGCCCGCAGGCGGGGCAGCCAGCAGCCAGCCAAGGACAGCCCCCGGCGGGACGCGGTCGCCGGCGAGGTCCTTCCTGGGGACGGGGAACGCGCGGGGCCGGGTCGGCGGGGAGGCCACTCACCAGCCCGAGCGCGAAGAAGACAGCGAGCAGGGCGAGGCAGGCGCCCATGACGATGAGCAGCAGGAAGACGATGAGCGGGTGCTGCTGGCTCATGCAGTAGTAGGACTCGTACAGCCAGTCCCGGGACCGCTGCAGCCCGTCGCCGCCGCCCGCCGCCGCCGCCGCCGCCGCTTCGGCGCGGTCCCGCAGGTAGCGGCGGCGCCGCATCGCCTCCTGCCACATCGGGGCGGCTCGCGGGGCGCCCGCCGTGCGCGCCCGGCCCGGGCAGCGCCTCTAGC
>JAJEJO010048708.1:624896-706018 GCA_020662805.1 Glaucomys volans | reverse complement strand
GGAAGGAAGGAAGGAAGGAAGGAAGGAAGGAAGGAAGGAAGGAAGGAAGGAAGGGAGGGAGGGGAAAAGAAAACAAGTGAGCATTAGAGATTTGGTTTTCTCTGTGACGCTAGAGGGCAGCCTTCCGTCCTCACAGCCCGGCAGGCAGAGCAGGCCTTCGGAGATGTGACTTGTGCACTGGGTGAAAGGTTCTGCTACCAATACCTTGAAATTCTTAATAACTTTTGAACAAAGGCTTCTGCGTTTCCATTTTGCCAATGGCCTTTCAATTAGGCAGCGGCTCTGCTAGAAGCTTCACTCACAGCATCCAGATCTCTACCTGCATACAAGCCTATTAATGGAAGATGCCCATCTAAGGACAAGGCTTCCTTGTGGTCTGGGACTCCAGGCCACCTGTGCCCTCCTAACCTGGTCATCTTTCACAGACTGCTCAACAACATGACACACCTCATCGATTATAAATTTAAATAATCATACTGCAGGACCGGTTTATGCATCAGTGGGTTTTGCTTTAAAAATAGCCCTCTCCTAGTTCCTACTTCAAATCCAGCTAGATTAGCTCAGTCAATAAGGATGCTGTCATGTCCTTCCCAACGTCCACAGCCCTGATTAAACAAAGGCAAGCCAACAAATTGCGTCTAGGACAGAAGCTGCAAAGCACCAGCCTCCACTGCATATTGGAGAGCTGAGCACAGAGTATTTCCCTGTGTTCATTTTTCTCTCTGGCAAATACATTACTAAAATTTATATAATAAAGTATGAACGGTATGTCAACACATTCATTATCACCGTGAAATATGTTTTGTGTACCCAGATAACATTTACATTTTTATTGAACTAGAGTCTAAGAATAAAGAATCCGCCCAACACAGCCAGCTTATGGCTCCTAGAAGTCCAATTAACTCTTTCAGCTCACTCATGAACTCTGTTGCAGTTCAGTTTGCAAAGTGTCATGAAAAAGCTGCTGAATGTAACATTGGTATTCATCTACTTTCCTGTCCAGTACCGAATGACGTCCACACGCCTTCAAAAGACCCTACTTGCTTGGCTTATGTTATGAACTATTTCTCCTGTGACAAAGAGTTTATTTCATAGAAATCATCTTCAAAGTCTGACTCCAGGTGACTTGCAGGATTGGGGGTCTGTCGAAGATGGTGCTGGCCTTTTAGAACAGACCCTATAGAATCCACTGCCAAGGGGGCAATTTTCACTACAATGGTTTCAGGATGCGCTGACATGCAGGATTTCCTCCAGGAGCTCACCGAGGACCAGGACAAGTGAATGGCTAATCCGATTCCAGCCTGCCTGCAATTGTAGATGAGTCTGAAATGTGGCGATCACTGGGTTCAGTGTCTGCCCAGGAGAGGTACTGGAAGAGCCGGCTTATTTAAAATCTTAAATATGTAATTCAGCTACCTCAGATTTTATTTTCATGTATCTCTTAAAGTAGTTAATTAAGAAGTAGCTTGGTTATACTTGATGTTGAAAAAATAGTGTACTTTAAGGAGCAAGATCCAGCCTCATTGAAAAACCCAGTGGGTGGGTATTTCTCTCCAAGTCCACTCAATTCAGAGAACTTAGCTTATGATCTTAAAACAGGCCACAACGTTTGATTCATGATATTATTTTTGAATTTGAAAATAAATTGTGTTCCCTGCTTAGTATTAGTCCATACTGTGCTGTAATAACTGCCAGTGTTCTGCTAACTTCTGTAAAGCGCTGGATTTTTCTCCATTTTTGGCGTAGACCATATATCCCTAGAGAAGTCATGTAAGTTTCCTGAGCTTCAGTGAATTTATCTTCAAAGTAAGAAAAACGGGCCATTTATTCCAAGGATATTTCAAACATGTTCATACTACTCTGCTGGGTAAAGGGTTATATTTTAATCACTTTCTTTAGATCAAGGAGAAACAAATCACTTATACCCAATTAAGACAAAAGTGCAAGTGAGGGAAATCGAACAGTGCTGAAAAAGCATTAAACTTTTTATTTCTTGACAAATCCCATTTCCCTTGGTATAAAGCAAGAAAGAACACGCATCAGCACTGCCATGTCAATTTAGCAGATGCACCAATCCCGTTTCTGTGTAAGTGTCATCTGTCTTCCCTCACTGGAAGGTGCATTCAGTAAGGGCCGGAGATTCTGTGTCTTTTGTTCACTGTTATGTCCTATTACCTGAAAACTGCAAAACACACAGTCAGTACTTAATAAGGATGGATGGATGGATGTGTGCATGAATGAAGAAAGACAGAAGATAACCTAATTTTCTTAGAGTACAATTAACAAATGATGACAGCAGATTGCTCTAATCAGTGATAATATAGGAATGTTTCCAGGTGCCCAAGAGGTTTCATTTGTAGGTTGGCTGTTGATAGTTTTTAAACATTGTCCTTCACTCTATCTTTAAAAACCTTATTGTGTTTTGAAATCCTAAACTGGCAAGATTTTCTTGAAATACTGGACACATATTGCTACCAATTCCACTTGACTAATAGAGAAGAGGGAAACGGCACGTTTGAGATGAGATCCTGAAGAAATAACGGTAAAATGAAGTGTCCAGTAAAAGCGATTACCTGCAGAGAGTACCAGCTGGGTTGGTTTTTATCAGGAGAAAATAGTATTTGGCACTGCCAGTTCCCAGTAACGCCTCACGGGAGAGCAATTGCAGGCATTGTCGATGAAGACGTGCAGGATTTATGAAGTGTCCACCTAGAAGCTCATCTCTCTGCGGGTTTAGCCATGCTGAGATTGACGGAGAGGAGGCAGGGGCAGGGAAGACCAAATCTGCCAAATTGCCCATGTGGCCACTCGTGCCACATGTAGTAGGTGCTGGGATTCAGGGGTGATGGACACATGCTAGCATTTTGACAAAAGCAATATATTTCCTAATTTAATTTCAATGCTATGTCCTGGTGTCCATGCACTGAGTGACAGATTTCCTATCATAAATCCCTAAAATTTTGCTCTTAAATGGTAGACTTCAGAAACAACACCGCCTGTTAGGAGTGCATTCACCAGCATGTTGAAGGTGGCCGCGTAAGGACCTATGGGTAGCTTTATGCCTGAGTAATCAGGCCTGTCCGTTCCAAATAGAACTCCACCCCAGCCTCCAGTCCTCACTGATGGCAGATCTGAAACAAAACTCGACATTGACTTCTGCCTGACCTCCTTGCTCCAAAGCCACTCACGACAGCTGAGCTAGACCAAGGTGGCCTCCCCGTCACCCAGCCTTTCCCTTCATCTCCCCTGCTTCTCTCCCCAGTGCCCCTGCTCCTATGTGTAGCTGAGAATGCTTTCTGCCTCCTAAGTTAGGCTCCTCCTAGTTTAGAACTGTCCTGAGTCCCTGCCACACAGACCCTGACCCCATTTCTGGTCTCACAGACCTGCTCTTCCCAGGTGTGTCCTTACACTCTCTCCCGACTTCCCTGGTGGAGTCAGCCTCTTCCTCAGGGACTCTCCTGTCCTCCCTGTCTCTCCCTTCTCAGCCCCACCAGCTGATTATTACACTGTTTCCTACAATAGCAAGCTACCATTGCCAAATGATATTTTGGGAATGGGGATGGTTAAATAAAAGATTTTGAAAGGACATCTTTTTAGTAATGCAGTATAACAGATGACTAGATAGACTTAATTTGTCATTAACTAAAATGAAAGCATGATCTTCTATATCAACACAGACAAGGATGTCTAAACACTGGGCTTTAGAAATAGAATGTCTGAGAACATAGATATGTAGTATCCAAATTTCCATATAAAGCTAGCTAAATAAAGAAAATACTGTCCCAGTAATAAAAGAATATTTCCAATGAAGAATTGATTGAACCTGCCTGGAGAAGAAAGAGCCTACCTTTCAGATGTGAGACATCTGAAATGCACTTTTCTCATCCCGTCCGTCAGTACCAGGTGGTGCTTGGGATAATGTTCAGGGAAGGTTGCTGGGTTCATTTGGGCAATTGCCTTAGATTAAATAACCTCCAAATGGCCAGATACAGTTAATGTGCCAACTCTATCTAGACAGGCTGTATTTACATTGTTACTGAGAAACGCTGAAGACATTTTCATGCTCAGCAGGCTAAAGGAATAAAAAGGCAATCTTAAACCTAGACACTCATTATTGCATTACAGTCTAATAACTAATACATGAAAAAGGGTCTGTCTCCCCTGCTGTGGTAGGATTGCTCCTTACTCTGAATGTATTCTTCCAAGGAGCCAACAAGTAGAGGGCTTAACATTAAGAAAAAAGAAGAAGAAAGAAAAGAAATTTTAAGGATATTAGTATTAAGATATATGGGTTAAACTATAGAAGTAGATTCAGGCTTGGAGCTTGCACAGTATCGATTCAACTTGCCTTATGCCAGGTTTCATTAGAGTGCTCCATATCTGTTCCTAAGCTACACAGTTTGCAACTATGCATATACTACAATGGTGTGTTTGATTTTCTAACATAGAGATAAAATGATGCAATTCTATTTAGCCTTTTTAAAATTTTTTGTTTGTTCCAATTAGTTGTACATGACAGTAGAATGCATTTATACATCTGGATAAATCATACATAAATGGAGTGTAATTTCTCATTTTTCTGATTGTACATATTGCAGGATCACATTGGTTATGCAGTCATATATGTGCATGAGGAATAATGTCTGTTTCACTCTACTATCCTTCCTACCCCCGTACCCCTCCCCTTCCCTTCCCTCCCATCTACCTAATATAAAGTACTCTATTCTTTAACTTTACAGATATTAAATACAATTATGTCCATTTGAGACAAAATTTTACAAATCTAATTTATAGGTTCTTTTTGTCATTTCTCTGTATTTATTGATGGTGCAGACACGCATCCATTGCTTTCTTTATCCTCCATCAGTAATATTTTCAAAGTATAAATCAGCTGTGAAGTAGGACATGAGGAATCACAAACTTTAGTGCAGAATAAAGGTCAGAGGATTCCAATGATTCATTCACATATTACTGACCAGAGACCTTCTTGCATTTAGAAACGTCCAGAATGTTTCTTCTTATGAGAAAAGTATTATTGACCCAAACGATATTGAGTCTTTCTTTTCTTTGGGGACTATCAAATTTTCAGCAAATTACAGCTAAACAAAACTGTGAAATGGAATGTGCAATGAGTTTTGTGCTCAGCCTGGTGCTGAGGCTCCTTTCAGAGCCCCAGTTCAAGAATACGCTCCAGATTTTAAAAACAAGACAATCACGGGCATCTGTCAGACCTGCTGACCCACCGGCAGAGCGTGTTCCCTAAGGAGTCCTTGCCACAGCCCAAAGCAGCAGCACCTGTCTCCACCCCACCCTTTGAACCTAGTGATTGTCAGATGAACAAATTGTAGGGACTTCTAATGTTTCTTGTTCAGCATTTGAGGAGTGGTTTACCATGATCATTGATCTTCATTTTGATCTGGGCCCAAGAGCACAAATTCTCAGAGAAGCACACTTTGTAAGACCATAGGAGCGGGGATTATGCAGATTAAGATGCTCAGGCCACTGGCTGATCCACAGTCATAGTATTGTTTTATTTTATTGTTTGTTTATGTATGTATGTATGTATGTATGTGTATACATCATAATATGTATGGAATCCTCTAATACCAAGAGCTTCCTTGTTTCTCTTAACCACCTGGAAGCTCTTCTGTTTCTTCATTGATTGATGATTGATTGATACCCCACCCAGTTCCCAAGACAACAGTAGCAAATTAATGGCAGTCCTGGGGTTGATCTATCTTACATAGTGCCTAGTTAGAAAGATAATTCCAACCGTCTTGGAAATAGGTGACATATCAATTTCAATTAAATAATAGTCACTGGAAGATAGAAACTAAAGATAATTAAAATATAACTGATTTCAGAAATGATTAATGATCACATGTGAAACCTAGACTTGATTATTTCAAAGTGCATATTTAGTTTGGTGAATGAAATGCTAGAAACAGTGCAGAGAAGTCAAGGCATAGGAGAAAGGTGACGTCTACAGACCTAGCTGTCGGAGACACCACTCTGCTGCTTGGGAGAGCTTCCCCTGGAAACCACGTGCTTCCTAGTCCCGCATGGGCTCCAGGGGCACCTGGCTATGCAATCTTTCTTCTTTATGTTCCTGCAAGTGTTTTGAGCTTTTGCTGCAGCCCCATCCTCGCTGGGTGGGGAAGAAAGTGGACATGAAGTCATCAGTCTGACTCTGCAACTGAAGGGCCACTGCATGTAACTAACCCAAGCCCTGTGCTGACGGGCAGCAGCCCCACTGTAAGGATCTGCCTGCCTTCCCCAGGCTTCACCAAAATGCCATAAGGGAAATGGAAGGTGAAGCACACAAGAAGAAGCGAGGCTTGTGGTCCAGGTGCTTCTGTTACTCTCAGTCCGAGCCATTCTTTGACCAGTGGCTTCTAAGGCCTGCCTGCCCGGTCATCGATCGATGTCTGTGGATGGAGGGGTAACTTGTGTTCATCCTGGTCAGGGTTCAGTGCTACTCCAGATGGACCAGGCCTTCTGTAAACTTTCATTGATTATTTTCCCTGGCCCCTGTCCTTGCTGACTTTGCCTGGGACCCATGAAAATGGCTAGCCTTCGCCTCGGCTGTGTCAGGTCTTCTGACCTCGAGTCACACTGGGAATTCTGGGTCCTGTTCATGCTGCACCATTTGGTGGGGCTGGGGACAGTGCTTGTTAGCTTAATCTGCTCTGCCCTGCCCGCCCAGCACAGTGGGTGTCGCTCTGACACAGACCCTTGTGAGTAAGGGACAGTGAACACACAGGCGGGGGGGTGCCCCTGCCACTGGTTGTTGGATGTATGGACCATCATGCCAACTTTCCCAGTCTGCCTCCGACTGGGAAGGGCTGTCAGACACTTGTCTCCTCTGTGCTCCCACATTCCCTCCCTTCTCTACTTCTCACTGTGCACTTTGGACATGCACTTGCCTCCTGTTCTTCATAGGTATCTTTTTCCTATTCTTGGAATTAAATGAAAATCTTACCCTGGGCCCCCAGGTCTGCCTCCTGGTATGCTTAAAGTGTGGTGGTCCCTAGGATTGCTTTCACCTTTGAGGTGGAGAACCCCTGATGTTCCATGACCCAATAATCTATAAGTTAATTCCCTTACTCAGTAGGAAGTCTGGAGGTGGTGGTGTCTTCAGGTCCCCAATTCCCAGGGCCATCTACCCTGGGTACACCATGTTAGCATCCTATCTTTCCTGAGCTTGTCACCTCTTGAGCCCAAATCGAGCATCACAGCTATAGCAATGGCAGGGTTTTAAACAGGAAGTGCATGGGCACAAGGGGCTCTGCTCCCAGGACTTCTCTCCTTTATTAGGTTGGGAAATATGACCCTCTCACATGTAGCAGAATTCCCCCTCTCACAAGCAGGACCCTGATCAGTCTGGAGTACCACCGACCCCTGACTAGGCGATCACAAGTTCCACCCTCCAGCAGCAGCAGCAGCAGCAGAAGGTACCGGAATAGCCAGGCAGGCCTGCTTCCAAAGCCACCAGCTTGGACGCTTCATAGGAAGAGCAATAAGATCACCACGATGGTACAATCCACCGGGATTCTCTCTTGGAGCCCACCACCCCAGAACATGTGCTGAGCAGATGCCCAAACAAAATGAATGTCATTTGAGGTAGCAAGAAAGAAGAAAAAAATGTAGGTTGACTCAGCAACCCAATCTGTCCATCCTGCCGACGTGAAGAAATTCCTAACAGCCTTCGGTCTTCTGAAAAAGTACCTTTACACCAATTGCCTTGCTAAAAACGTCAAGAGGGTCATGTTAAGAGTCAAATGTAATCACTCTTTTCTTTGTCCTTAGCAAGATAAGTCCTCACCTCCCCAGGGCCCAATGGTACATGGTGTCGTGGGAAAACTAAAACTCCTTAGTTATCATATGTAACATTAAGAAGCTCTTTTGAAATATTTTCAAGTTTGTGGTCCCATCCTCTTGTCAAATAGTGGGTGTACATTAAGAACTGGTACTGAGCTCAGCATTAATTTGTGAAAGTAGCTTATTTGAGGGGGTTCACAGGAAAAATAAAAACCAATAAATCAAAGTTAAAGAGAGAGAGATTTTGATTCAACATAAGGCAGAGTTTTGTTTTTTTTTCACACAATGAGTTATTAAAAATGTAGTAGATGATCTAGTGAATTAGTAATTTTAAAGAACCAGATCTGTGCTGAATAGTCACAGATTGTGCAAGATGACTTCTGATTTTCTGATTTAATGTTCCATTTCACTGAAACCCAGTCTGATTAGCATGGACACCACAATAGACAAACAATAAGTGGAACCACGCCATTCTATGAGACTGGTGATCGTGTTAGAATTCTGAATATGACACCATGAAGGTATTCCACCTTTATCTTGTGCAGTATGGAATAGTCAGCTGAGAAGACATCCAGCCTTCTACCACCTGTTCTTAGAGTCTCACAGGTGGTGAATGTCTAACCCTCAGGGTCTACTTTACCTTGCCGGCAAGTTTAACCTCTGCCATGGAATCTGCCCATTACACAGATCTAAGGCTTGCAACATTATGAAACTGCTCTCCAATTCCCCAAAAGAATAGTTTTAGAAACTGTGATCATCTGTCCGAATCTAAAGTTTTGAATTAGAGAATCAAGACACTGGTGGGACAAGAGAAAAAGAATAAATAGCAGTAATCATACAGATTTTATACTGTCATAACATTTATTTTCTTTCACATTCGTAAAAACGAGGTAAATTATTTCATTCAATTAAAAACAAGTCAACGATATTTTGAGGTGCTTAATATAAAGTTTACTTGTACATTTTAAAGTTTAGAAGTTATATTTTCTTTTAGCAACCTTCCCTATGCACATGAATATTGTTTTCAGAATTCCATAATTTTATATTCCAAGCATAAAAACAATTTAAGACAATATTATTGTCTTTAATGAGTTATTGTTATTGGATACCAAATTCTAGAATCAGTTTAACTAAAACAATCTCTGAGAAAATTAAGGGCAGTGAGTCTAATAATATGAAAGTATATTCCTGCTTCAAATTTATATTTAACTCTGTTTTTACTATATACTTAGTATACATGGTCACACATACTTGAAAAATAATAAAGATTAATTTATATAGCCATTAACTTGTATATACTACATACATGTTTTTTAATTTTTGAGATAGGGTCTCATTACGCTGCCTAGACTGACCTTGAACTCCTGGGCTCAAACCATCCTCCTGCCTCGGTCTCCCCAGTGGCTGGGGCTGTAGGTGAGCGCCACTGCACCTGACCTGAATTACATTTTAATGCAATGTACCAAGAGTAGTTCTAATTTCTGTGAAAGAAGAAAGGCTAAGAATAGAGTTGCTTTATATTAGGTAGAAGGGAGTGAAGGGAGGGGAAGGGGTATGGGGTAGGAAGGATAGTAAAGTGAAACAGATATTATTACCTCATATACATGTATAACTGCATGACCATGTGATCCTACAGCATGGACAAACAGAAAAATGAGAAAGGACACTCCATTTATGTATGATTTATCAAAATGTATAAATACATTCTACTGTCATGTACAACTATTTAGGACAAATAAAATAAAACAATTTGAAAAAATAAAAACATTTTAAGAAAGTACTTACAAAATGAAAAAAAGAAGAAGAAGAATGACTGTGTGAGAACCCTGTGCGGATAATAGTAAACAGCTCTGAGGATGTGTGTGGTACACACTCACACACACACATACACATGCACACGCACGCACCCCTCCCTATTAGAACATGCTGAACCAAATTCCATGCTTGCAATACATGCTTCCAAATTCAGTAAGCATAAAATGGGGTGGGGATGTAGCACTTTGGAGAAAGAACCACCTGGCCTAAGACCATGTTTGCCCAGGTTCCCTGTGGGTACGGCATAGCATGTGATTTGTCCAAACTCAAATAGGATTAATGATTAGAGGTGTTGGAAAATGAGTTTGAGTTGACTAACAAGAAGAAAGGAGGAAACCACCAAGAGAAGACTAATATCTGAGTACAAATATCCTTGGAAGCGTGGGTGAACTCTGGGCTGCCCAGGTATGGAGGCAGCAGAGAGCAGTACCAGAAACGCAGAGCAGAGGCATAGCTGCTAAATCCACGAGGAATAAGGTCTGGAGTTTGAGTCTTACCAAACCAGAGGGACTCAGTAGATACATCAGGCTTATGTTGACTAGAAAAAGAGCCACTCCTTGTGGAGAGCACTGTACTCTAGGCCCAAGGAATCCCTGTGCCTGGTTAAACTGATTTCCATGAGAGCCCAGAGCACAGGACATTGCTGAATGGAAGGGCACTAGCCAGTAGGTGGGCTGCCTTCTGGAACAGAAGTTAGTACCTTTTAGGGTAGAGCATCACCCACAAATTTAAATAACAACGTCCAAGTTAGCAAAATTCAAATAAACAAGACAATGTGGCACATAAAAGAAAAAGCTGTCAGCAGAAGCTGACCACAATAATTTCCCAAATGCAATATTGAGCAGACCAGAACTTAAAACCAGCTACTATAGATACCTTCAATGACCTAAAGGAAAAGGTGATCACCATGGTTCAAGGAGTCTCAGCCAGAGACTGAAACTGTGGAAAATAATCTAATGGAAACCCCAGTCCTGGAAGGTAAAGTGTCTGAATAAAAATTCACTGAATGGACCTGATGGCATTTGGAGATGGATGAGAAAAGATAATGGAATTTAAAACAGGACAGTAAAACAGAAGAGGAAGAGGAAAAGGTTCCTCTTTTGAGAAAAAGAGGAGAAAGTTTTAAAACTGAGTAGAACATAGCTAACACTATCAAGATGTCTCATATGCAATGTAATTAAGGTAGCAGGAACCGGAGGGCAGAGAAAATATTTGAAGAAATATTAGCCTAAAATATACCATATTTGGTGGAAAACTTCAATTAACAGATTCAAGAAGCTGAACAAGTCTACTACAGGATATAAACAAAGAAAACCTCATGTAGGCAGATTTCAATCGGTGAAGAAAAGAGATAAAATGTGACAATAACCTGAGATTTACACACACACACAGGTGCAGAGAAACATTGGCTAAGTTCCATTTCAATCATATGAAGGTGAAATGAAGACTTTTCAGCTAAAATCTGAAATAATGAATCGATAAGAGGCCTAAACTATAAAATATGCTAATGGAAAATTTTTCAGTCTGAAGGAAAATGGTGTCAGAAAGTACATCAGTTGGAAAGAATGTATATATGTGAGTAAATATCGAAGACCATTTCTCTGCTCTTAATTTATCTTTTAAAATCTAAATATTTAAAGCACAAGTTATTATAATGTGGCGTCTATAGAATGTACATTTAAAATTTTATGACAATAGCAAATAATAAGTGGATACATTAAATTTTGAACACAGCAAAAATATACGGGCAGGTTAAATTATTCTTTAGAAACTTTAATATTCTATGTGAAGGAATACTTACCAGGTCTAAGTAGAGAGTAATAAACCAAGAATTCACATTTTAATTCTTAGAACAACCTCTAAAAATAAATGTGATGTAAAACTAAGACGATTAACTTAATTTTTTCAGTTTAGTTGATTTCTACTATACTATGTTTAAATCAGTATATCACTGAAAACTTAAGAATAACCAAATATTGAAACAGAATTCAATAGAAGTGTCAAATTAGGATTCTAGTGGTGATAGATCAACACAAAAGATAAGAATGAAGGAACAAAAGAATAAAAAACAATTGACACAAAAAGAAAATAAATTGTTAAGTGGTAGAACTGTGATTAACAATACCAATTATTGCCGGAAATATAAATAGACCAAACATTACAATTAAAAATCAGAAATTGGAATATCAGATTAAAAACCTGGTCTTGCTATGTGCAAAACAAAAAACAAAAGCAGTTTAACTATCAAGTCACAGATGTAGAAAAGATGAAGGTAGAAGAAAGATATACTATATAAAATTAATAAGGAAGTTGGTAGAAGTATATTAATATCTGACCAAGCAGAATCATGATTAGGAGAGTTAACAGAGATAATGAAGGACTTTTTTAATATTAAAACTCATTTCATCAGGTACACATAGCAATCACCAAAAAAAAAAAAAACTGATTAAAGATAAATGTACAGGGGTGTGAAAGATGGTGGTACGAGACAGATATCATTACCCTATGTACATATGTATGATTATAGGAATGGTGTGAATCTACATCATGAACAACCATAGAAATGAAAAGTTGTGTACAATGAATCAAAATGCAGTCTGTAAAAATAAAAAAATAAATTAAGAAAAGATAAATGTATTATTCCATTTTCCATTTCTATAATAAAATACCTGAGGCACGTTATTTTATAAAGAAAATAGTTTATTTGACTCACAGCTTCAGAGGCTACCAGTCTGGACCCCTAGACCACACCACATCATAATGGATGGCATCACAATGGCAGGAATGAACATTGAGGAAGAGATTTCATGGTGCAACAGGAAGTCATAGCAGAGGGCAGGCCGAGGTTTATTTCTGTATAGCAGTGGGCTTGCAGAAGGAACCGGGACCCGGGTCCCATGAGAACTACAACAATTTCTTTGGAGACCAGGGCCCCTAATGACCTCCCATGAGGGTCCTGTTAAACGTTCCCCCACCTGTCAGCATCACCCACTGAAGACCAGGCTGTCAACACCTGAATCCCGGGGAGGCCAAACTCACCCACACCACAGCCACAGATGATTGTCCTAACTGTCCACATTGTCACCATCGAGCTGCTGGAGGACAGCAGTACCTGTGGATGGGAATGATTCTCAGGCCACACAAGTGCTTCACAGAAGAGGTGAACAATGACAACTTGAATGTGATTTCAAAAATATTCTATCATCAACCATCGCTAAGAGATGGAGAAAATATTCAGAACATGTATGTTTGATGAAGGTTCTGGATCCACAATTTATCAAGGACTCTTATAGCTCAATAACACAAAGAAAGTAACCCACTGAAAATTACTTAGATGTTTTAAAATATATATATATATAAATAGAGAGAGATGGATAGCCAATAATCTCATGAAACCAAAAGTCCATCCACATTAAGAGAGCTTCTCACAACACTTCATACCCAAAATCGAGGAGACCGACGGTACCAAATGTTGACCTCGTGGAGAAAGAGAAACTCTCATACATGTGGAATGTCACTTGGAAAATGGTTTGGCAGCTCCTGGTAATTTAAACTTACACCACCTCTATGATCCAGCAATCTACCGTTAGGTATTTATAAAAGGAAAAGGAAATACTCCAGAACCGTCTTTAACAAGACTGTTTATAGTTAATTTTCCCATACAAAACAGAACTGGGAAAGACACACGTGTCCACTAACAGGAGATGTAATGAAGAAGTCGTAGTATGTTTATACAATGGAATACTATTCACTGATTTTTAAAAATAAGCTTTTGATACAAACAACAGCATGAAGGAATTCCAAGGACCAGGAGCAAAACAAGCTGTACAAAGAATGCATCCTGCATGATCCCAGCTGGTAAAGTTCAAGAGCAGATAAAGTCTCAATGGTACAAATGAAACCAGTGCTTGCTGAGAGCAGAGGGGGATCAGCTGGAAGCGGGTGGAAGGGGATTTGGGGTGATGAACACGGTCCCTGTTGTCCCTGGTGTATGTACCAGCCCTTCCTCAGTGACCTGCATGTGTGGGATTAGGATCACCTGAGGCTTACGTGAAGCATGTCCTCCATCTGCAGTCGTAACTGACCCTCATGGAGAAGATCTCTGGAAAGAGTCCCACACTCTGGAAAGTGACCTTCCTGTCTAGGATGTGGGAATGGTTATGTGCTGGGGGTTGGTCTTCAGATCTTCATGTTAAAAAAAAAAATGAAACCTTTTGCAGGTTGGAATATTTGTGTAGAAATAAATTCAAGTAAGATTGTTTTAAAACAAAATAAAATAAAATCTAATTAATAAATGATTTTAGGACTACTAAATTTTGTAGTAACATATAACATCTAACATTAAAAATTATATTTTAGATATGTACTCATGTCAAAATTTCTTAGAACATGCTTTTTCCTTATTTCATAAAAATATACACTTTGAAAATGGTACTTCATGACATCCGAAATCAAGGTTTGAATGAGCAGGAAAGTAATTCTAAAACCGTTAAGATTATGAACATCTAAAACATTTGATTTATTATGCAGCATATGAAAATAGAAATCATGTTTCTTATAAGGCAAAGGAAAGGAAAAATAATATGAAGCTAAACATGAATGGTAATCAAAAATGAAATGACCATTTTCAGCAAAATAGCTCCTATCATATTAAACATGCATTCTGCAAATCTCATCTGAAGGTAAATACTTAGCAGATCTAGGCACTGGCTCAATACATGAAACACTCAAACAAAAAAGTCTTAGGTCTCTAGTGAGTGCACAGCCCAGGTCACTCACCCTCGAGTCCTGTGGATTATTTCTCTCACTATGATCTGTTCCTAGTCCTTTGCATGCCTGTTTCCCGCTTTTAGTCCAGGAAGGTCGCCTTCCAGAACCTCATGAACCTGAGTGTGGGGCTCTTTTTCCGAAGATCTCCTCCTTGAGAGTCAGCTGCAACTGTGGATGAGAGAACATGCCTCAGGTTGACCCCAGGCAGCAGTTAACTCCAGGGCTGAAGCCCTTTGCATTCTATGGACACAGAGTGCCCACTCATCCCAAGTGTCACCAGGTGCCCCATGGTGTCCTCTGATTTTCCAGCAGAATATGAACAAGTGCACACTCCCCAAACACTACAATGATTCTTCCAGTGTCTAGTTTTATAACTTGACTTGCAGAAGGCATAGAGAACCTGAAATGTCCAGTTAAGATCATAAAAATCACATGCATATTGGAAGTGAAGAGTGTTCCTCTTTGTATGAAAGCAGTCCTTCACTGTACAGTGACTTAGGTTTCTCCTTTCTGTATCAAATTCAATGACACTTTTTTCACTGTACTTCTTTATGGCAGAGATGATACACACTTGAGAAAGTGTCCCAGAGTTATTAAGATGAAGTCATGCTGATATGAAAAATCAAACACACCAAAACTGCCTTATTAAGACTTTGCTCTAAGTAATGGAGCCCTGGTCAGATATGATTTTATTTGTAGGTCATGATTTACTCTTTGTGACTTCAAGAAATTGGTATTACAGTGGTAGTGCTTAGCCATCACTTAATCATTTATGGACAACTCTCAGTCTTGGAATGATGGAAAAGAAATTGATCCATTATATACTTGCCCGGTTGGCATCGAAGCAGGTACCACATTCAGCTTGCCAGTCATCTGCTCAGCTAAAAAATTGTCTTCAGCTACTATTTGCAAGATAGATTTTCTGCAAGATACTTGAGTAATGCTCTTCCCAGTAGGTCTAAAATGTGGCGATCTTGTCCAATATGACTGCACCAATACTTTTATGTCTGAAGTGTATGTAGTTTCCTGAGAAGAATTGCTTAGAATCACCGAAAACTGGAGAAAGAAGGAAACCTTATAAGAATGCAGAGTTACCGCAGTGACAAGGAGATGCCAAGGTAGGGAGAAGGCCAGACGGGGAGGAGAGGAGGAGAAGGGTGCCAGAGGACATTAAGCTTCCTTGTTTCTCTGACCCAACAATTTCTTGTCACTTGCCCAAAACCCAACTTCCAGAAGAGTTCGACAGAGGTTTGGAGCACTTTCTGGGTAACCTGGCTGGGAGCTCCCTGGAAACTCTGCAAGTAGAGTCAGATGTCAGCCTTCCTGGGGATTTTTAAACATAATTGTATCATTGGTAACCGTGTTTTTCCATTTGATCAGTGTGAGAAAAGTAATGATCTTCAGAAAAGTAATGATCTTCAGAAAAGTAATGATCTAAAGGATGAAAGGGAGATAAAAACAAAGGGAAGGGTGAGAAGGGGCATGGAAATACCTAGAGAGAGTTGAGCAAGACTAAAAAAGAAGGTAACAAAAATACCAAAGGTAAAGGTGCTATGGAGAATGTGTGTTCGTGTAAGAGACCAGAGTCTCTTGTCTGGACAAGAGAGCTGCAAGTGGTGACCCAGGGAGGTGAGCATCAGTGTGGTTAGGAGATGTGCAAAGACAGCTGGAGTTCACAGAATTGGCCACTACTATGTTGGAGAGGAAGGATGACATAATAGAAGTTTATGGTGGAATTGGACTCAGTCTTGACTCCAAGACTGACTATTTGTGTGGTCAGAAACAACTTCACCTCTTTGGGCCTCAGATGTGGATGGATGTATTTTACTATGCCTCCTGCAAAGGTGAAATAAATAAGTTCTTGTGAACAAGAAGCATCTAGCAGTAGTTCATGGTCTGACAATAGTAGATTGTTAGTCTGGCCTCCTCTCCTGCCTCTTCCTACAGATGAATATAGAGAATGAGTTAGGGATGCACACACCATAGAATCCACCATTAATACACCAGCCACATCCTCTGAGGATGAGGAGGACCTATGCCAGTCCTTACTAGCCTCACAGAGCCATTGCCAGGAACACTTAGAACCAACTGCCAGATGGGGCTCTGTTTCTAGTTGATGGAACCTGTATCCCAAAGCCAGAAATAAGAAAAGACATTATCTCAGAATCAAAAGTTTAAAAAAAAGGATGCTTGTGATAAAAGCATCTCTCAGGCTAGATTCCAAAGATGGGTTTTAGTATATGTGTTAATCAGGTTTTTGTTGGTGTAAACAAAATAGTTGACACGAACAATTTAGTGGAGTAAAATTTTATTTGGGGCTCACAGTAGCAGAGGTTCAGTCCATGTTGATCCAACTTCATTGTTTTGGGTCAGATGTGAGACCTAATATCGGGGCAGAGGGCAGAGGAAAGCTTCTCATTCAGGAATAAGAAGAAGGAAAAGGAGAAGAAAGAGGAGAAGGAAGAGGAGGGGGAGGAGAAGGGGAAGTGGAAGAGGAAAAAGAAAGAGGAGGAAGAGAAGAGCTGAAGAAGAACGAGAAGGAGAAGGGAAGAAGAAGGGAAAGAGGAAGGAGAAGGAGGAGGGGGAGAAGAAGAAGAGGAGGAGGAGGAAAAAAAAGAAGAAGGAAAGGAGGAAGAGGAAGAGGAGGAGGAGGAAGAAGAAGAGGAGGAGAAGAAGAGGAAGGAAGAGAAGGAGGAGGGGAAGAAGAAGGAGGAGGAGGGCAGAAGGAGGAGGTGGAGGAGTAGGAGGAAGAGGAGAAGAAGAAGAGAGGGGAGAGGAAGAAGAAGGTGGAGAAGGAGGAGGGGAAGGAGGAGGAGGAGGAGGAGGAGGAAGAAGAACCAGCAAGCCTCCAGGAACAAAATATAAACCCCAAGTCACACACCCAGTAACCTACTCCCTCCAGCTATACCCTACCTGCCTACAGTTACCACCCATTAATTCATTCAAGTTATTAATTCATTGAATGAATTAACCCACTTATTAGGATATAGCTCTTGTAATCTAATCACATAACTTCCAAAGAGTCCTGCATTTTCTCACACATGAGTGTTCTGGGAACACCTCATATTCAAATCATAAGAGCATATGATGTTTATAAAATATGTTTGCTTATTTATTTCTAAGTCTAAAGTATCTCAGTCTTTGAACACATAGAAGTTATTTTAGCAGTACACCATCATTTCCTGCTAGAAGGTAATAACACTACTGTAATGAGAAAGAAAAAAGTGCATTGCAGAGGGTGATGTGTATGTGTAGGTAGGCGCAGACCTGGGTGTGCGTGCCTGTGTGCATCAGCCAGGTGACACTGTGCTCCTAGGGAAATAGCAAATGAAGAAGTGGATTTAGAGGATCTCAAACAGCAGGCAAGACATCCTTCCTTAATTCATCTTCCCATTTCATGGACCACTGTGGTCTGATCTGGAATGTCCTGCAAAAGTTTCGTGTGGAAGGCTTGGGACCCAGGGCAGCAGTGTGCACAGGTGGAAACTGTAGGGAGTGATGGGACCAAGAGGGCTCTGACATCATCATCAATGGATGAATCCATTGAGGGATTTGTTTCTTAATGAATTATTGGAGGATTCTGAAAGCTACAGGAGATGGAAGCTACGTGGTAGGAGTGGGTTCTTGGGGACATGCCCTTGGGACTGTATCTTGTCCCTGGCCCCTTCTCTCACCCTGCGTACCGAATGCCAGGTGACAAGAGGTGTTCTGCCACACCATTCTGCCATGCTGCCTGCCTGCCCAGAGCAATGAAACTGGAAAATCTTGGACTGAAAATCTGAGCAAAATAAACCTTTCCTCCTTGAAGTTGTTTTTCTCAGTTAATTTGGTCACAGAGACAAGAAGATAGGACTAGTACCCAGGTCCTTTGGTGGGTTCATGGAATTTGTGCTTTAGGAGGGTGGAGGTCGAGTGGTGCTGGAAATGAATGGCTGCTGGGTGCAGGTCCTAGAGAATGTGGAAGGGCAAGGACATCGCTTCCAGCTTGAGGAAGACGTCAGTGGCCTTTGCCTACAACACTTGTATGCTATAAATCAGCACCACTGGAGGATGTATGAGTAACATTTTGTCTTTCATCACTTTATTCTTTAGCATTATTTTAGTTTCACAAAATAATTGTCTCTATCACTCCTTAAAAGATAAGGAACTACAAATCTTTGAAACTTTGAACAACTCACACCAGTTTTTTATACTCTTCTTCTGCTCATGTTATACTAGTGCTTTTACTTTTTTTTGGTTGATAATATTCATTTATGTTTTCACAAAGAGACAGTGGCTGTTTTTTTTTTTCCCAGCTTTTTCACCCCTGTGACTAAAAGACCTGGCTATATTGTGGAGGAGGAAAGGTTATTTGGGGGCTCATGGTTTCAGAGGTCTCAGTCCCTAGACAGAAGACTCCATTCCATGGGGCTGGAGGTGAAGCAGAGCATCATGGCAGAAGAGTGTGGTGGAGGGAAGCAGCTCACATGATGACCAGGAAGCAGAGAGAGAGACTTTACTCACCAGATATAAAATATAAACCCCAAAGCCATGCCCACAAAGACCCATGTGCTCCAGCCACACCCTACCTGCCTTCAGATACCACTTGGTTAATCCCATCAAGGGACTGATCCATTGACTGGGTTCAGGATCTCATGGACCAATCACTTCTTCTCTAGACCTTCTTGCATTGTCTCACACATGAGCTTTGGGGACTCCTTGCATCTAAACCATACCTTTGGCTTACTCAACAGATGTGCATTCATGGCACAGCAGATGGCTCTAAAATGACCTCAAGTAGAAGCCATTGCCCTTCTGAGGTGTTTGCACATCCCCTAAGGGATGGTACTATGGACAGGGCTCACCGCCATCTGCCTCTGATGGCTGGACTGCCCCCAGGAGAATCACAGGCCTGAGATCTTTGGTCCTTCCTCCAGGGAGCCTGGGCCGCCATCAGTCAGTGCATTCTGGGGCTGGGAGCTGGCTCCCTTCTGGGAACTACTGTCTAGAACAACTTCCAACTTTATCATAGCCCAGATTTTCTACAAAGAAGAATCTGATGCCAAGAATAGCTTCTGGGAAGATGCAAGCCCAAATGGCAGGTGAGAGCTCAGGGAGGCGAGGCAAGGACAGCAGCAAAGCAGGACCAGGAGGGAGCTGCACAACCCAGCAGGTGTGGGGCTCACGCCACATGTAGCCAGAGCCCCACCATTAAAGAGGCCTCACTCTGAACCCCAGGGACCTCCCAAGAACTGGAGCCCTGCCTTGTGCATTGCCTTCATCTCAGTCTGAATGTGAAAGGGATTGAGCAGGGATTTGGCAAGCCTCCAGGAGGTGCTCAGGGAGGACAGACTGTGGCCAGCACCCCTGTCCAGGCAAGAAGGCGTCAGTATCTGCCATGGGAGACTACCAAATTTGAGAATTATTGGGATTGAGGAAGGCACAGAGATACAAACCAAAGGAATGAATAATCTATTCAATAAAACAATGTCAGAAAATTTCCCCCATCTGAAGAATGAAATGGAAAATCAAATATAAGAGGCTTACAGGTCACTAAACGTACAAATCTACAACAGGGGCACATGACTATGGAGTATGTGAAGGAATGGGGAGGAACCAAGGGAACCAGTGTTGTCTCAAACACAAACATCTTATCAAATTATTATTTCCAAGGCAATGATAAAAAGACAAATTAGCCAATAAATAGGCAAATAATAAAGACAGGCCATTACAAAAAACTAAAATATTTGATAACCACATACAGTATTCCACTTGTTAGACAAATGAAACAAATTAATGCAATAATATGGTATTGTTTTCAACAATTGCATAGAAAATATTTAAAGCTTTGATAAAATATCACATTAAAGAAAACAAGAATAAATCTAAATGTAAGAATCACATTAAAATACAACATTGGGGAAGTTATTCTAGAGTTTTAAGACAAAGCTCAGAGTTTCTAGTACTCATTATTATAAAAAATTTTTAACGTAAATTCACAAACCAATGTACTGTCAGTGCTAAACTGTCATTGGGGATTATAGGTGACTTTGTTTTCTTTTGCTTGTATTTACTTTCCATGTTTTCTAAAGAGACCTTGCATTCTAAATCATATATTTTCTAAATTGTAAAAAAAAAATAATGAAAGCTCTCTGATGTTAATGTCTGAAAGCAATGGCAGGAATATTCTCACTATTTATGCAAATATGAGCATACCATTTCAATATTCTAGGGTATTTCTTCAAGTGTTCCTTGTGAATTAATGAGAAATACATCATTTTTTACATGACTCACAAAATACCTGCTAACTACTTTCAAGGACTCAAGATTCAGTTCAGTAATTTACAAGGTATATTTTATTTGCAAACATATCTTTGAGATTCTGTTGGGGAAATCTCTCAGTCTGAAAGATAACGGATTTACTGCTAAAAATACTTAAATCCCAATGTGATCCATTCCCTGCTGTCAGGCAGAAATCAACTGCATTAGCTTCATCAGTGAGTGAGACAGTAATCAGAGCCAGGACGATCAGCCTTAGAGTCATCAAAATTTTTTTAAATAAAAATTCAAAACACCTTATGTGTCCTGAAACATTTCTAGAGAGTTTTTGGCCACTTCCCCGTGTCAGACACAGACCTTGGTATAGTTTAGTAAGAGCCAGAGAGAAATGAGGTACAGACAGCTTTTCCATTCTGAGTTCCCTGGGTTTGGTGGCTGAACCTGTGACATTTGTTAAGTGCAAGACTAAGATCGTGCTGCCTTGACTGCCCTCTCCCATCATGGTTTTCTTTATGTAGGTTTTCTTTATGTATTCACCTGTGATTACAAATTTCTGCACAGTCAGCTTAGCTTGGCTGCAGAAAGAATGTGCTGAGCCTGTATCACAACTTGAATCACATATTTATTTTAAGTGTAAGGCAACCAATGACAATCTGATGCCTCCTTATTGATCCAAGAGTCAAATATGTTGATCATTCAGTTAACAGAGGGAGCCACAGGACTACTCTTCCTTAACCCATTACCCCAAAGAGAATCTATGGAGATTTAAGTTACACATTTTCAACTATAGAGACTTCATGAGTTTCCTAGTTTGGTTGTAGGAAGCAATAGTGATGTCCAAGTAAATAATTCTAAACAAACTGATATATTAAATAAATCTATTATTTGACTACATATTTTTCACAATGTCTTTATTAAGGAAGAACTATGATAATTTTGATTCTGCATTGCTACACTCTTATTTAAGAATCGATTGGGAACAAACAAAGTTCTCATCCTGTAGACAATTAAAAGCATGAGCAGACTTTGTGTAGGTGCATCTTTATGGCGCCAGGACATGAGGAGATGTGGTCTTGCGAGAGCTACCAGGAAACCAGGAACCAGGAACCTCACATCCCTCTCCACTCTGGGATCATTGCATGGTAAGCTTCTGCTACCCTATCTGTACCTGTGTGGCTATCTCCCTTCCTGCAGGGAGCAGCCTTCCTGATCCATCTGTACCTAGTTCAGACTTAGTCACTAAGTCTTGAAATTATATCCCACTTTAGTAACTGAGTCTCCAGGAGATGTCTTGAGAGAAATTGGCATGCTTTAGGTTGGAGATGATGGTGATGATGGTAGTGGTGGTGGTGGTCAGAGAGGTGAAAGTGGAGGTGATGGTGGGGGAGGTGGAGCTGATGGTGGTAGAGGTGGAAGTGATAGTGATAGAAGTGTAGGATCATGATGGTGGTGAAGGTGGAGGTCATGGTGGTAGTGATGGAGGTGATGTTGATGATGGTAGTGATGTTGGTGCTGGTGGTGAAAGTCATGATGTGGTGGTAGTGGAACTGATGGTGGAAGTGACATAACGGTTGTGATGGTGGAAGGGAGGTGGTGTTGGTGTTAATCAAGGTACAGGTGATACAGGTAGAGATGGTGTAATGAAAAGGCCCTGTGATTACAGAATTGTCCTTTCTGGGATGTGGAAGGATGAGTCCATTTGGAGGGCATATGGAAACAGAGGGGGATTTTTGGTATCTCTGGAAGGGTAGTAACAATTTCCCAGATCTGTAATAATTCAAAAGTGTATATCAACTATCACACAAAATTCAGATAAAACACATATTGGTTAAATTCCAAATGATGTCTGTCCATAGCCTTAGCCATAACCAAAGTATTGTCGTGGTTTTACAGAGAAACTGAAGCAACAGGATAGTCAGACCAAAAGGGATTCATTAGGGGAACTGGCTCCGTGATTATGGAGGCTGCATCCCACGACAGGCCATCTGTAAGGTGGACACTGGGATACTGTTAGTGTGTTTCACTCCAGTTTCAAAGGCTTCCTAACCAGGAAGCTGATGGCATCATACTTAGTCTGAGGTCAAAGGGCTGAGAGTCCAAGAGTCTGCCAGCTTAAGTCCTGGAGCTGAAAGGTTGGGTGTCTGAAGTTCTGGTGTCCAGAGCAGGAGAAGAGTGACCCAGCTCTCCAGGAGAGAGAGAGAGAGAGAGAGAGAGAGAGAGAGAGAGAGAGAGAGAGAGAACCTTGCATTTTCTGACTTTTTTGGTCTATCTAGGCCCCAGTTAATTGAATGGTACCCTCTCATATTGAAGTCAGATCTTTCCCAACTCAGGCCACCAACTCACATGCCAATCTCCTCTGGAAATACCCTCCCAAACACGCCCAGGGGTAATGCTTTGCCAGCTCTCTACGTACTGCTTAATCCAGCAAAGTTGACACCCGAGCTTAAGCATCACCCTGCTTTCCTCACTAGCCTTGTCGATCACACCTGCACTTAGCCAGGGTTTGAGCCAGGCTTTGCACTCCCTCACCTCAGCAGCTCGGCACTCTGGGCTTAGACACCTCCTGAAGCCTCAAGATCTCCTATGACGGGGCAGCTGTCCACTTCTCCTGCCTGATCCCATGCCCCTCCAGACCTCCCCAGTCTCACGCATGCTGGCCTTACATCTCTTTGCTATGCCAAGTTCCTTCTTGCCCCAGCCAGGCTATTTCCCCTCCTAGAAATCACTTTCCGGCTTTAACCTGATCAGTCCCTCCTGCCTTTTCAACCTCGGCACAGGGACCTCTCTTGTCCACTAGCCCACCCCATCCTCAGAGCTTCCACAGACCCTTGAATTGTTATCCTTATTTTGTGATGATTTCTTCAATATCCTCTTAGTCTCCTGCCACAAAACAAATGAGTTTTAAACTGTGCATTTATGCCCTACCAGGGAGGGGCTTATGCCATCAGTTCAGTGAAAGGTGACACTTTTAATAGAATCAGAATACACTGGAAGATAACAAAAAGCTTTAGAGTGCATCTCACTCCATAAAAATAAGCACTTCTGGGTGAAACTTTAATCCCAGTTCTTGTGTGTGTGTGTGTGTGTGTGTGTGTGTGTGTTGAATCCTGATGTAAAAGATATTCTGTGTCTGGGCTGAAGATCAGACATGTCTCATAGGCATCTATGAAACTATAGATCCCATCTTTTATTTCACCTGTCACTGTGTCACCAATGCCTCTCTTGTACAGTCACTGCAAGGATCCAATGGGTACATATTTAGAAGGCACTTAGAAGACTTCCTGGCACTTTGGAAGCACCATGTGAGTATTTTACAGCACTATGTTTATTATATTTATGTATTTTTGTTCACTACTTTATCTTCAATGCCTATTTTAGTGCCTGGAACATAGAGCTCTCAGCAACGATTGGTTGAATAAACAGAAAGGACCCTGTGACATAAGCCTCCTCGTATCTTCTTACAGGTGAGAGAGAGGATGAGGCTAGTGGATTCAGCACATCTCAAACAGCAAGCACGGAATGAGGATGGAGGGCTGCTTTCCCACCAACAAGTCCATCCCTTTTCCTGCTCCACCGCTGATCTTTCCTTAGGGTCACCATGGGCCAATACAAATGTGTTTACATGTCCACAACCTCTGAGCTTTGCATAAGTAAGTAAGGTCAACCTTAGTTCAAGTGTGTGAACTTCATTCATGAGTGAAACCAAGTGAAACCTATGCGTTTTCTCCATCCTCTTTCAGAAGAATGTTTCTTGGACACCAAACTATTAGCAGATGCAGGAAGAGGCCAACGTGCCTAATGTAGGCACAACTGAACTGTTCCTTCGACTCTGACAATCCCGTCACCCAAACCTAAGGGGCACCCAAGTGAGGGTGGTGTGGACAAATAGAATTGTAGAGCCAGCTTTTCATCCAAAAGGAAAAATCAAATCTCCACTCTTCCAAGGCCAAGAGTGTATCCTGAGCCTATTACCATTGGAAATGGGCTGATGGCTCCGGTTCTGACCATGGCTGATGCAGGAATGATCATGCATACATAACTCCCCACATTGCTCCCAGGCCACCACCTCAGAACAGAGCAATGACTTCGTTTCCTTTTCACATAAGGGAATACACTGGCAGGAGTCCCATGAAGGCAGATTTGGAGTTAATATGGAAACTAAGCTGGCCAATGGGACTGTGACCTATGGAACATCCATCACCAGGGGTGTTCGCCTGCAGACTAGATGACCACCTCCCTCCATGAGAGCCTTTCCAGGGCTCTCCACAGGGGATTTCAGGTTCCTCCTCTCCTTGGGCCTCCCAGCTCTGCAGTCATTACAACAACCTCATTCTGACCCTACCCTCCTCTTGCAAGAATGTTGGTCTCCAAGACTCATCTGCATGATGCAAAGGCACCCCACCCTCTTCTCTTGCTCAGTCTTGATTGGATGCACCAGGTGTGCTGCTGCATTTTATCCATATTTGGGGTCAAGGAACTGGGTGTGCTTTACTCGTGATTATGTGAGAATGTTCCAATACACCCTGGTTTTGGTGAATAACATGGCTGTGTACTTGGAAAACTATCAGCCTTTCAAAGAGCGTGAACATCCAAGCGTATAATCTGCTTCTACACCAGAGCCTGCCACTCTTGTTTTTGTGTGGGAATAATTATTATATCTTAGATTTTTCTCTTTAGAAAGTTCAAGTAGGATTTGCACAAAATCGTAAGAACATTTTTAAAGATTTTTCAATGTATAAAGAACATGAGTCTGAATGTGTGGATCTGGATAAAGGATATAATTTTGTGTAGGATGGTGACTTCAAATGAAAAGGTAGTGTTATCATTTTAAAAAGGAGTGGAATGCACTTCATGGAAACCCAGGCATATACTAGGTAATTTATTGTTTTCAAGTTTGTATTGAAAAGAAATGTTTCTCAAGAAAGGATTATACATTTATTTTTTTCACTACAGATATAGTCTTCAGACAAATTCCCTCAGTCACTCAGTACATTCTTACTGCAAAAGTGAATTTACAACAAGAATATTTATATCTATTGTTTTAAAATTTTTGGAGGACAGGAGAGATGGAAGAATGATTGATATGTGTACGTGGATGTTCCCTAAGATATCCAAACTATTTTAGGATCTGTGGATGGAATTAACTATTATCTTGTCTTTTGAAAAAGAACTGTCAGAGAGGAGGATTAAGAAACTGTTTTCTTTTCAGTGGGAGCATTTTAAAGAGAAGAAATATTGAGCCCTGTCTGGTTTTAGTTACTCAAAGTTATACTAGAATGTTATTTTGAACTGAATTAAAAATTTCTCAAGAATGAGGCACATAGTCTTAAAGACAGATTGTGTGATCATAAAACATCACAAAGGAATGAAGAAATGCATGATTCTGTGTATTTAAAAAGGAAGGAATTGTTTTGACCTTGAACTTGACATGGCACTTCTATAAATTAAACCCCTAGAAACGAGCTTCTGGGAAAAAAGCATTCTAGGATGTGTTAATAAATCATCAGAATATGTGAAAAGCCACATGAAGATTATTGCTGTCATATTTTTACTACCTGAGAAATTGAAACAGGAATTTTAAAAGCATGCATGTTAAACCTAACAAGCCACATGCAAACATAAATAAAACATTTTAATAAAAAGTACATTTTTCCACCCATTCTTCCCAAGGAATGAGTGGCATTGTTTTCAGTTTTTGCAAATCTATTTGCTGTCTGGATAAGAAAAGGAGCTAGATCCTCCTATCTGCCTCTGTATTCAATCATAGGTCATTTTGGTTGATGAGTCTGAAGAAACTCTGGTCTCATGCAGATTCACAGCTGCCAAAAGGAGGAATATCTTCATAGCTTCCTCAGGTGATTGCGAATAGCTTTCTTCCTAAACAAGAACCTGAAAGCAGTAGTTCCTTAAAGGTTAATTGCAACGTGAACTCTGAAACCACTACAATGAATTTTTTGTCCTGTGCGTGCTGATGACAGAATGACATTGAAAGAGCAAATAATGATTCTGAACTAGAAGAAAAGTTTCCAGGCCCTGGTTTTCCGCATGCCACGCTTTGAGAACTGCTGTTTAGCCCACCACTTTGAGTTGTTGTTGGAAAGTATTATATAGAGAAGAGGAAATTTTTAAATATCTAAACAAACTCGGCAGGCTGTTGTGGGAGATAAAAAAACAAATGCAAAAATTGATACCAAAATTTATACAGAAAGATAAAAAGCTTAATAATACCCAAGACAATCTTTAAAGAGAATAAATTTACAGGACATACCCACCACATTCTAAGAGTCGTCATAAAGCTACAAACAAATGATCCAGGTGACAAGCTTCAGCCTTCACATAGACTGATCAGTGAAACTGAGCAGAGTCCACAGGTAGATCCGCAGATCTGCAGAAACATTAATTTTGACAAGCGTACCAGTGTAACTTGAAGGGGAAAGGAAAATCTTTTTAACAAATGATCCTGGAACAAGTGGATATCTATATGCAAAAAAAATGAAACTTGATCTACACTTTAACAAGATAATGAACAGAAAATGAAGGAGTACACCTGAAATTTAAAAGAGAAGGTTATAAAGTTTTTACCAAAAAACATAGGACAACATTTCTTGACATTTATAGCCAAACACTTCTCAGTTATTGCAAAAGAACGAACACGTAGAAAAAAGATACATTGGATTTCATGAATAAAAATTCATGAATAAAAATGGATAAAATTCATTTCATGAATTAAAAATGTCTACTGACAATAAATAAAAATGCAAATTATAGAGTAGGTGGGATATTCCTAATCTATATGTATGAGAAAGGACTTGAAAGCCAATTACATAAAGGACTTTATATATCAAAAACAAAAAAGACAAACAATCCGGTGAAGACTTATCAGGAGATGGATAACTCAAAACGGGGGCATAAGAAGGGCCACAAAATACATGGAACGGTGTTTGACATTGTCAGTGTTCGAGGAAGTGCAAATTAAAACTAGGAGACTGGTGTCTCCTCCACGTTGCAGCTCCTGGTAGGGTTATCCTCCATGACTTTCGGTATGAATGTGCAGAGGGCAGAGTGGGCAGAGCATCTCTTGCTTGCCGGTGGGACTGTGTGGAACACCAGTTGGTAGTTTCTTATAAAATTAAATGTACATCTATCTCATGTTTTAGCAATTCAGCAATAAGGTATTTCTGTATCCAAAATGAAAATGACCCCACACATGCATTTATACAAAAATGTTTATTGCAGCTTCATCCATAACTGCCAATATTTTAACCACCCAAATCTCCACCCACGGGGACTACAAATTCTGGTATGTTCCTACAGTGGCATAATACTCTGCAGCAGAAGGAATAAATGAGGGAGGCACGCAGCACCGGTGAATATCAAGAATGTCTTGCTGCATGAAGAAGCCAGTCTCAGATGTGCACTGTCAGGCTCTGTTTTTATGGAGTTCAAGAGCAGACAAAGCTAATCTGTAGGAATGTAACTCAGCATGTTGGTTGTTCTGGATTTGGGAAAGGGAATATGGTAGGAGACATGAAGAAACGTTCTAGGTTGAAGCCAATGTGCCGCCCTGATTGGATACTGGTTTCTTGGGGACATATATTTAAAAAAATCTCATCCCAGGCTACATGTAAGATCTGAGCATTTTCCTATATGCAATTATGCCTCAATAGAAAGTATAAAAAATACATACTCAATAATTATAACCAAAACTCTTATGAATATTTTCTTGGTTTATTAAATGAGGTGTTCAATCAAATATGCATTTTGATTGCATTATGAATATGAAACATGTTGATTACCAATTCATATTCATTTGGAAACCTACAGGCAGAGGGAGATCTGCTGTGTATGACAGGAAGATGGACTTACCCAGGCTTCAGCGTTTTCAATCTCTTGTCTATTAACATGGTAATTGCCTTTAATGACTTTGTTCTCCTCGGTGTAATCAGACAGGAAACTTTAGATGGAAATGCATAAATTATTCTTTCTCCTGCCAGGAAGAATCCAAGCCTTTAATCCACTTCCGTGCATTTGACTCTTCATGTTGGGAAGCTGTCTTCACAGTTGGACTCAACTGTCCAGCCCTCTTGACAGATGACACTAGCCCTGTTTGGGCTCCCCCAGGTCCCCATTGCAGAGGACAGAGGACCATCCACACTACTGGAAGTCCTGCAGAGCCATGGCCGCTCTCTTCTCCCTGACACTATCACCCCATGACCCAATAAAAACTGTTGGTTGTACCAAATTTCATGGTTCTTTTTGGTTTATGAAATATTAAGCACCCAAAGCAGACACCAGGAGGAAGTGGGAAAGACATCCTGGCCCTGCACACTGGAGAGTGGAATTCAACTTAAGCTCATTCATCACTAAATTAATGAATTTGGGTCAGTGAATGACAACTATCTAAGCCACGAAAATCTGTCTGTTTCCTGAAACCTTTCTAAGTTGAACTTCCCTGGCTTCCTGTGAAGCCTACGTGACCCGCACTCACTCTTGAAGCAGCAGGGGGCTGCTGCATGTCAATCCTGGTCCTACACAGTAAGCCTGGCCAGGACTGGGGAGGGTGTTGGGGTGCAGTCCACTCTGAGCTCAGGTGGATGAAGAACCTGAGGATTTTGAGGGGTGTCACTTACAATCAGGTCCCCTGAGCTGTGTGATAGTGAGGTGGGCAAGACAGTTCAAATTCCACTGAGCTCTGAAGGAAGCTCCTTCTTGAGCTCTTCATTGATCAGTGCTCCTTCCACTTTAAAACAGGAAGTCTCTTCTCTTGACTTGCCACCGAACGATCTCTGAGTTAAGACAGAAGGCACTGTATTTGGGTCTGAGCCACCTTATTCAACATGCTGCTTGTTGGGGTTTTCCATGTCCTGTGTGGATGAGGGGAAGAGTTTCTGTCAGAGGACAATGGTGCCAGCAATAAATCAATTAATTACTAATAAGCTAATCAATAAACACCAGAGCCAGTAATTTTTTCAATTGGAAAAGGGTATGGCAGATTGGGTCATACCAGATCTGGCCTCCAACAACAAGATGGAGAACCCCACCTTCACCTTTATTTATAGTTGCATGGGTAAAGGGGTCTAGAGAGGGAGAGGCTGCTTCTGTGAGGTCCAGGTTGGGGTGGAGTTAGGGAAGCCATTTGCTTACGGAATTAGCACATCCTCAGACAGTGAGCCACTCTGTACAGGGCCACTTACCCCTAGGCTATCTGGAACAGTCTCCCATGACCACCAGTTCCTGGGAGTCAGACCTCTGCATCCCATGGCTCAGCCAAGTCTGATTCTGATAGACATGGATGGCTCCCCGCACTGATTATCAAGGGGACCTCTTGTGCAAGGTAACTTTAATATCCAGATATTTTCAGAGGAACCCAGTGCAGACCTGCATTATACGGGGAAAACTTAAAATCTGACAAATTGTACGGCAAAGACTGAATTTGGGCCAGGTGCAAACACAATGCAGGGATGGGCATAAAGGCTACAGTTAGAAACCCGGATCAGCACCCCAGGCTGATAACATCATCCTCCTCATCTGTGGGATGGGGACCATGATATCCTGTTCTCTATATTCAATTCATGGGAACTTTCTTTTTTTGAAACTCAGAATTATATACAACTAAAACATTGGTCTCCATGATGTTTGCCGCAGCTTCTCAGTCCTTCTGAGGTTAGTGATAGCGATCATTCTTTTGGATTTTTGTCCTGGATTATCTTCTTCCTCTTAGATTCCAGAAACTTCTCATTATAAAAATTTGGGTAGAGGGTGATTGCTGGTCTTTGATCTTCTAGGTCCCTTTCTTTGGTCTCATTCCAAATGAATTCTCAATTTGTATATATGAATATCCATCCTTGCAGAGACAGTGGGTGCATAAGTAGAAAAGAAAACACACATTGTTTCTGTGCCAGGGAGGATTCCTACTTGCAACTAATGCTAGAAGAACAGCTGTCTTGGTTGCAGCAGCTGAGGAGTGCAAGGCTCTGCAAGCCAGGACCCAGGGTGCGGATGGCAACACAGGCTCATCTCCCTCCCTCCTCCGTCTCTCATCTCTGCTGCCTTTGGTGTTGCTTCATTTACAGAAGGACTCAGGTGCTCCCAAGGGGTCTTAGGAAGGCCACTTTCAGCTCCAGGGTTACAATCTATCTTATTAGCTATCCATCAACTGAGACAGTGCATCTTTCCTCATGGCACGTGTGCACGCACACACACACACATACACACACACGTGTCAATTAAGACTTTGCAAGCTTAGATGGGCAGCTGGCATGGGTTCTGCACCCCATCATGGTGGCTATGAGTGACACAGGGCCCTGATCGTCCCAAGTCTGGGTAACATGGATGTTAAGAGGAGTAGAAGTGGGTCCCAACACGAAACATGGTGCTGTCAAAGGAAGGATTCCCAGCAGGTGTAAGCAACACCGGTCTACTTCCCAAGGCCCCAGGTTCACACCTGTTTCTTCATGTGCAGGGCACTGGGCTGATGCTGATTCTCACTGTGGTCCTGGGGTGCTCCACCAGCAGGTGACTGCCCTTGTCCCCACTGTACAATGCTCTTCCTTCTCTCCCCACCTAAGATGAAGTTTGGAACTGGGACAGAGGAAATTCCCCATGGAAATTTCTCAAGAACTTCCTTTCTTTAGAGATTTAGTGGGAAGCATATTTCTTTCCCCAATGAAGATAGGTTAAAATTCCTTTTTCCTTATTTTTGCATGCTCTGATTTTAATTGTTGAGGTATCCATAGCTGTTGTAAGAAATTCCCTAAAACAAAACAAATGTAATTTCTCACAGTTCTGGAGCTTCAAAGTCTCACATGGTCTGAGGAGTATAGAGTCAAGGTGTTGTCAGGACCGCATTCCTTCTAGAAGTACTGAGAAGAATTCACTCCCTTGCCTATTCAAGCTTCTGGAAGCCCCTGTGGTCTCCCACCTTCAAAACCAGCTTACTTTGACAATCCTGCCAATTATAAAGACCTAGGATTAATTCAACTTTGCTGGCTAATTCAGATTAATGTTTCCAATTCCAACTCTTTAGCTTAATCATATCTGCAAGGTCTATTTCCAAGCAGGGTAACAGTCACAGGTCCTGGAGATTAGGAGTTGGACGTCACTGGGAAGTTGTTATTTTCCTACCACTACTGGCTTCAGGCTTCTGGATTCCATGAATTCACTGATTTTTTTCATGACTAAGCCCTTATATCACCTACATGATTATTGCTTTTTTTTTTTTTTTTTACCAAGACTATCATCCAACTTCCATATCTATCTTAGACCTTTGAGGGTGCATGTTTAAGTTCCTCTCTCAGGTCAGCATCTAATATTGCAGGCATATTTTATCAAATGTAATTGAAAATAGAGAATTCATTATAATTTGTTTAGGTTTCCAGTCTTTTTAGCCTAAGGTCCATATTAATTTGAAAAGATAGAGGCTGACCACTGACCTTATATGTTATAAAGTAATTCAATACAGTTCCTGCCTCGGGCCTGGCTACTAACTCAAGGTCATAGGAAGAAGGTAGTTCAATTATCAGTTACTAGGATTGGATAGGAGTGTTGGAATGGAAGGTATAGGGCAAGAGCTACCCTGGAAATGTGGAATTTATTAAGACCTTGTTTGTAGTAGAATCCTCTTATGCTCAGAAGAGTGAGGATTCCTGTGATTTCTGACTCACTGACTTTGCCCTTGACTTTCAAATGAGAGATGGAAGTTTTGTCATGTTTATTTCCCAAGAAGAGAAGTGTCACATCTATCACATCTATCAATGAGGCTTCTTGCATGCTTCTTAATTTTTTTTTCTCTTAGAAGTTTTCCATCACTGTAGTAATCTGATTTTAAGTCCTTTGGGTATAGGCCAAGGAGTGGGACAGCTGGGTCAAATGGTGGATCCATTCCAAGTTTTCTAAGGAATCTCCACACTGCTTTCCAGAGTGACTGCACCAACTTGCACTCCCACCAGCAATGTATGAGTGTACCCTTTTCCCCACATCCTTGCCAACACCTGTTGTTGCCTGTGTTCTTGATAAAAGACATTCTCATTGGGGTAAGATGAAATCTTAAGGTGGTTTTGATTTGCATTTCTCTTATAACGAGTGATGTTGAACATTTTTTCATAAATCTGCTGATTGCTTGTAGATCTTCCTCTGTAAAGTGTCTGTTCATTTCCTTGGCCCATTTATTGATTGGGTTATTGGTGTTCTTGGTGTAAAGATTTTTGAGTACTTGGTAGATTCTGGAGATTAGTGCTCTATCTGAAGTGTGTGTGGCAAAGACAAAGGACTTAAAATCAGATTACTACAGTGATGCAGCCACATCAATGTTCATAGCTGCTCAATTCACAATAGCTAGATTATGGAATCAACCTGGATGCCCTTCAGTAGATGAATGGATAGAGAAACTGTGGTATATATACACAATGGAACATTACTCAGCCATAAAGAAGAATAAAATTATGGCATTTGTAGGTAAATGGATGATGTTGGAGACTGTTAGGCTAAGTGAGATCAGCCAATCCCCAAAATCCAAAGGCCGAATGGTCTCTCTGATAAATGAATGATGATGCATAATGCGGGGAGGAAGGGTGGCAAGATTGGAGGAAGGATAGATAGCATAGAGGGAAGGGAGGGGTGGGGGCGGGGTGGGGGGTAAAAATAATAACAGAATGTGTGACATATACCATTGCCCTGTGTACATGCATGAACGCACAGATGGTGTGACTCCTCTACTCTGTGTACAGCCAGTGAAACAATAGGTGTACTCCATTTGTGTTCAATGAATCAATAAGTAAATTAAAAAAAAAAAAACTCAAAAAAAAAAAAAAAAGAAGTTTTCCAAAATCTCATGCAGGAAATTCTTTTGGATCTAACACCTAACCTTGATTTTTTGCCTATTACAATGACTTTTCACTTTAACAGATAAAATAAGAATGACATCTTCACGTGGTTTAAAAACTACGTCCCACTCTTGAGATCAATGATAGGTATTGCTGTTTTTTTCTTCTTCTTTTTTAAATAAAGATTATCAAGTGCCTTAGAAAAGGCCAGCATTTCAGCTTTGGAACACTTCAAGGTCAGAAGGGAGGGAGAGTGCCCACTGGGTGGGCAGACCTGAGCTGCGTCCTCCGTGTCACTGTTGCGGTGCAGAGAAGCACAGGTGCTCACTCCCTCTGGAGGCCTGCTGAAGCAGAGGAGGGGGGTTTTCAGAAGAAAGGGCCAAGCAGGGAGCTCTGGAAGATGAGGCTCAACAAAAACCAGGTGTTGAAGCAGGAATGTCTTCCACAGGGGATGCAGGGGGTTTTTGAAAGGTAGGAAATGTCTTGTAGGGGAAATGAAGGGTTCAAAGAAAGACAATGGCCTGGGACAAAATCCAACTGGGCTCTGGGTCTGGCGTCTGATTTTCAGTCTTCTCTGTGGACAATGTGACTCTTCTTTGGTTGAGGACATTTCAGTGGGAGAATGGCAGGCGATGGTTCCCCTGGAGCTTCAGAGATAGCCCTGCTCTGTGCCTGCTGGTGCTAGGTGCTCTCAGTTTTAACCCAAAGCGGCGTCTTTTGGGGTGTTGTTGCCTAAGCCCCAGCAGTTGGTAGGAAAGCAGAATAGCCCATGGCTTGCATCTTACAATCTGTTGTCGTTTCCATGGGGGTGAAGAGCAGCACCTTCCCAGTGGCAATGGAATTCACAGGAACCCCAATCCAGTGAGAAAATATGCCTTTCCGTAGCCACAGCTTATCTAAAGGACAGCAGGGCAGCAGGAAAACCTCCCACCATGCTGCCCCTCCAGTCATCAAGGTCTCAGTGATTTTATTTTATTCAACTTATTTCCATTAACTGAAGCACAGAGCATCTCCAATACCAACATGGACAACATTAGAAAGAAAGAAATGCACTTAACCCTTGCCACTCACTTTATTATAAATCCCTCCCAGGCTGCTGAGTTGGTAAGATGCACAAGCAGAAATTTGTGTGTTCCAAATTGCCTCCACTGACGGCAGGTGGAAGGCCACAGGGCCCACGCAGCATTCTCCAAATTGTGTGATTTGAGGAGGATGTGTGAAAATTTGCTCTTTTTCTGTTGTTGTTTTTAGAGAAAACACCCAACAGATGCTTTGAGGTTTTTAAAACCTTTTTCTGTTTCAGGGGCATCGAGTTCCTGAAGTAGGAAGGTGGAATTTAGACATAGGGTTCCTGGGGAAGGTGAATTTAGAGAGTGGGGTCCTCAGTGGCATCTGTGTGGCCACAGCCAGTGCTGCAGGTCGGCAGAGGATGGCACCCAGGTGGTGAAGCTCCGCCCCTGAGTGGGGGCATGTTCCAGCATGTGGGTGCTCGCTGATTCTGATGGGAAAGGCTTGGAGGCACGGTTGAGCCTGGGGTGCCTCCAGGATGAGTTTTTGGAGACATTGTGCAAGAAATAAGTGGCTGCAGCCAGGGTTCTTAATCCTTTGAGTAGCATTTGGGTGACTGTCCCCGCTGCTACAGCCTTTCTTCCCCTGCATTGGTGCCTAATGTGGTGGACAGGTCTTCCCTCCCTGGGTCATCCAGCAGCCACCAGCAGGGCCATCCCTGTTTCCCACTCTTTCCACAGATGCCCAGGCATGGCTTTCAGAGACCTGCTTCTCCAGAGAGAGAACCCAGCTCTGGAATCCTCTGTTTCAGGGCAGACGGCATCAATGTGGATAACTTCTTACTGGTGAGTGTAACTCCCATGCTTATAAAATACTGTGGTTGTGTTTGTAGTGGTTCTTTCCTGTTGGGTACTGGCAAAATTTTGGAGGATGAAAAGGTAACATTTTAGTTTGTTACCAGAACCAAGACTGAATGCCTTAATATGCATGTCTGAGTCTAAGAACACCTCTTTAAAATTAAATATACTTGTCACATTGAACTATTGCCTACGGATAGTAACCAAGTCCTTTCTTCTATTAGTGATGAAATTTACCCAAAAGAAAAATAGCTAACATGATGAAAAATTTCACTTATGCAACTAATATTACCAACATAGGCAACAAAATAACACAAGGATTGTTGGGATATCTTTTCCAGATCAGTGCAGAGGATTTATTCTGTCATTTCTCATTAAAAACAAAACCAGATTGATGACATGGCACATGCATTGGATGATGACATACTGAAGCATCAGAACTCTGAGTAGGTCCTAGGGCCCACGATGCCACTCAGGTCTACCCAGCCTCCACTCCACATGATCGTCTTTTTCCCCAAAACTAGCTTCTCTTTCTTTCCTGCTCTTCCTTCCCTCCCACCTCCTTCCTCCTCCTCCTTCCTCTTCTTCTTTTTCTCTCTCTCTTTCTTTTTCTTCCCCCTCTTTTATTGGTAGTAATATCAGCATACATACCTTTAATTCCATGTTATAAAATGTGATGATGTAATTGAGAGTTGACTGCTTTTGATAGACAAGCAACATACCTTCCAGGGGTCCTGATGGTCAGTCTCAAGTTTTACCCCAGGGCATTTTAAATTTGGAAATGGATTTTGTGTGTGTGTGTGGTGCCAGGGATTGAACCCAGGGCCTTGTGCATGCAAGCCAAGCACTCTACCAACTGAGCTGTATCCCCAGCCCTAGAAATGGATCTTTGACAGTGATTCCTGACTCATGCTCAAGAGCTTTAGAATTGGAGGTCCATAACCACAACTGCAAATTCTTCAGATGTTTTTAAGGCTACGACATAATCAGACTTCCCAGATTAAGTCTGTTTCAGAATCACCTTTCCTCGCTCCCGAGTTCTTGCAACATGAAAGGACACAGAATATACCACGCCTGCTCTTCTTTGCTGGCCTCTTAATCTACATCTGACAATTTTGTGTGTGCATATTGCTTCTCCAGGGAAGGATAATATTATCTTCTTCTTAATCTCTTACAGTTCCTTGTGTGATTCTTATGTGCATAGGGAGTTCAAAACATTCTCATTGAATTGATTTTCATGATAAATGAGAAAAATATTGCTTTGTGGATGACATTTTACTAACCTTGCACAACTCCCCAAATGAAAATTGTCCACTGTATTTTTAGAAAAAATCAAAAATTAAGCAAAATAATAAAGATGGTTTATAAAAGGTATGATTTCTAGGAAATCATTTGGGATTCAGTGTTTCCCTGATACTACTGATGTCAGTGGAGAGAACCAGAGTCCAGATGATAATGAAAAATCTTTATCCAAATATTGCTATTCGTGGAATTGATGAGAAGAAATCAATGCATTTAATAGAAATGCTTCACTATGGTACTTTTCATTTTAAACCTCTTATATCTTAGTTACTATGGTTATTTAAACATCTGCATATTAATAACTTAAATCAAAGAGATTTTGCTAGATATGAAGTTTAAAAAAATTAAAATAATATTGAATTTTTATATTTAAATATTATCACAAAGAAAATGCAAATATCCTTG
The DNA here is from genome assembly GCA_020662805.1 of Glaucomys volans. Classification (NCBI taxonomy): domain Eukaryota; kingdom Metazoa; phylum Chordata; class Mammalia; order Rodentia; family Sciuridae; genus Glaucomys; species Glaucomys volans. Next base: position 668,961 of record JAJEJO010048708.1, on the reverse strand, counting down.
AAAAAGTCTTATAATTAATTTAAGAATAGTGTAACTGCTTCTTCACCATGTGTAGGCTAAGACCAAAATGTTTACTTCCTATTGATTATAAAGTATTGCTTTTATAAAATGCAAAATCATGCTCATGAATGCCAGGCAATGTTAAAGGGCCACACAACATTCCAAATGCTTGCTCTTGCTTTCTGTCCTCATGCAGTGAGTGGGTGACAAAGGCTTCATGCTGGTCAACAGTCTGTGGGCCACACTCTGAACAGCAGAGTCACAGACATTATTTAACTAAGAATCATACAGGAAAGGACCTGCTGTCTTCTCAAAATAAGGAAACAGAAGACCTAAACGTATGTGCGTGTGCAAACTGATTCTAAAGTTTACAGAGAGGAGCACAACACACAGAGTATTCTGCATGATGTTGTTGAAGGACAGGAGCAGATCTGGAGACGGATGCTACCGGGTCTGAAGTCACAGGAGTCAAGACAGTATGGAAATGGAGCAAGAAGAGACAACAGGGCAGTGGGGGGACAGAGTCTAGAGGCAGAGACACATACATTTGTTCAGTGAGCTGTGACAAGGAGAAACAGGCCTTACACACTTCACAAAATCCAGTTCCTCACAGGCCTCGATGTAAAATGCAAAGCTCCACGAATTGTAGAAGATCAGAGACAGGAAAATCTAGATGATCTTGGGTTTTCTGATGACTTTTTGGATAAATCACTAAAGGTACAATCTACCAAAGAAAGGGCTGATAACCCAGACTTCGTCAGAATTTAAAATCTCTCCTCTGGAAAAAACATTGTCAAGAGGATAAAAAGACAAGCTGCAGATGGAGAGAAAATATTTGCAAAAGACAAACGGGATACAGCATTGCTAACCAAAATATACAGAGAACACTTGAAACTCAGCAGTAAGGACAAACAAGCTGATTTTAAAAAATGGGCCAAAGAACCTTTATGGAACCAGTGAAAGGGGCTGGACAGATGGCACACAGGGCTGTGAAAACCTGCCCCACAGCTCACACAATCAGGCTGTTAGGCAGCTTCGTGTCACTGTGACAAACACCTGAGGAAAACGGCCTAAGGAGGAAAGATCTACCTGGACAGGTTCAGAGCTTTCAGTCCACGGTTGGCTGGTTCAACTGCCTTGAGCCCAAGGTGGGGCCAAGTGTCATGGCGAAAGGACATGGGAAGAAAGCTGTTCCGCTCATGGCAACCAGAAGCTGGGGGGAGGGAGGCACCAGGGACAAGGTGTAGTCACCAAGGGCACAGCCCAAGGACTCACTCCCTTCAACTGGGTCCACCTCCCACAGTTTTCATTACCTTCCAATAGTCCACATAAATGATTAATCTGGCAAATGGATTAATCCACTGATGAGGTCAGAGCCCTCGTGATCCAATCATTTCCTAAAATTCCCCCCCCTGAACATTGAGGGGTACGAATGATGGTGGAATGAGACAGACATCATTACCCTATGTACACGTATGACTACACGAATGGTGTGAATCTACATCGTGTACAACCATAGAAACGAAAAGTTGTACCCTATGTGTGCACAATGAATCAAAATGCAATCTGTAAAAATAAACAAATAAACCAGCAGTCAAGTCATAAAATGACACCCGGGAACTTTGAACTCATATTACTAAGAAAAGAAGTCAATCTGAAAATGGTGCAGTTACCTACTGGACCATTCCAACTGCATGACATTCAGCAAAATGAAAAACTATGGAGGGAGCAAAAATATCAGTGTCTGCCAGGGACTGGGGAGAAGGGATGGAAAGGCATAATACGGATCACTCACAGGGCCTGGGCTGATACTGTTGTAAAATGCAAAACCACGCTCATTGATGCTGCAACAAATCTAACCTACTCTGTGAAATGCCACAGTGGGATTTATAGGTCGTTGTACCTCAGGAGTGAACCCTGATGTAAACTTTGGACTGTTAATCATGTGTCAAAGTTGGCTCATCTGTTTTAAGTATGTACCACTCTGACAGGCGCTGTTGACAATGAGGTGGGCTGTGCGTGTGCGGACACTGGGAATATACAGAAGAGCTCTGCTCTCTGCTCAGTTTTGCTGTGACCCTAAAGACACTATAAAATAAATTCTATTAAAATTACATCCTGTAAAAATAAACCTTTAATGAAGAAATATGTCTTGATAAAGTTCTGATAGTTGAAAATCTGAAAAAGCCATAGTTATTTAGCAATAATCAAGGCAAAATATTCTAGGCAGCAGACTCTCTTCACTATGAACAATGTTAGCAACTCCAAATGGAGTGGCCAAGAAGTCCAGAGATGTCTGCCAGCTCTTGTTATGAAAAGTTGTTTTGTATGGACAACAGAGAAATAAACAAGATGAACCCAAACAGTCAATAAGAGATAGAAATCAAGTGTACAAATGTGTAATTTTAAATAAACTTTGATGGCAACCAGAGATTTGGGGCTGACTCTGTAGCCTTTAATTTTCTTCTCTCTCTTTTTTTTTTAACTTCAGACAGGATCGCACTGTGTTCTCCAGGCTGACCTTAGGCTTCTGGGCTCAGCAATCCTCCTGCCTCAGCCTCCCCAGTAGTTGGGGCTCTACATAGGAGCTGCTGTTCCTGGCTCTTTTCCACTTCTGAGCATGCTCTCTGCAGCAGGAACAGAGGGGCATGGGACCCAGGAGGTGTCCCAAGGTACCCAGCTTTGCAGGGTGGCCGGTGGCCAGAGTCTGATCTGCAGCCTTGTGGGTGTAGAAATCCATTTCTGGGAGTGTGTTCAGGGTTGAGAGCAACCACTCACATCAAGAGCAATCACAACCCTTTCCACAAATGGTGCTGGAAAAATTGAGCACCCATAGGTGGAAAACGGAATCACAATGAAGCCTCAAACTGCATGCAAAAATTAATTCAAAATGAATTGGCTTAAATTAAACCATAATTAAAACTATGAAACTTAATACAAAATCATGGAAAAAGGACTTAGGAAGAATGTTCTTACTTTTTTTTGGCAAAACACAATCCATTAAAGGAATAAAATAAAATTAGTCCTCATTAAAAGTAAAGAATTTTTCTCTAAGATGACATGTAAAGAGGATGAAAAGACAAGCCATAGCACTGGGGAACTTACCTGCACACCACCTATCTGACATCTTACTGTTGTCTAGAAAATATAAAGAGCTCTTAAACCAAGCTATCCAAACAGAAATCAGGCAGGGAGCTAACAGACATTTCGCCATAAGCAGCTGCAGATGGCAAGTAAACACAGCATAGGATGCTCAACATCATTAGCCATCAGGGAAATGCCAATTGAAGCCACAACCAGCTATTGCTCCACACCTATCACAATGGCTAAATTTTTAAAAATACCAATAACAGCAAATTCCAGCAAGGATGCAGAGAAGCTGGGTGACTCCTGTGCTGACAGAGGCCCTGTGGCCTGGTGCTGCCACTCTGAAAGTTGGCTTGTCAGTTTCTAAAAACCAAACATGACAATAGAGTTCAACTCAGCAATCCACAGTGTGGCTGTGAATTGGTGACAGGCATTTATCCAGAGAAGCAAGAGTTTACGTTCACACCAGAAACTTTACGCAAATGTTCATCACAGCTTTGTTTACAGTGATTAGAAGCCTCCTGGATGTCCTTGGGAGGATGAATGGTAGACAAAGAATGTCCACTAAGCAAAGGAAGGAACAAACCATCCATGCCTGCCAGCAAGTTGAATGAGTCTGCAGGCAACTGTGGGTGGAAAAAGCCAGCCCCAAAGGTTGCCTAGTATGCGATTCTATGTACATAATGACTTTAAACAAATCTTTTAAAATTGGAGGAATGGATTAGTGATTTCCAGGGATTAAGTTCCAGGAAATGGGGGTTGGGGCAGATTTTTAAAAGTGGGTGAGATTTTATAGGAAGGAAAGGCACATACCTGCTCCACATGTAGATTGTGGCAGTGGATACAGGAACCTTCCCCTGCAACAAATTGTACAGTACCACTCAAATGAGTACAGGCCAAGCTGGAGAAAGTGGAGAAGATCAGTGGATTACGTCGATGTTAGTGCCCTGGTTGTGCTATTATAAGTGTCGAGCACTCCTAATCCAAAAATCTAAAATCTGAACATATTCCAAAATCCATTCATTCTGAGGGCTGACCTGATGCTAAAGTAGAAGATTCCACACCTGGCCTCCTGTGATGGGTAGAAGTTGAAATGCAGGTCGCCTAAAAATACTGTATAAGTCAACTTCTTGTGCATAAGGAATTTAATGTTTAGACTTTGTTCCCACCCTCAAAATATTTCATTATATGTGTGCAAATATTCCAAAATCAAAAACATTCCCAAATCCAAAACACTTCTGGTCCCATGCATTTTGGATAAGGAAGACTCAACCTGTACTGTAGTTTTCCAAGATGCCACTGTGGGAAGGAACTGGGTAAAGGATGTGCAGGATCTCCCCACGATGTTCAAGTGTGAGAATGGACTGGGATTTCAATAAATACTTCAGCTAAACAATGGCTCTTCTTTCACGGATTTCCTTGAGATGTGCCCTTCTGGGATGCCCTTCAAATGAGCAGAAAGGGCGTGGGGGCCCTTTGTGAAGGCTGGCCTCACCGTGGTGTGGATCACATGTGCACATAGCAAAGCAAAGCCCAGCCAGAAGACTTCCTCTCCCACAGCGAACCATCCTGAGAGGCATGCGAAAGCTTCTTCCCCTTCCTCTCTCTAAGTTCCTAACAGACCCCATGAAGAGCCTCCTGTGGGACACATGCACACAGGCTTCCAGGCTGTTTTGCTGCATATTCTAGTGCTACAATCTGCATCCACACCAGTTCCTTTTGAAAAGTTTGCAGATGTTTGTGCTTTCCCTGCTGAGTACCTGAGCCACTAATTTCACTCAGAATTCAATGCCCTTTTGTTCTTCTACAGCCGTAACAAGTTCAAGGGTATTCCCAACACTTTCATGATCATAGTAATTTAAAAAAAAAAAAAAGTTTTGTCTTTGATCCTACAAATGTAGACTCCAAAACTCATAGAAAAAGTTTCAGACGGTAATAGACACAACTGCAGAGTAAGTCTTCTCTGAATAAAGCAATTACTATGATTAGTTACATGAATTTCTTCCAGTCCACAACCTCAAAGACTCCTCACTTTTCTCTTTACTATCTCTTGCAAAAAATAAATAAGTAAAAGATAATATTCCCCTGAGTAATCTTCTAGTCTTCCTGTTCAGAGGCAGAAGCATGGCTGCCCACAGAGGTCTCCAGGGCCTCTGGGACCTCAATTAATTCATCAGCTAGCTAGGGGGTTTCCTGGAGAAGTGCCATTACATAACACTGAGTGAACTATGTCCTCAGCGGGGCGGGATGAAGAGTGAATTAAGAGATATAACAGCTCCTGGCTGCTTATCCCTAAGGCAAGGAGGTGAGTTTAGACAGCCACACTCCACTGCCCAGCCTTCCTTGACTCTGGACCACCATCTGAAATCTTCTTTCTCTATGTTTCCTTCTGCTTTGGTCCATTTTTTCCTGAAGTTCAGATTCAAACCTAAACTTGAAAAGAGGATTGTAATTCTCTGTAGTACCTGGTAGTTGCTTTGGGAGGTTCTGCTCGAGCTCCTGCTGCTTCCTAATGAGTCTTCTGCGGGCAGTCACTGGAGCTGGCCTCGCGGTCGGTCGCCAGCACCAGCCTCAAAGACTTTTTTATTCTAGCGTAACTGGAGTATGTTTCAGGAAACTAGAGCAAACCTCTGCCTTGAAGCTCTGCTCAGTACTATTTTATCTGTGTAATTTCTGCAAGAAGAGAGTGAATCTGGTGCTTTCTCGTTCATTAGACAGAATGTGCATCTATGAAGCACCAGGAAGATATTTTATAAATGAATGTCGATATTTCCCCTTCCAATGTAATTAGATATTCTGTTTCAATCCAAGGCTCTTATTACAGCCAGAAAGGAATAATGAAGCTTTCAAACATAATACAGCTGGGTAGAGTTCAGCTTCTGCACAAAAAGAAAAGCAGGCCAGTTCACCCTCTGAGCTGGGGAAGCGGGCAGCCAGAGGACGTCGGCTCCTCTGCAGGGAAGGGAGAGGCACAAGGAGACCCAGGGCCCAAACAGGAGCTAATGCTGTTAGCTGCACAGTGCCTGTTTTAGTCAGCTATTTCCTGTTGGGACTAAAAGACCTGACCAGAACAATTGTAGAGGGGGAAAGTGTATTTGAGGGCTCGCAGTTTCAGAGGTCTTAGTCCACAGAAGGCCGGCTCCGTTCCTCGGGGTTGGAGGTGTGGCTGAACATCTCTGCAGAACAGGGTGGCAGAGGGACTCAGCTCACACTGCAATCAGGAAGCAGAGAGAGACTCCACTTTCCAGGTACACAATATATACCCCATCGCCCCCAATTAACCACCTCCTCCAGCCACACCCCACCTGCCTCCTCGTACCACTCAGTTAATCCCATCAGGGATTAGTTCACTGACTGGGTTAAGGCTCTCAAAACTCAATTATTTCTCTTCTGAACCTTCTTGCATCCTCTCCCATGTGAGCTTTTGGGGGACACTTTATATCCAAGATATAACAATTGCCTAAAATTTAAAAAGGGATAGCAAGAATGAACATGAGTTCCACGCATGAGCTTCCCATTCCCATGGGGATCACTGAGAAGACCACCATGCTTATAAGGCCTGCAGAGAATTTTGATCGCAGGTGTCTAGTCCATGTTCTGCTCCTAAAAGAACACCACAGACTGGCCAATGCATGAAGGGAAGAAGTTGATTTAGTTTGGGTCCTGGAGCCTGGGAGCCCAAGGGAGAGGGGGCATCTGGTGAAGGCCAGCATGGCAGAAGGTGAACAGGCAATCATGCATGCCCAGGGGAAAGCAGGAGGGGTAGACGCACTTTGTAGGGACTCTGTTCCAGGATCACTAACCCATAACGAACCTGGCAATAACAATGGTCTTTCACGGGGGCCCACCCTCATGACCTGGTCCCCACTCATTAGCCCCGCTTCCCAACTCTGGGAATCCACATCAAGGATCAAGCCTGGGACACACAGATGTGGGGGACACATCCCAAGCAGAGCACTCAGTAAGAAACTGATGCTGAGCCTGGGTTCAGGGATGCTGGAGCTGCCCAAGCATGCCTGTTTGCCACCCCAGGAGGTCCTCGGGAGAAGACTAAATGGCTGCTGATCTGGCCCAACTGGAATGGAAGTAAGGTAGATGACATGCAGAAAGATGATGTTAAAACTTGCTGCCCCCATGACGAACTCCACCTGCTTGGAGGCTGAGCTGGGGCTGGGCTTCCATGAGGGCAGGAAAGCCTGGGCTGGGGCAGTGGACAGCTAGGACTCCCAGCCATCACCTGCACCCAGTGAAATGGCCCAGATTACTGGACAACTCTGAGAACCAATGGCCTTTACTTAAAATATGAGTGAAAAGTGCTAAATTAATGTAAAATTGAAATAAGGACTGTGTAGAATACACAGCACATGCTCATTATTAAAAAATATTCATGCTTCCCAATCCTAAACCTGCCTTGTATCCTTAGCATAGACCTTTTCTCCACTGTCTAAATCCATGTTTTAATGACCCATACATCAAAGACAATGGAAACACTTTATATTTTATAAAGAACTTGCACATTTTATATTATTTTTGGTAAGTCGAATAAACCCTCTTTAAGGATATGTCAACCTAGATTTCCTGGTTGACTTTGCACTAAGTAGTTGATTGATGTGAACTACCATTGATGTGCCAGGGCATCTGCTCTCTATCCTTGGGTGCTCAATGCTCAGTTCTGATCGCCAAACTCTCAAGTTAATTTCTCAGCGCAGAATTCAGAAGAGCCCTGTGGCTCCAGCCTTGGGTGAACTGAGTCCTGAGAAAGCAGGAACTAGGAGGGCTGTGTCCATCTGTCCTTTCCAATCACCCACTAGGCCGGGAGGCATGTCAGGTGGGTGCATGGATGAAGTGGGGTGCAACTGGGCCCACTGCAGAGGATTGCCCAGTTCACATCACTATTCTAAGGATGGGGCAGAAAAAATGTGTTTATAAGAAGAGGTATTTTTAAAAACCCAAATTCACAATTTGCAAAACACCTAAATAATAATAATAATAATAATAATAATAATAATAATACTGTCTCCCCTTTCTGACTGCCCACTGCATACCAGACACTGTTAAAACTACTTGGTATGAATGAGCTCGCATGATCTGCCCAGCAACCCAATGAAGTGGCTACATTATTATCCCTTTGTAGGGATCAGGAAACTAAGACACAAGAGAGGCTGAGTGGATTTTTAAGATCAAGAGCCCACAGCATAGTGAATATTTGAATTCAAGGCAGGCCAGGTCCCAAGCGTGAGCTTATGACTGTTAATTTCCTTCATTGATTAATATTATGTGGATCATTTGTACCATTTCCTGCTTAGAGAGAAACCCTTTACTAATCCCCAAGTTTAAGCCCTGAGATTTATTTATTCAGGGTTGGTGCAGGCATTTAGTAACTGGAATAGTTTCAGAAAAAGCAATTACGGCTCTATTTGAAATCCAAGTATATTAGGCATCGTGGATTTTATTTCCAGTTGCAAGCCCTTCCCATCAGGTTCACTGGTGATTATGTTTGAGCAGTTTTTCAATGGCACATAAACCCCACTGAAGTCAGCCATGGGCCACCACCGTGAGAAGCCTGCACTGTCTCCAGCTGAAACAGATGGGCCCAGGGGCAGAGAGGGGTGAAGCAGAGCCTTGGGAAACCCACTTCAGCAGCACAGAGAAATGAGAGGCTGCCAGGAACAACACAGTGACACCCCAGTGGCGGTTGCTAGCTGTTGCCCAGGACCACTGTGCACCAAGCCTGCCACAGGTCTGCCTCACGCCAGGCAGTTCACTAACCTGGCTGCAGGGAGAAGGTCTGCTTCACACCCCCATCCTGCAGAACCCCCAAATTACCCTAGTGTCCCCCAAGGCAAAACACATATGTGGCCACAGGGCTTCTGTGAAGGTCCAGACCATCACATAGCAGTAGCATGACCAGGACAACCTCGCTAATGCCCGAGCAGCACCTCCCATCCTGCCCCACCCTGCAAAGGGCGAGACCAACACTGAGAGTCTCTGAGACGCGACATGCTTGGTGAAGACACACAGCAGGTGCAGGGCTCCGGCCACGGTCGGGCAGCACAAGGGAGGCTCGCCGAGGACATCTGGAGTGCCTGGGAAATGATCAAGGTCAGACAGCTGTTTGAATTTTACCTTTAAGTAGTTTTTGGTGTGAGACAGGAAAAGGCTCTGTATTAATTTCGTGGGGCCACTGAAGCAAAGCAGTTGTGCCCCCTCATTCTTACATCCATCCCAAGACCCTGAGTGGAGGCCTGAAGCTTTAGACAGTACTGAACTCCACGCCCGCCATGACCCTTCTATGCAGGCACACCTATGTCACCTCTGATTTCTAAGTCATGCCCCATACGAGACTAACAACAAAAACTGGTAATAAAATTGAATAATTATAAAATACAATGTAATAATACTGTTAGTATCACTATTATGGTTTGGGGCCATTATTAAATAAGTGCTACCTGAAAATAAACACTGTGACATCACAACAGTTAATCTGACCATTGAGACAGCCACGAAGTGACTCATGGGCTGATAGAGTATACAGGGTGGATACGCTGAGCAAAGGAGTGATTCATATCCCATGTGGGATGGAGCAGGAGGGTACACAATTTAAAACCTATAGATTGCTTATTTCTGGAATTTGTCACTCCACACTTTCAGACCACAGTTGACTGTGAGAAACTGAAGCTGTAAAGAGCAAGCTAGCTCGTGGGAGAGGACCTCTGCACCACAGACTGGGCAGCTTGTCACGGCAGAAATCTATTCTCTCATAATTCTGGCAATGAGGAATCCCAAGTCACGGAGCCAGCAGCATGTTCATCCAAGGCTCTCGAGGAGAGTCTGCTTCCTGCTTTTCTCTCGGCTTCTGGTATTGACGGAAATTCTTGGCTCTCCTTGTTTGCAGACACATCACCCCAATCCCTGCCTTCGCCAGAGGCTGGCGTTCTCCCTGTGCATCTGCGTCTTTGTCTGGTAAGGACACCAGTCCTGTGGATCAGCACCACACTGACGACCGCACCTGATTACATGCAAAGTCCTATGTCTAAAAGTGGTCAAGTAGCAGGACCCAGCTCCTCAGCCTATCTTTGTGAAGGATACACTTTACGCCTTCACAGGCGCCCTGCAGATTTGGTCGACAGGGTTGTCGCTGATGAAGCCGGGGATACACATCCGTAAATTATTGTGAACTCTTCCCTATTGGCTGTGGCATGAAAGTGCCAGTTTTTGATGACTCTGCCAGTTCTTGCTTAGCTTATTTTTTTCTGATTCAAATATTTTCTTTATCAAGAGAAAAATAACCTGATTTTTAGAAATGTTAAGGTTACAGTAAGAGAAGAAAAACATTTTTTAGTCATTAACATTTAAAAACACTCAAGTCTGAATATAGTATCACGTAAGCCAAGAATAACAGAAAATGCTCAACGAACCTCACATTTCGGTGCCTCTGGCTTCCCTGTGCCTGTGCGCCTCTGTGGTGTTTGGAACACCTGGAAGCAATTATCATCAAACGAATCTACATGTACAAAGGGCAGAAAAATTCAGGTATGGAACCATTTTGGTCTTCACTGAATTTTGGGTAATTAGTCCTCGGTATTTCCTTTTTTAAAAAACTTCAGTGCTGAAACATTTCTTCCCTTGCATTTATGTTGAAAGTGTTGCAGAGCATGGTTACTGATCTCCAGGAGGCAGAGTGGAATGGGGCTGAGTCTGCCTGAGCCATGGTGTGCCCGGTGACCGGGCAGGGCTGCATTCCTTGGCCACCCCATCTCCTAGAGTCCCTGACTGCAAATCGCAGGAAGGGGGAAGCTCAAGGCTCTCACTGCTGCAATCAGGGAGGGCTTCCACCCCAGGGAGCAGTGCTGCCTCCTAGATTACCAAGACATAGGATTTACTGAGCAGGAAATCTAAGCCCCCCACCCACCCAGCTGGAGCGAACTGGGTCTGAAACCAGGGTTTCCTGGTGAGTGGGAGCCTGTTCCCTTCCTCCGCTGCTCCCTCCCTGGCTCTGGCCAGGAATGTACTTCTTGTTGCTGTGAAGTACCTATTACGGACATTTGGTGTCCATGAAGTGGATGGCCGAGACCCTTTTGCACCAGGGCTGTTCCTCATGTCGCCCTGTCTTCCGGCCCTCCTCATGGTGTATTCCAAGGAAGTCACAGGAAGCATGAACATGGCAGACCGTTTCCCACTTGAGGCTGCACCACAAGAGCACTTCCATCCGCAAGCTCTAATGAGCTTCTCCCCACCAGGCTCACTGCTGGCGCCACGGACATTATGATGTGGAAAACGATTCTCTTTCATTTATAACAATTGTTTATGTTAGGATATTTAATTTAAATAAGTAGATATTCCAGGTGTACATCGTGATGATTTGTATACGTTCTTTACTGAGATCACAGCTGAGCTAATTCACATGTCCATCGCCTCACATAATCACCACTATGTTGAGGGGGTGGCAAGGACACCTAAAATCTGTTCTCTTATCAATTTTCAAGGGAACGGTACAGTAGCTGACATATGGAAGCAACCCAGGTGCCTGTCGCCATTTTCAATGTTGTGATTTTTTTTCCCCATCTTGTGATTAGTTTTCTGGTGTCTTCCAAGGTGTTTGAGGAAATGATTAGAGAGGCGGTGTTGGGGCTTGCCAGGCGGCATCAGTTGAAGGCAGGACGTCTCATAAACTGTTTCAGAATGTAAAGCATATCCTGATATTCCAATAAAATAGAATCTCAGCCCTCTAGGGATTTTTAAAAAATCCATGACATATTTTCTATCCTATCCTAAGAGCATCTCCCTCTTTCTAGAAGGAGATGCTTCTAGAAAATGGGGAAGCCTGAATGACCGTCCTCTATAAAATGGGGCAGTTGTAATAAGAAGTTCCCTAATGAACTTCTGGTCCTTTGAGAACTAAAAAATTTCAGTGGAGCAAAGGAAAGGCCTGCCAGTTGCGGGGGGAGTGAGTGGTCTTATGAATGACTCATCGTTGACCATGTTTGCTAAGTACTAGGTAAGGGGTTTAAGTCTGGGAAACAATCCCTCCACGCACAGATGTCAGGCCATGAACAAGACCAGAATTAGAAGTGACACTTCTTTAAATGTAAATCTCTTCAGAGCCATTTCCCAATCCTGAAAAAAATGTGCTGTCAGCAGCAAGCAGTCACTCTGTCCTGATGGATGACTCTTGGGGTCATCTGCCCAGAGTAACTGAGCTGTTGCAACTTCATTCCTTCCCCTGCAGGAAACAGAAGGGCTGTCGGGATGGACGAGTGCTCTCTGCCGATGTGTATTCAGCACAATTTTAACATACGCTGTAAAGCCAGGCTTCATGTGACGAGGATTCATCAACAGAGAGCGAGCTGGAAGACGTCTATCCATCTTCTGGAAATGACTTGCAGATTCCTTGTTAGCACAGGTGTGCCTTCACCCCCACCCCTTCCCCCATGGAAGAGATAACAGTCCTGTCTTATGAGCGAAAGTCTTCTACTCCATCAGCAAGCAGTAATTTAAAGCAGAAGCCCAAGGCATCCTTCATGTCACAGGCGTGTCTTGGCTGTGTTTCGGGCTCCGTCTGAGATGGAGATTGTGTATAGGACATTCATCAGGAGGGGGTAGGAGGAAGTGGGACTGGATAGAGGAAGAAGCTGGAGAGAGGGGAGGGAGCTGCAGTCACAATGGGGTTCTCAGCAGACCTCACAGGCTTCTCACAAGATGGGATGGCACAAGTCGGGGAGGAGGAGCCACACCTTTATCTCCCATATTGATAGTTCTGAGATACCGCTGCCCTTGAAAGGAGGGAATTTTTCAACCCAAAAGGAAATGATGATGGAGGCGTGTCTGATTGGCAGTAGGACTGGCATCCAGGGAGAGTACTTACCAGAAGAATTCTGGGTGGCAAATGCCAGTGTTCACTAAGCCATGTGACCTGCAGGTGGTTCTGTGTCCCCTCACAGCCTTGAAACTGATTGATTATGTCTACTTCATAAGGGATTGGAAAGGAATCCCTATCAAAAGTCTAACCCAACAGCTATAGATTTCTCCCCCAGTGCTGACTCTGGAAAACCAAAGAGCGGATATTAAAAAAGGATCCAGGGGTGCAGATTGAACAGACTCTCCTCTTATGGAGCATAGTGCTCAATGTGAACGACTTCTCTGACAACAAAACCCTTGTTATGTATTGAAATTCATCCCCCAGGAGTATTGTCTGACCCCTCTGTTCTACAGTGTGACCTGCCTTTTGTGTGAACTCCCTGTGTGAGTTTCTATGGCTGCTGTGACAAACTACCACAGACTGGGTGACTTCAAAAAACCTGCATTATTCTTTTACAGCTCTGGAAGTCAGAAGTCCAAAATGACCTTATAGGGCTGAAGCCAAGTGCTGGCAGCAGTTCCTTGTTGGGGTCAGTGGAGGCCCCCCGCCTTTCTGCCCTCTGCAGGAAACCCTCACTACGCCATGTCCCTTCTAGAGTGGAACCTCTCTCTATTCCTTTCACTACGGCACTCCACACGGGTCGCTTGACCTGCTGGGATCATCCAGAGCACTCTTCCTGTCTCAGGGTCCAGAACCCCATCTGCAAAGTCCATTTTATCATACCAGGGAACATTCATGGATTCCCAGGACCAGAACCGGGTGCGTTTTGGGGCCCCAATCCACCCTAGCACACACCTATGCTTCTTTATCTTGTAAGACACATTGTAATCAGCCCAAGGGTCTGTGCGCCCCAGGACAAAGGGGAAGCTTATCTCAGTGTTGCCTTCAGGACCAGCAAATGTCACCCACGTAGCAAGTTTCACAATGCTTGCCACATTGAATCCAAAGCTTATTATCCCCACTCAAAGCACTAAGTCATGGTGAGGGACGATTAAGGTGAAGGCCACATGTGTGAGAGGCTAGATAAGGGAGGGAGGGGCTCAGCTCTGGGGGAACTGTCCTGAATCCAGGCCAGTGACAAGCCTCTTCAGAGGGTCCTAGGGCTAGTCTGCCTGTGGCTGAACCACTGAACGAACAGGAATGTGAAGGTTTGTTTTTGTTTTGTTTTTCACTCAAACTTTTCCTGTTTCCACTTAAAACTATACAGGCCACTTTCAACACAAAGTAGACCTTCAAATATAATTTGGCTTTTGATCATTTTATTTTACAATCATTCATAAAGAAACAACGTTCCAGTTAGCTTTAAAAGATATGTAGTGCTAATTAGTAAAATATTGAAAACAACATTTTGCTGCTAGCTTGCAAAATTATAAGCATTTTTATAATAAAATACATAAATATTTTTAAAAATAATAATACTTTAAAAAATATTTAGGGTCATTTTAATAAGTCTTCCTTCATTTCCTGGGGGGGCGGTTACTGATGATTGAATCTAGGGGTGCTTTATCACTGAGCTTCATCCCTAGTCCTTTTCGATTTTTAATTTTGAGGCAGGGTCTCACTAAATTGCTGAGGCTGAACTTGAACTTGCTGTAGCTGACACTCACCACGCATTGAAAAATAGGAAGGAAAGAAAGACAAACTATCACAAAAATTATTTCAGGAAGAAGCAAAATTAATTTAATGAAATGGTTTGGATTCTTCCAATCCCTGGTATCCCCCGCCCCCCCAAAAAAAGAAAGTGGCACGCACGTGGCTCTGGGCCTGATGAGCAGACTCACACCCATGCAGCTCTTCAGTCCACTGGTGCAGCGCACCTGCATCTCGTGGTGCCAGAAGCGTTCTTTCCCCTCACAGGTACGTTTCTGGGACATGGCGCCTTACCTGTTCTGAGAGCAGCGCAGGTTGTCAGAGGCACTGGGTACCTTCCCTCTCTTAGAGCTGTGGTGCCTCTTCTAGAGACGGCTTGGATGGGATGGGTTTCACCTGGGCCTTGGGTCCCACCTGTGACTTGGTATGAGGGCGTGACACCTGGGAAGGGGGTGTCTGGGCCAAAGCATGGGGGCGAAGGGGAACAGGGGTGCTGATGGGAAGGACACCCAGAGGAGGCTGCTGGGTTTGAACCAGTCTGTTCAGCTGGGGCCGAGGAGGGGGAGTTTCAGGTTCAGACAGCATCCGACCCCAGAATGAGAAAGGGAGTCACCTCTGAGGTTTCATCTGTTCCCCACTTGATTTTTCTCTGGGGTGCTCCCCTTTCTTTTGGGATCTAAATGGAGGGGTGCTTATGAGGCTCCAGTTCCTTAGGCTGGCTGGTCGTGTTAACCCACCCCTTGGGGTGAGCAGTCTCTTTTTTGTTGACCTTAGTGATTGGAATCTGGTTCTTCAGCTAGCATAACTCAGTTCCTGAAGTCTTTCTATACAGCCTATAGAGCCCCAGCTACCCGCCCCCTGAGAGAGCAGCTCCCACTGTTTCCATCCCCATGACAATGACGGTCAGCAACTTCCTGGTTGCCCCTTCCTGCTGCTGCCCACTTCATGCTCTGGGGTCTGCTATTCACAGCTTCTCATTTCCCAGTATTGCACATATGCCCACCACTAGCATTTATTAAGTGCCTGGTGTCTGCTGCCCTTTGGGCACTGCTAAAGGCCTGATTAAGAAAGGAAGCAGGGACAGTCCCTCCAAGATCTTCACAGGCAAGCCAGGAACAGCAAGACAGACATCTTGTCAAAAGGGCAGGTTGAACCCCCAGAAACACATGAGTCTGCTGAGCAAGATACCAGAGGGCAAATGGGTCAGAGGATGGCTCGTCCAATCAACCAATGTGCTGTGCGGAAGTCCCCCTTCCAGTGAGGCTGGGACGCAGCTCGTGATTGGAGCTGCCAATCGTAGAGAGAGACGTAGCAGGAGAAAGAGACCAGGAGGGAGGAGAGAGAGAAAGGGCTGGAACTCACGCAGACTAGAGTTAATCAAATATGAGTTGGCTTGCGTAGATTTAATTGGATATTAGGTTTTAGAGATTTAGCTTTAACAAGAACACACATCAGAGTGTCCCCTCAGTTCAAGTCAGTTGCTGCTGAGTCCCACAGAATCCACCGAGCAAGAAGCCTGCGATTCCAAGCTCTGGTTTCCGAGGCCCTTTTTTGCTGCGCCTCTTGAATAAATCAATCTTTCATCTCTCCCAGTGGCATCTGTCCACCAGCTTAGGCAGAGGTCAGATGGAAACGGGCAGTGACTGCCCAGGCTTTGAGGCCCTGCTCCCTCTCCGTGGCTGGAGGAAGCCCTCATGTGTCAGAGTGTGATGACCTTCACAATGATGTCACATGATGCTTCGGAAGGAGGCAGGTGGCTCAGTAGGACACTAATCTGGAGGTGGTCTGTGCTCCATCAGCAGACTTGTCCCAGGACACCCAAGCCCCTGGGAATCCCTCAAGGGCTCTTGGAACACCACAGCCCAGCAAAGGGATGCACCATACACTGGGCTGTGTGTTTGCTGTAGAACTTAGGAAAAATGGCCTTGCAAATCGCTTCTGGTTTCTTCCATCACAGAAAAAGCAACGCCAACACCAGATACTTGCCCTAGGGGACAAAATTAAACACCATCAATTCTCAGGTTCAAACTAAAAGCAAAAGTTTTCAGGAGCATAAAAGTATGAAAAAATATTTCCTATATTAAAATAACAGGCATTCTTGAATTATTATGACCTAGAATCAGAATAATTTGCCTGGTACAGATATTTATAAGGTTTTCTTTTGTTTGTTTGTTTGTTTGTTTTTAGAGAGGCAGTTGAAGAGAGAATAATGAAAAGAGTGAAGAAGAGTAGGACCAGAAAACATTATCCTCTCTGAAAAACTGGAGGAGAAATATGTCCCATGTTACAGCTTCACTTTTATGGTCAAGGTGCAAATAATATTCACATGCAGGCAATTATGACTTGTGCTATGAAAATATAATTGGTGGATCTATAAATTAGATATTTTTAATAACTTTACTTTCTATGTCCTTTGCATTTGTGTTCCAGCACTTCTGTTAACGCTCAGCTCTGCTGGTCTGATGCCTTCATGGAAGACTTTAAATCAGAGCCCCTGGGGAGTAGCCAGGGACAAAGTTCCCACTTGATGGTGAAGGTGGAGACGGTGCAGCCTGATAAGAACTGCACCTTCTGAATTCAGCAGGAAGCTCCTGGAAGCTTCCAGATGCCTCAGCCCAGCACAGGTGTCCTCCTGGTTCAGGTGGACACCTGGTTCGGGCTCTGCAGTGCCAACGACTGCTTGGTTTACTACAGAAGAGAACACTTTGGTGGCTCAGAGTTGCTTCTGAAGTGCCTGGAGCCAGCTGCTCCGCCACCCTTCCCAATGGCTTTGCAGACCATTTGTGTTAACTGGCTTAACTTGAACCTACCAGAGTGGACAATACTGCCTGCAACCAGACTATGACCAATGTATAAGTGGACAGTTGGCCTGAAATGAATTCCAAAAGATGGAGTGAGGTCAAGCTGGGTGTACACACACATTTCCTTGTACAAAGCAGACAAATGACAAGAGGAACCAGGTTCTTAAAGGTATGAGGGCCACTTTCACACGTCTCAGGGTAAAACCTGGTTGGCTTGCATCGTAGCTCAAGAGTGGTAGAAATCTCCAGACTTCTCTGTGGTTGGCCTGGCTTCCTGGAGTAGTGTGGATTCTTGGAGCATGGGGAAAATACTTTCTGGAAATGACCAGACACTGCAGAGGGCGTGGAGGCCAGCATCCAGGCACAGGAGCATGGTGTGGAGGAAGAGCCAGCAAACCTTTCCTCAGAAGGGAGGCTGCAGACCCAGAGGCGCCAGTTTGGAGAAATGCTCGTATCAATAATGTTGCCTTGTGGGCTGCAAGAGGCTTGTTGCCTGATGCTGGGGTATAGAACTTCTCTACAGAGCAGATCTTAGGGTGTCCTTCACAACTGAAACTCATGGCATGGTTGCCTCATCTGGAGGCTTGCACATAACCCCAGGGAATGAGCTGTCCTGTTTTGTACTCTCCAGACTCTCACCTAGTACATGGGTGAGGTTTAGAGGGGCAAGAACTGGAGACTTCACTGTGAGAGGAGCTCTGTGCCATGCACACGTTGCCTACATTCTTATCCCTGTATCCTTGTGAAATAGGTATCACCTCCATTTCACAGCTGAAAAAACAGAAACCTGAAGATTAAGCAATTCCCACGTTTGCATAAATTGTAGGAAGTAGGTTTGGTGATCCAACCTACACGATCCGACTCCCTCACCTGTGAGTGGGATTTACAATTAACGTGCTAGCCAGACAGACCCATCTGTGCAGGCTGTCTTACAGAATGGGGCAGGGACTTCCGGCCACCCACGTACCAGAGTTGGAAGGACTCAGATGTCACCCTGCCTCTAGGTCCCATCCTAGAGTCTTGGAAGAGGCCTTCCTAAGCGAGGGCTGTGGATCTGAAGTTTTGTTCACTTGCTGGTCACTTCATCTCTTATGTTATTTGTACCCATTTTTCTTTGAATACTAATAAGTATTTTGCATAAAGCTTAATAGTGGTTAATTCAATAGGCTCAACTTGTCTTATGATGGCACTTTTCTCTAAACAGAAAAACATTAGTCTTTAACAACACAGAGGGTAAGTCCAATCCAGCAGACCCTGTTAGTTACATGATGGACTGATGAATACACTGGAAGTGTCACAGCCCAGCATGTGAAGAAGCCACATCCATTCCAATTTTAATTATATTAAAATACAGAACAGATATAGTACATAAAATTTTATCAACTCAGCTGAGCAAACAATTCATTTTTCTACACAATTGTATTCTAACTGAATTCATCCTTAGCCTAAGCCCCTTCTAATGGTCATGAAAGACAGCACTCAGCCTTGGTCATTTTAGACAAACACAGGCATTTCCAAGGGTTCTCTGTCATCTTCCAGCTTTCTTCTCAGTCTTCCCTGGGCTTGTGTCTGAAACCTGAAGTGATGGTGGAGGGGCATGAGGACTGATGGGGCAAGGGGCAGGGCAAGGGGCAAGGCAAGGGGCCTGTGATTGGTCGTGGCTCTTCTATTGTCCACACTGGCTTTCCCTGGCTGTCCTTCCCTCCTTGCCAGCATCCCTAGAAGGGCCTGCTTTCTTAGATGGCTGCCAGTCCTTGGCCCAGTGGCAAGATCCTGCCGAGTGTGCTGTCTTTGAGGACCAGGTTCTGCTCCTTCATTGGATACATGGTTCACTGGTCCCTGTGCTAAGTTGAAGATCTGAGGGCAGCGGTAAAAGACAGGCATGAGATGACAGTGTTACACCAGAAGTTTTATGGAGTGGCACTTGAACCAGCTCACGGGAGAGAGCAAGTCCCTTCTGGCAGGAGACCTCTGAGACAGAGCAGCAAGGGCCACCAGTCAGGAGAGAAAGGCACAGATGTCCTGAGGAGGGAGGAGTGGGAGAGGGGCTTTCCTGCCTAGAGGAGGGTGCTCAGCAGCTAGGTGGGGAGTCTCTGGGTCCCTCCACTCTGAAGAGCAACAGTGATTTGGAGAGACATGGAATTCTCCTTATCTGTGACTAGCAGATGTCGCCTGCATACTTATGTGGTATGCAGAGCAACCAGACTCTAAATAGCTTAAAATAGGATTATCTTGGTTGTACTGAAGCAATTCAATGTGCAAGAATTTCACTTTGATGCTGACAGGCTTTGAGTCAATGGCCCTGTGTTGAAGAACTGCACTACACAGGGGCCAATGACCGGGGACCCCATCTGACCACCTTACATAGCAGTTCCTCCGCAGTGCTGGCCACAGTGAGTGTGAGAGTCTCAATGACAGCTCCGACATCATGTTTCAAGTGCTTCAAGGACATTTGGGAATCTCACCTTCCCTCTGGGCTTCCGGTGGTAAGACAGGGTTCTTCTCCCATCTTAAATCTGGGCATTCAACAAAAAAATATTTTAAAGTGAGATATAGAGTTGACAAGAAACTAAGAATTCCTCAGACACTAAAAAGTTAGCAAAACCAGAAAAACTCAGTGCTATGGACTGAGAGAGCCTGTGCTCATGGCCCAGGAAACCCGCTGCCTCCTGCCTGGATCTCCAGTGCCATAGACCGTCCCCATCCTTCCAAGCCCAGGACTGAATGCAACCAGGCTCACTTGTGCATAGATGCATGATCTATCCTCCTGCAAATGTGCATTAACTCTAATTACGGTTAGCAGTTGAGTTGTATATAGCAAGTATGATAAAGAGCATCTTGAAATTAAATCTGTCCCTGAAAATTAAATGCCTGGGATTTTCATCACTACCAATATTGACATAGAAGAGTAACTACTCCATATGTGTTTACTGAATGCCTTAGTTCATACCTAATCAATGAATGAATGATGAGATTTTTCTAATACAGCTTCAAGGAAAACTTTTCAACCTGGCCCAATTATTTTAATGGTTTTCCTTTTGCCGGGGAAGCATTTGTTTTGGCAAGAAGTCTTTCCACTCAGTATCACAGATGATGTCATCTGTGATGAATAATAGGTCCCTCCTCTTTCCATAGGTGTTACTAGTATTTCTTCTATATTCCCCTCAGGCTTCAAAGAGGAAAATAATAAAAATAACAAAATAACAAAGCTCACATCTTCACTGCTTTGTCCACTCTTCTGTGTATCTAAAACTAGATATAGATTGGTTTTATGGTATACAAAATGACCAAATATAAGAACATTGGTTCTTATACCAGCTTTTATAATAAAACAAATAAGCCTCTGAATTAAAGAAAAGGAATAACCAAAGTGAAATATCTGGGGGCAGAATTTAAATTTAAGAGCTCCTCTTGCCTTGGTAACTACATTTTGTTTCTGGAGAAAATCTACAGTACTAATTTTAAGATGGTTTAGATTTGATTTCAGTTTTTCAAGACATTTTTATTGAAGAAAATGTGCTATCATTGTTCAGTAAAATAATCCAAGCTCATTGATATCACCAACTACTCTGTAAACAGTAAGTGCAAAACAACTGAAGTAAGAAATGAGAGCGTGGTGGGCACAGAAACACTTAAGGTGAACTCTCCAGCTAGAATGTTAAAATGCATAGCTTCTAATATAGTCGTGGACACCAGGGTACAGGTGTGGGTACAAGTTTGTGCTGTGGGTACAAGTTTGTGGATCTCAGAAATGCTAGCTTGTGGAAGTCTTGCTGTGGAAGAAGGGGACATGGATTTGTGTGGGCAACATCAGTGGTATTAGTACAGTTGGTTCAGTAAATAGTTGGAGTTCTGCAACCTTCCACCACTGGGCCAAAGCTGGGCAGGCCTCTGGCCACCTCAGGCTAATTTCAGTCCAAGAACAGAAACGGAACCAAGGGGTGAGGTGGGAGGCAGGCAGTGCAAGCTGCATGTTAGGTGGAGTTTGGTTTAGAGGGTGAGCATATTGCTTAGGAAGTAGCATCGACACTATCAGGCTTTATTCGTAATAACAGTAACCAACACAATGCCAATCCCTGTCCGTGCTTGAGTCCCACCCTTTCCTGCTCTATCTCATTGATTCTCACTTTTAACCAACGCAGTGTTCAGGGGTAGAGCAGCTTGCATAACTTCACCAACCCGACACGTCACAAGATTTGAACACATGAATTTCATTGGTAGCTCAGGGCTCTCACCCAACTCTACGCTGCCCTGTCCTTTACAGTTAGCCTCCACAGTTTTTCCAGAGCCTTTATTCATTCAGGATGTTTGACAATGTGCAATGCTGCTATGACATCAAAGGACAATTCACTGTCATTGCTTGATGATCACACCTTAAATATCAATTATTATTATTATTATTAGTATTATTATTCATTATTATAATTTGCTTTCCTTTCAGCTTCTTCTTTAGATCTTGGATTCCCTTGTTTACTTTTGGTAGTTCTACTATGTCCATATTTTTCTAAGACAATCTCTCCTTATTCTGCTTGTGTAGATCTCTGCATGTTCTTTTTGCAAAGGTAAATACGTTCCATGGGGTTTGCCTGCTTCTCACCCTGGCGACCTCGCTCCACCCATCCTCGTGCCTGGTCAGCTTGGGGTGGTGGCTGGTGCATGGACTGAGTGCTGCCTCCGTCTGCACCACACGCCCCGCATCCTCTCTGCTGCAGGGCCATCCGTCATTTAGGAAAGCAGCGTGGGAGCCACTTGCCTGCGATGAATGTCCTCTCTGCTGGCTCCCCATGACTGTCTGCGCCCGACGAGCCCGTGCAGAGTCACCCACGCCGGTTCCCAGGGTCGTTCGCTGGGAACCCCAGTCGGGGCCAAACGCTGTGAGCCATCATGTTCCAGGTTTAAAGGCAAACAGTTACTTCCCCAAAATATTAATCTACGTGTTCCTAAAACAAGGACAATCAAAAACTTGAACATTCCACTGCATTATCCTTTGTTTTAGACATTTAAAACAAATGAGATTTACATGAGTAGAAACAAAATTGCTTTGTTTTAAAGATTTTAGTCCAATTTGACAAAAAATGTTAATAGAAAAGAAAAATTATGGGCAATACATACTTGTCCCTTATGATTTCGTTATGCTACCTTAGGTATCCAATTAAATGCAATGATTTCCTGAATAGGTATTTTTCCGTAGTTTTTTGTTAGGATTCCTCAGCATCCACTCACATTGGGGCAGGTTAACCCTCTGGTGTGGGGCGCTGTCCTGGGCATTGCAGTTTTTAGTAGCATCTGTGATCTTAGCAGCATTCACCTCCCAGATCCAGCAGCAAGCCCCAGCAAAGACAATGGAAACCCTTCCAGAAATTGCCAACGCTCCCTATGGGACCAAGCCTCCTCCAAATGACAGACCCACACACGGACTTTCTTGTTTCACTTCTGTATTTTTCAGAGCTATAAGACTGCAACTGGAAAGATATTACCTTTAGGCAAAAGAGACATCATTCCCAAATGAAGTGACTACATACGTGTAGAGAAGTACGTCGACGGGAGCAGGAAGCCCTTCATTCAGCTATGACACAGTGTTAGGTTCCCCCCCAACCTTAGCAACTTAAACAAGGAACCTCTGATAGCTCAGGCTGGGGTCAGGAAATCAGGAGGGCTATAACTGGAGGGAGGTTCTGGTCCAGATGTCAGCCAGGGCCCCATCACCTCAAGGTTCAATGGGGGTTCCAGGGGTGGTTCTGAACACACTCAAACTGCAAGTATGTGAACTTCAGCTGCTCCTGAGCTGTTGGGCTGAGACCTCTGGCTCCCTTGGCTTCTTCAGAGTGCTGCCCCAACACGGTGGCCAGCTTCTACCAGCAAGAACGACCTCAGAGTGAGAGAAATCACAGCTGAGCTGGAAGCCACATGCTTTTCATCATCTGATTTTGGAAGTGATATTGCATCATTCCTGTGACTTTCTATTTGTTAGAAGTCGATCACTCTGCCCAGCCCACACTTGCTGGTTCAGGTGTGAATTTTGGGAGGCAGGCCCACTAGAGGCCATCAGAGAGGCCTCCCACCAGCAGCTCCATCATATGAATAATCAGCTTCTTTGACAAAGGAGGATCAGGCACTCCTTTGTTTGCTGATGCTAATTCCATGGCTTGGGGCCTTTTCTCAACCATCTGTGCTGTCCTTCTGAGTACTTCCCATGCCCACCTTGGCCATTGAGTCCCCTGAGCCAGTCAAACTCCCCTCCCCGACCCTCATCAACACTAACTCTTCCCTGTCAGAATATCCAATGACTCACAGGAATCATCAGTGACCCAGTAATGGGGGAAATCCTCCTTCCCTTGCTGGGACAGTAGGCAGGAGATGGTAGTCTCCCCGTCCCATAGAATTCTGAAGGCCTTAGGGGGCAGCAAAACTTACTGCAGTTTGCTTCTCAGTATCCAATCCAAGCTCCCTGTTCACTGTCTCATTGAGTGGGTTTTGGTTTCTCTCCCTTGAGTTCTTTCTGTGAGGTGGAGACTGATTCACTTACCTCTTACGATGTGAGGAAATGCATTGAAAGTTCTCAGGAGGTGGTAGAATTTATTAAATGAAAGTTTTCTTACCCTCATCGACTTCTATAATGGAGTAGTTATTAATGACGCTTCAAAGGTAGGGTTCAGTGTTTGTGACAAATTGCAACTGAGTTTATCAGGCTTCCTTGGGTTTAAACCTGCGGGGAAGTTTCAGTCATTTGAGGAAAAAGCTCTGAATTCTATAAAACCTGAATTGGAATGAGCTTTTGAATAATGGCTTATTTTAATTTGAGGACAGCCTATGGGAATTAGATTAGCTTCTCTGTACTCACTACTGATTTCGGCTAAAACTTCTGACAGAGGCATCATTTTAATCAGAGTGCAGGAAAGATTCCTGGTACAGAAAGCAAGAATTCTGGAACCAGGCCTTTCATCAGCTCTTGGGAGCACTTGGGCATGAGTCTTGATGTCACAGGCTTCATTCGCTTCCCAAGTTGCAATGAACGGGGCTGATGGACGAGGCGATTTCCAAGGCCACATTCTAAGCTATTCATCTCTGGTAAACAACAGTGTCATGGGGAAAATCACTCAGTAAAGCCGAAAAGATTTTCAAAAGATGTCCATAACTTTTGTTTTTCCTTTGGAAAGGACTTTTATTCTCTATTCCAAGCTAAGTATATAAAAATGAATTAAGCTGTATGATTTTGCCACTACTTCCAAGTCACAATGGAAAGTTGCAGAAAGTTTTCAACAGGAATTTCTAAAGGTTGGAAGTTGCTAGTGACCAACCGACTTGGAATACAGGCAAGTTAAAAGGAAGAATTGAACGTTGATTTTGTTTTTCTAGGTGGTTGGTACCAATGATTAACCATAGTGGATAAGAAGAAGGGTTTATCTATAGAACTCCAGCTAATAAGTGAAGAAGGCATAGTAGGTGTAGAATATGGCCACGATCCTAGTGAATGAGTGCATTTATCAGTGAGCATCGCTTACAGCACACATCTGAGAATGGCAGACGGATTCTGGGCACCTTTAAACAGAGGCCCACCACCACCACAGAGGTCCTCTTGCCGCAGAAATGGGACTGGACTCTGATGAAGTTCACCAAGATCCTGGTACCTGTACAAAGGAAGTTCAGAAGACAAGGAAACATGTCAGTAACAATATATGGATGCAAACTGCACCACATCCATTCTGGAAGGTTCTCGAGGACACACTGATCTTTTTACTTTTGCAAATGTACTATAAGGAAAAGATTGTATGAAAAGATAAAACACTACTGATTAAATGAGACATAAGCAATTTATCAATCAATCATGATGTGTGGGTCTTTTTCATATCCAGATTCAAAGTGTTAAAAATATAGAGAAGAACATTTGTGACAATAGGAGAGAGTTTTGAATTTGAGTAGAGATACTTGAAACTACAATTTTAAGATGTGATAACAATATGGTAGTTATGTTAAAGAAAAGCAGACCTCATCTTTGACACATGCTTTGACACGTTTATGCTTTCTGGGATGAATGAGGTGGCAGGGGGAGATGATATAGAGGGAACATAGATGCATTAATGGTCTGACATGGAGCTGGAGAGTGAATGTTGGAATAGCAGGATTATATGGTAAATCTACTTTCCATTTTCTGAGGAACTTCCAGACTGATTTCCACAGTGACTCTTCTATACATTTCCACCAACAGTACAGAAGAGTTCCTATTCTCCAGATCCCTGCTAATAATTACTGTTATTTGTGTTCTGGATCACCATTCCTATTGAAGTGAGATGGAATGAATCTCAGCGTAGCTTTGATTTCCATTTCCCTGAAGGCTAAAGATGTTAACCTTTTTCTTTTTTTTTCAAATAATTGCTGACCATCTGTACTTCTTTTGATAAGACTCTGTTCAGTTCAATTACCCACTTATTAAATGGATTATTTGATTTTTTGGTATTGGATTTTTTGAGTTCTTTATTTATTCTGGATACTAATCCCCTATTGGGAGAATAACTAGCAAAGATTTTTTCTCCCACTCTGTAGGCCATGTCTTCATAGTGTGGTTTCCTTTTCTTTACAGAAGCTTTTTAGTTTAATGCCATCCAGTTGTAGATTCTCTTTATTTTCTGAGCTGCAGGAATCTATTTGGGGAGTTGCTATCTGTGCCTCCCTGTGGAAGTGTTTCACCTGCTTTCACTTCTCTTTCCTATCCTTTCCTTCCCCTTCCTTTTCCTCCCTCCCTCCCTTCCTTTCTTTCTTGCACTGGGAATTAAACCCAGGTCCTCATGCATGCTAGGAAAGCACTCTACTACTGAGTTACCCCTCAGCCACTTCCCCTATATTTTCTTCTAACAGTTGTAGAGTTTCCGTGTGATCCATATTGAGTTGTACAGTGTAAGAGAAAGGATGTTGCTTCATTCTTCTACAGATGAATATCTGGGTTTCCCAGCATCATTTATTACAGAGATTGTCTTTTCTCCAGTGTGTTTTTGGCACCGTTGTCAAGAACCAGGTAACTGTAGCTATGTAAGTTTGTCTCTGTGTCTTCTATTCTGCTCCTTGGTCTATGCTTCTATTTCTTTTTTTTTTCTGATTTTCCTTTTGGCCTATATTTTATTTTATTTCATTTTATTATTTTATTTTTTTAAAATTTATTTTGATTCATTGTACACAAATGGGATACAGCTGTTGTTTCTCTGGTTCTATACAAGTAGAGTCACACCATTTGTGTAATCATACATGTGCATAGGGTAATGATGTTTGTCTCATTCTGTTATTATTCTTACCCCCCTCCCTGACCCCACCCCCTTTTTTTCCGTATGCAATCCATCCTTCCTCCATTCTTGCCTCCCTCCCACCCCACATTATGTATCATCATCCACTTGTCAGAGAAATCATGCGGCCTTTGGTTTTTTGGGATTGGCTAATCTCACTCAGCAATCAATAAGGAAATGGGCAGACACTTTACAGAAGAAGACCTACAAGCAATCAACAGATATATGAAAAATGTTCAACATCCCTAGTAATAAGAGAAATGCAAATCAAAACCACCTTGAGATTCTATCTCAACCCAATTAGAATGTCTATTATCAAAAATACAAACAACAATAGGTGTTGGTGAGGATGTGGGGAAAAAGGTACACTCATACATTGCTGGTGGGATTGCAAATTAGTGCAGCCACTCTGAAAAGTGGTGTGTAGATTCCCTAGAAAACTTGGAATGGATCCACCATTTGACTCAGCTATCCCACTCCTTGGCCTATACCCAAAGGACTTAAAATCAGCATACTACAGTGATGCAGCCACATCAATGTTTGTAGCTGCTCAATTCACAATAGCTAGATTGTGGAACCAAACTAGATGCCCTTCAATAGATGAATGGATAAAGAAACTGTGGTATGGAATTACACAAGGGAATTACACAATGGAATATTACTCAGCCATAAAGAAGAATAAAATTATGGCATTTGCAGGTAAATGGATGGAGTTGGATATGTTTCTATTTCTATGACAGACTCTGCTGCTTTGTTACTGTGAAGCATAGTATGATTTGAAATCAGCTATCTTGATGCCTCCAACATTGCTCTTTTTGTCCAGAATTGCTTTGATTATTCTGGGTCTTTTGTTCCTTCATATGAATTTTAGGATTGTTTTGTTATCATTCCATGAAGACTGTCATTGCTATATGGATGATGATTTCATTGAATCCATAGATTGCTTTTGGTAGAGTGACTTCCTTAACAATATTCATTCTGCTCATTCATGAACATGGGAGGTTGTTACATCTTTTGGTGTTTTCTTCAATTTGTTTTTTCAGTGTTCTGTAGTTTTCCTTGTAGAGAGTTTTCACCTCTATGTGTCTGGTAGAAATTGATCCATTTCTTGCCAATTTTCAAGTTTGTTGGAAAGTTTTCAAAATACTCCCTAATTATCTAAGTGTTTGAAATAATCCCTGATGATCCTCTGGAATTTTATGGTGTCTTTTGTAGATATCTCATGTATATCCTCACTTTCACTTCTGATTTTATTAACTTTGGTTTTCTCTATCTTCCTTTAATTAGTTTGAGAGGTTTTCTACCTTGTTTGTTTTTTCTAAGAGCCACCTATTTATTTTGTTGATCTTGTGTATTTTTTCTCTATTTCATTAATTTTAGTTCTGATTTTCATTGTTTCTTTACTTCTACTAGGGTTTTTTAAAGGTTTGTTTTTGTTTTTGTTTTCTGAGGTTTTTTGTTTGTTTTGGTTTTGAATTTTTTTTTCTTTTTTTTTCTTTTTTTTTTTTTTTTTGCGGTGCTGGGGTTTGAACACAGGGCCTCGTGCTTGTGAGGCAAGCACTTTACCAACTGAGCTATGTCCCCAGCCCCTTGTTTTTGTTTTTGTACCAGAGATTGAACCCTGGGGCACTTAACCACTGAACCACATCCCCAGCCCCTTTTTGTATTTCATTTAAACATAGGTTCTCCCTGAGTTTCTTAGGGCCTGGTTAATTTGCTGAGTTTGATGAGGCTGTCTTTGAACTAGTGATTCTCTTGCCTCAGGCTTCCAAGCTCCTGGAATTACAGGTACATGCCTTTCTATTAGTTTTGGTTTTGTTTTCTAAAGCCTTGAGATATATCCTTAGGTTATTTATTGGAAGCTCTCTGATTATTTTTTTTTTTTAATGTAGGCTCTCAGACTTACAAACTCCCTCTTAGGACTTTCTTCATTGCTTTTGCAGATTCTGGTGTGTTGTGTTTACATTATTATAGGATTCTAACATTTTTTTTAAAAATTCCCTTCCCCCTGATTTCTCCAGTAACCCACTCATTTAGAAGCTCAATCATCATGTACTTACGTGATTTCTGTAGTTTTTCTTACTGCAACTGTTCTACAAGCACTTGAAAAGAAGCTATTCAACTGATGTTAGATGAAATATTCTATGGATGTCTCTTAAGTCCATTTGCTTTATAGTATCATTTAAATATGTGTATCTTTGTTGATTTTCTGTCAGATGTCTTATCTGCCAGTGAGAATTATACGTTGAAGTTCTGCACAATTATTGAATTGGGGTCAAAGTTTATTTTATGAAATCGGGTGAACCAACATTCAGGGCATAAATATTTATTATCATTTTGTCTTTTTGTTGGATTGTTCCCTTTATCAATATGTAATGATCTACTTGGTGTCTTCTAACTAATTTTGGCTTGAAGTCTGCTTTTTTATGTATGATAGTACCTAGTCCTGCTTACTTTTGGAATCCATTGGCATGGAATATAAATTTCCATCCTTCACTTTCAGTCCGTTAATGTTTTTGTTTATGAGGTGTATTCCTTGGAGGCAACATACAGTTTGGTCTTTTTTTTTAACCCAATATTCTAGTCTCTGTCTTTTAACTGGAGAATGAGAATTAAGATAATTTACATTCAATGTTATTTTAAGGATGTATTTTAGGGAGGTATTGACAAGAAGTAATACTTTCTATCAATTTCTTGTCTGTCTAATGTTTAAATTGTTGTGGATTATCATTTGCTTATCTATTATTCTAATGAGATTTATTCTTCTCTATGCCTTCATGTGCAAAATTTCTTTAAGTGTTTTCTGTTATACTGGCTTAGGGTTCATGAATCCCTTCATGCTTGTCTTAGAAGATTTGTATTTATTCTATTCTGAAGGATATTTTCGCTAGGTAGTGAAATCTAGTTTAGTAGTTGTTGTTTTTTAGGGATTGAAATACATCAGTCCATGCTCTCCTGGCCTTTAGAGTTTCTGCTGAGAAATCTGGTATTTTTGTTTTTTTCATACTGTGGATTGAACCTAGATGTGCTTAACCACTGAGTCACATCCCCAGCCTTGAGACAAAAATCTTACTAAGTGGCTTAGGGTCTTGTTAAGTTGCTGGAGCTGGCTTTGAATTTGAGATCCTCCTGCTTCAGCCTCCCAAATCGGTGGGATTGTAGGTGTGACCCATGACACCCAACTGATGGGCTGACCTTTACAAGTGACTTTATAAGTGATTCTCATTTTCAGCTTTTAAAAGTTTGTTTTTTCTGAATTTTGAGCACTTTAATATGTTGTGGAAAGGTTCTGTTCTGGTCCTATCTAAAGATCAACATGTGTCCAGTACTTACATGTCCATCTATTTCCCAAGAGTAATGAAAATTTTTGGCAACTATTTCAGTGAATAGATTTTCTATGCCATCAGTCTCTAGCCTGTATCTTTCCTCAAGACCTATGAGTTTTAAAATTAGCCTTTCAAGGTCCCAGAGCTCTCATATGTTCTGTTCACAGTTTCTGAGTGTTGCATTTCACCTATCTGGCCTTCCAGTCCTGATATTCTTTCTCTGACTGATCTGGTCCATTGGTGAGATTTTGTCTGATTTTTTAAAATTTGATTCATTAAGTTTTTCACTTCCAAGATTTCTATTTGGTTATTTTCCAGAATTTCTCTTTATTGAAAGGCCTTTTCACATTCTGCCTTTTCTTCATTCTTTAGTTATTCTTTTAATTAATTGAACATTTTAGCCATCAAATTTTAATTCTTTTTCTGGCAATTCCTCCCCTTTCATCTAAGGATTCAGTTATTGGAGAGTGTCTTATTACCTTGATTTTTAATGATTCATGTATTTCTCTGCTGATAGCTGGGCATCATTGGGATGAATCTATTCCACTATTATGAGGGGATTGTTTTAGTGAGCTGCTTTTTATTTGTTATGTGCCCTGGAGTGGGGGTATCTTTCAGCATTAAAGAACACACTCAACATGTCAAAGTGCTATAAGAATCCCCAGCGCCATTTTGAGAGGAGATAAAACTCTCTAGTAACCATGACCACTTGAGAGAAAACTATCCACAAGTAAAGCATAGAACTTACAATATTTTCTACAACTCCACTAATCCAAAAGTAGAATTGTGGAGTATATTCCAGAAAAGGCAAAAAAAATAGGTATTCAAGAAAGTAAAATAAATATTAAATTATATAGGGCTTGAAAAAAATAAGAGGTAAAAAAGAAAAGATACACAACAAAACAAAACCACAAAACAAGTAAAAATGGGAGGGGGGTTAGAGATGAAGAAGAAGAAAAAGACAAAAAAAACCAGAACACAACACATGAAAATACACAATATTGGATTAGGTGTTCAATATCCAATAATGGAAGAAAACCAAACCAATCAACACAGAAGACAATATCAGTGAAACAAGAAACTAACATTAAAAAAATTGAAATTCCTCCAGCTCTGATGCCCTTCCACACAGTCCTCAATCCACCCACCTTGGGACAAAGCTAGGTGGCTCGTAGGTCTGTGGATGCCCAATGGTGATGTGTCCTCTTGCGGTTCAGAGGGAACAGCTCTGTAGGGTGGTCCCAGCGGCTGAGTCCCTCCAGGTTTCTGTGCTGTGTGTGTGTGTGTGTGTGTGTGTGTGTGTGAGAGAGAGAGAGAGAGAGAGATCACACAGTTCCATGCATCGGGGAGGAACCCTGTTCCGGGGACAGTGAGGGCCATCCTCCCCACTCACTCTGCTGTTCCTGGCCATGGTGGGGCTCCAGCAGTGGGTCTGGGCTGCGGTCGGCTATGTGTGACCGTGTGGTCTTCGTGTATGGTAGAGGTGCTGCCCTTCCTGCTGGTGACTTCTGGCCTGCCTGCTCTGCTCTCTGTGGCCGTGGGAGGTGATGGTCTGGGCAGCTTCTGCTCTGTTTGCCCATGACAGTCTGAGGTTCAGTGGAGGGCAGCCGATCTGGCCTGGGCCTTGAGGAGTGCCTGCCCATACGCTCTGTTCCCTCGGCTGGTGGGCAGTGTTCAGTGGACAACGGTCTCTCGGTGGACAGTATTTGGATAGCTTGCCTCAAAGGTGTTCTCCATGGCAGTATTTACCACGTGTCCAGTGGAGATGCAGCTGTAGAAATGTAATCTCCCAGAGCTTCAAGCCAGGTGTGACCTCCACATGACCACCACCCACCAGGCCATCTACCGATGAACTGAGAAGAGCCGATGTTTCCTGCGTCAGCCCAGCCCAGCACCTCGCTCTGCTAGCCCCTGGCTGCCTCTCCCTTCTGCTGCAGATTTAGAGGCAATCTCAATCTCCTCCCTGCTAGATGTCTTTCTGTTTCTGCGGCCCCTCTTCCCAGCCATGCCCAGACACTGCTAGTGCAGGTTCATGGCTGGTGGGCTCCAGGTCCAAATCCCAGTGGTCTCTGCAAGTCTCTGTCAGTCTAATATGAGCCCCAGTGCCTCCCCTCAGTCACCCCCCTGACTGAGCAGTTGTCCCGTTCCTGTTTCGATCCTGAACTGCAGACAGGCTGGGAAGGTGCTGCTGCAGCTCCACCACATTGACCCGTCTAAACTCCAGGTTCTGAAGTAGATCGGAGGGCAGGAAGACCGAGGGGCACAGGGATGCTCAGGAAATACGGCTTTTCCTGGAGAGATGCCCACCAATCTCAGTTCCTTGTTTAGGATCTATATACCCAGTGCTGTGCTCATAATTTATATATCAAATCATTTAATGGTACTGTAAATATGTAAATTACCAGATTTTCTAGATGAGGAAACAGCTTTTAATAAATTGACTAATTCTCAGGGAGAGGTGAGACTTACATTTTAACTCAGATTTATCTGATCTCAAAGCTTATTACTATAAGAATTTCACATACTGTCTTAAAGAAGAGGAAGAGATTTTGTTTGAAAGATTTGGTAGAATTTGAAAAGTAGAGAGAAATAAAAGTGTTTCATATAACAGAGTCAGAGGCTTTATGGAATCAGGCATTAGAAGAGAAGGGGTGCTTTGAGTTGCTGGCTCGGGGTGGATTCATCTTTGGAGAGAGTGCAACACGAGGCTAGCTTGGAGGGCAGATTGTCTGAGAAGATTCAAAATCTAGGCAGAGAAGTTTGGCTCTGAAATAGGGAGCCACCAAGGTTCTTGAGCTAGAGAGTACTATAAAATTTATGAAATTCAGAGAACATTAGAAAAAGTAAAATAGACATAGATGTTGTAATGATAAAGGTGTGGAGCAACTTAAACTGAAATGAATAAAATAATAGGTATTTTCTTCACATTTGGGGAACACTTTCTATGAAATGTTAGTTTTTAAACAATGATAATGATGAAATAAAAAAAATTCCTACAGTTCTACAGGTAATAAGTGGGTCTTCCTCCCTCCCTTCCCTCTTCCCTCTCATGATAGCAGATAACCTCTTGAATTCAGCTTCTTTTTTCTAGAAGTATCTCATCCACAGAGGAGGCTGCATATCAAACACGAATTTCATTTCCAGGGAAGACTTAGCAAGAACTTTAATTATTTATCACTTTGACCTTCCAGTCTCTGGCCAGACAAACTGCTTGAACTCATTTCAAATATTTCTTAATGGTAAAAGGGAGAATTATATACAAGTGCCATGGGTATAATTTCATAAGAGTAGATGAAAATTATGAATAATCATTTATAATAGTGGAATCACAGCTTATTCAGGTTATAAGAGATGTGAGGTTAAGATCTTAGTGTACCAACAATAAAGTACAAGAAAAGCAATGAGCGTCAACCTCTCTGAAGCAAAGAAAGATGAATTGGGATTGAACACAACCAGTAGGCTTTAAAATAGCTTATTGAGTCTTTTGGTGAGTATCCCTTCTATGCCTTTTAGTCTGTGGAGACTGATTGCATTTCCAAAGTCACATTCAAAACCTGTTTTTCAAAATAAGAAGGTGGAGATGAATGGTTAAACTTCTCTCCCCTTGTTCCAAACCACTGGCTACTGTTGTTCATAGGGAACATCACCTTAGCTCAAACCCAGCCTCCACAAGCTCAGAACCCCAGAGGGGTGTCCTCCCAGGCTCCCAGCAGACTCTGGGCAGCATAACAGACTGGGGAGAGAGAATCCTTTGAATCCAAGGGCTGTATGTGGGGAGAGGCTGGAAGAGAGCTGAAATGCTTGTCCTGAATTCCAGGAGGAACTCCAGACCATGGAAACACTGCAGATGACAAGCCTTGCCAGAACCCAGCACCAAGCATGAGGCCATGTCTGAGCCTGCCATGGAAGGGGAGGGGCAGAGCCACCACGAGCTGGGATCCTGCCTAATGAGACCAAGCTACCATGCTGAGGCCCTGTGGGAGAGAAGGGTTAGGTCACCTTGAGACAGTGGAGGAGAACTGGGGCTGACCATCTCTAGAAAGGCCAGGAGGCAGGTAGACTCTGCTAGTATAAGCACATTTCTTTCTTTTTTTTTTTTTTTTTTGGAAGGCAACTTTTTCTAATATATATATAATTTAAAAATTATATATATATAATTTAATAATTAATATATATAATTATTATATATAATTTAATAATTAATATATAATAATCATATATAATTTAATAATTAATATATATATAATAATTATATAATATATTTATATATAATATAATTATATAACATATAATTATATATATAATTTAAAATATATATTAGAATATATATATTTATATATAATTATATATAATTAAAAATTGTATATAGTAGATATATATATCTAATATATATAATTTTTAACTTTTTTTTTGTTTTTACAGACTGCATTTTGATTCATTGTACATAAATGGGGTACAACTTTTTGCTTCTATGGTTGTGCATGATAAACAACTCTAAGACTGCATCTTACTCCAATTAGAATGAGTATTATCAAGCACATAAGCAATAATAGGTGTTGGCGTGGATGTGGGGAAAAAGGCACACTCATCCATTGCTGGTGGAGGTGCAAACTGGTGCAGCCACTCTGGAAAGCAGTGTGGAGATTCCTCAGAAAACTTGGAGTGGACTCACCTTTTGACACAGCTATCCCACTCCCTGGTTTATACCCAAAGGAGTAAAAATCAGCATACTACAGTATCGCAGCTCAATGTTTGTAGCAGCTCAATTCACAATAGCTAGATTGAGGCACCAACCTAGACACATTTCTGACATGACCTAGTTACACTCCAGTAGTATTAGGTTTCATTTAGTATTTGAATACACACATTTGGAATGCTAATTATATGGGAATATTTAATTAGGTTGTTTTATAATGATCTGAATATTTCTGGCTGACCTATCACCTGACTGGTCTTCCTGCAACCCTTGTCCCTCCAAGCCTCGTTTCAACACAGCATCCTGTGATCCTTGCAAAAGACAGGTCGAGTATCCCTTCTCCCTTAAACCCTCCCATGGCTTCCTTCACCACTGGGGACAAGAGTCAAAGTCTTTAGAGTGGCTGCTAGTGCCCTGGGTCGTGGCACCTGCTGCCTCTCTGACCTTACCTGCTTCATCTCCATGTCACTCTGCAACAGCTGCTTTGGCTTGCTCGCTGATATTCCCACGTAGGGCACATTTTCTTTGAGGCCTTGATGTGAACTGTGGCCTAGTCCTGGGATTCTCTGCTCCAGATGCCTGCCTGGGTCCCTCCTGCATGCATCTCCTTCAAGTCTCTTTCCATATCACCTTCTCCAGTTACCTCCTATCCAAAATGGTGGCTAAGCTTCTCCAGTCCTCTCCTGGTAGTGCTGAAGGTTTTCTTTCCTCCCCCAGAGCACAGATCACCCCACATGGTATTAGTTTGCTTACGATTTTTTAAATTTAATTTTGATCTCACCTTCTAAGACAAGGGTCTTTTCTGGAGTGCATGGTGTCTGCTCAGTAAGCAGCATATGTGGATGGACACACTGGGGGCAGTGCCACTGAGGGAGGGTAAGATGCAGTTGAGTTTAATGTCTGTGCAGGGCTGCCCCACTTTCTAGGAGAGACGACCTTCATCTTGGGACCTAAATGATGACTGTCAGAAGCCTGTGCTCTCAGATGCTGGTTATCTTTCTATTTTATTAGCTGCTTTCTCCCTAATGGTGACCAATCATTACTCCCCCTTTACCATGTGGTGGCTAATGCTGGCAAGGCCTGTTCTCCCGTGCACCACATTCACAGAGTCCGAGTTTAGCATGACTTCATTGAACACACTCTCCCATCTGACCCCCGAGTGCCTGGGTGTCCATATTACCATGTGCAACTTCCTGTGCTAGATCGGGCATATGGGGTGAGGAGAAGTCAGAGGCGCCTATGGCCTTGGACAAGCTTCAGGAGCAGGTGTGTGAGCAGCAGGAATCGATTTTACATGCAGCACACATCATTTAGGGTAAGGACTTTGTTTGGGTGGCTTCCCTGCTTCCCGCTGTCTCAGCACTGCAGTCCTGACTGCAGCTAATTGGGCTCATTCACTCAGACACTTCCCCGTAAAACTCCTTAAGAGGTTCTTCAGCCTGTGAGATGATGGCACAGGGAATCACCTTTGAGCAGCTGGATGTACAACATAGAATGAAGCAACGATGATTGAATGACTATATTCCTAAACTCAAACATGAATATCCAGCAATAACATCCGTTCACGTCTGGCATGGACCCAATTGTTCTGTCAGAAAGAAAGTCCCAATGCAGGTGGGAACTGGTTTTGCCTGGTTCATCACTGGGCTCTTGGATTGGCCAAGAGCAGGGTCTTAGTAACTATGCTGAATGGCTGGCTGTTCTCCACACACAGGGAATGCTCACATTCCTCCTGGCTATGACTGGACTCTGAGTCCTGGGATCCTGTCCTAGGCTGTGTATGAAAAATCGGGTAAGTTGTTTGTGCTCCCTGTGCCTCCACTTTCCTACTTGAGGAATTGAGGGTAATGCTGGCTCTTGTTTCCTACTTCCGTCTGAGGATGACGTGCTTTAATGCACGTAGGACTGCTCAGGATGATGAATGGATCTTGTGAATGCTGACAATGCTCACTCTTGCTGGTGAGGGATTATCACTGGGACCCACGGAGGCTTTCCATGGGTATTTGGGGGCCATTCAGCCTCCAATTGCTGACTGGAGGCCTCCCAAGTGGTCATCATAAGATTCTTTGCTCCTGTTTCAGCTTCCACAAGCTGACCTTGGTCCTGTTGATGGTTGCTGGCTGTTTTAGTCAGCTTTCTTGCTGCTGTGACTAAAAGACCTGTCAAGAACAACTTTAGGGGAGAAAATGTTTATTTGGGGGCTCATGGTTTCAGAAGTCTCAGTCTATAGACAGCCGGCTCCATTTTAGAGGTCAAGATGAGGCAGAATGTCATGGCAGCAGAATGTGGTGGAGGAAAGCAGCTCACATGATGATCAGGAGGCAGAGAAAGACTCCACTCACCAGGTACAAAATATATACCTCAAAGGTTCACACCCAGGGACCCACCTCCTCCAGCCACACCCTATCCACCCTCAGTTACCACTCAGTTAACCCTATCACGGATCAATTAACTGATTGGGCTAAGACTCTCATAATCCAATCATCTCTCCTTTAGCCTTTCTTGCAGTGTCTCACACATGAGCTTTGGGGGACTCCTAGTATTTAAACCATAAATTCTAAACCATTTAAAACACCCCTTTTGAGTGGGTCACTAGTCATTCCCCACACCCCTCATGCCACTGTTCAGCCCTTGGACTGTGAAAGGCCCTGGATGGCCACTTTTCTCTGGCTGGTGACCAAATGGGCCCTTGATGTCTTCCTTGCAGAACTCCTGCTCCTTTGCCAGAGTGTCTGCCAACACCACACTTCCTGTGTGGACGTCCCCTGGGGCCTCAGTGCTCCTCTGGTTCAAGCATTCTGGTCCTGTCATCTCCCTACCTGAGCTACTCACCAAGAAGACTGTCACACTCTTTGGTACAGGATGGCCATTCCATTGTCATTGGGCTAAAAAATTAATCCATGCTTTTTTAGTTATCCATCCAAAATTATAGGACTTGAAATAAGCTGTTAACCCCATAGTAGTTTATAAGAGATAATTCTGTTTACAAATATCATTTCCTAATGGGTCATGCCAATCTAAACCTAACAAAGAGAACAAATCTGTGTTGAGTTCCTTTAAACAAGAATGGCCCTGTCACACAGAGCCCTGTGCAAGGAGCCCTGAGCTGCCCTGTGGGATCTCCCGAGGCTCCCACGTGAGTGCTGTATGTGGGTAACCTTGGGAAGCCTCACCCATTCGCAAAGGAGGCAGAGCTTCCGTTCTTCAGACATGGCTGGTGAAGTACCCTTACTTTATCGTCTTGCGGTAATGGAACTCTCATGATCTGCAGTGCCGGACGACGGAAACCCAAGGAGATCTTGGAAGATGACACGATGTCGGTAGACGTTTCCCCACCCACATAACTAAACATGTCAGTACATGAACCACATGTAACTTGAAGTGACAGTTATATGCAAGCAGCAAAAATAACTTAATGACTGGTAAATGTTAGTTTAACATTTTTAGGAATTTATGTCTGCTACTCTATGTACTTTGTGAAGTGAACATGTGAAGAAGAATATTTTATTTATAAGTGAAAAAATCTTACAAGTGATACATTCAATGACTGGTAGATAAACATAAAGTACTCATTATTTCATAAGCAATATTAAACATATCAATTATAAAGGAAAGGGGAATAAACACGAGTAACATCAGCAATCACACCTCTAGCAATTTATATCTCTAAAACTTCCTCTGAAAATTAAAAAAACCACAAATATGTAGTATTTACTTGAAAATCAACCAAACTATGTAGTAGATCTACCTGTGTTTTAGATGTCTATAATTTGAGGGAAAATATTATTTTATGAATAATACATGTTCTGTCACCTAAAATTAATTATTCATAGTTGGAATCAATGCGTCTATTCC
The DNA here is from genome assembly GCA_020662805.1 of Glaucomys volans. Lineage (NCBI taxonomy): Eukaryota > Metazoa > Chordata > Mammalia > Rodentia > Sciuridae > Glaucomys > Glaucomys volans. The sequence continues at coordinate 630,475 of JAJEJO010048708.1, read as the reverse complement.
CACAGCACAGGACATTTTAAAATGTAATAGAGCAAACAAACAAAATCATGTGAGCATATAGTTGGTTGAAGAGGAATATAGTTGGTTGGATAAGAGGTTTAGTTGGAATTCTAGAATGTCCTAACTTGTGTGCATCTTGAACATGGGTGTGATACAATTAAGCCACCTATTTTGTGAGTGAATTCCACCGTGTGTGGGAAGGATAAGGGGGTTGATGTCAGGTCGTCAGTGACTGAAGGACAGAGGAGGAATGGGAACCACAGAGTGGAACCTGGAAGGTCACAGCACAGGGCTGACGTGAGAATCTACATCCACTCATCCTGAGCGGCCGAGCTCAGGGCACTTCATACACACAGACTCAAGTAAAAAAGAAATGATTTTTAATCAGTGAAAGCAGAAAAATACCTTAGAATAAGATGGAGTTTTAAAAATGAGTGACAAGAATCAGGCCACCACCAACAGAGCCTTTGGGAAGGGACAGTGGGACACCACGGTGCCACGTCAGGCTCTCCTGGTGGCACTAGAGAACACATTCCAAACAGGGGCGCCTTCATCCGCCTTACTCCTAGTCATGTTCTGCACACAGAGTTTGAGAGAAGCAAGTAATTTAGATTCTGCAGGAAACAATGGCAGGACAGTGGACAGGTTTCCATTCAGAGATCTCAAAGTTATTCATGACTTTATTAAAAATAAATAAGTAAATATATTCTGGGGAGGAAATATTTAGCCTTAAGAAAAGAAATGTACTGAATAAACAGTGCTATCCACTTAGCATACTATCTATCTATCTATCTATCTATCTATCAATCATCTATCTATCTATACTATATACCCTTAACACCCACAGTAGATAGAACGTGTGCACAACCAGTATGTATACCATGTGTTAGCTGTTCCATTGCTGTGACCAAAAGACCTGACAGGAACAGCTAAGAGGAGGAAAAGGTTATTTTGGGCTCACTCTTTCAGAGGTTCAGTGCATGGTCACCAGGCTCCATTGATCTGGGCCTGAGGTGAGGCAGAACATCATGGTGGAAGTGTGTGGGGAAGGAAAGTTGCTCAGCTCATGACAGCCAAGAAGGAGAGATGGAGGTGGGAGGAGGAGCCAGGGGTAAGACATAGTCCTCAGAGGCACAACCCCAGGGACCTACTTCCTCCAGCCACACTCCATCTGCCTACAGTTACCACCCCAAGGTCCTTTAAAATTTGTAATCCATCAAACAGATTAACCCACTGATGAGGTCACAGCTTTCACAGCATACTCATTGCACCTCAGTTCCTTCATTGCCTCACACATGAGTTTCTTGGGAGACATTAAAGATCCAAACCATAACCATAACTTACTATATACGTATGTCGTATACACACAGTGTGTATGTTTAGAGAAGGTAAAAACTATTTTGAAGTTGACCAGATACATTAAGCTGAGAAATGGTAGAATCTTTTCATTTCTATATGTCTTTAAAATAGGACAGATTCTTGTTTATCTGCTGTCGGCAAGATGTGTTCTGAGGCAATAGAACAGCAGGGGTGATCCCTTAATAGGCTTTTTATTTCTCTGAACCTCTAATTCTCTGATTATACTTTCCTTTTAGTAGAACAAGTCAATAAAACTCTCCATAAATAAAAGCAAGCTTTCCTCTTTGCATACTTTAGTTCAATTGAGAAACATAACTGCAAACTCAATATTCCTCTTGGTAATTTTTTAGGAATAAAAAGAAAATCAATATCAAGAAGAGTGTTATTTTGACTAGTTCAAAACACCTCATCCAGTGATTTATGAGAAGCAGCTTTCTGACGGAGAGCGCCCTGAAACCTGATTGCCCGGCCTTGAAGGCATTAGTGGCTGACGGTGGAATTTCATCTCCTCGGTATTCCCAGCATGGAAGCACACAAATCACTTCTGGGTGTCCAAGGGAAAAGGACAAGGGCGTGGGCGTTAGTGGAGTCAGTCCCCCGACCTTCCCACATGTCTGCAGATCATCTATTTCCTGGGACAGTGCAAGGAAGTGTTCTCAGGTGAACTTGACACATGAAGTGCTAAAGAACCACGCAGAGGGCCTCTCCCCTCTGCCTCTGCACCCCAGCCCGCTTCTCTCCCCCTGCCTAACTCTGCCATGCCGGCTGGTTACACAAGATTCAACAAAACTGCGGCATATTGGTGAGTAATCTGTGATTAAGTTTTATGATGTATGGAAAGTCCTAGTGGCGCTATGATATCACTTTCCTGTATCAGCCGGGACTCTTAGTCTTGGCCACACATTAGTGCAGCCTGACCCCTCCCCAGGTTATTGCCAGGTCACTGTTTACCCTCTGCAGATAAACCTACCTGTCTGTCTCCTCCGAGACTCCCTGCTTATCGGGATCACTTAGCGACATCCATGTAATTAACAGGCACGGAACCGCTCATCTGCATATTGATAGAACATTTCTAAGAGGTATGAAATTGCATAAGATGCATGTTTCAAGCTTCAAATTTGACATTTTTGAGAAATAAGTCTATGTACTGACTTTGATCCCCTATTATTCTTACCACTAAGAGTAATAGTAAGATAAATCTCTAAAGAATAGTTAATAAGAGACATATATTAACACTTGAAATGGAAGTGAAAACGCATATTTGGGGAGAACTCTGGGAAGTAAGGTGACTGTGAGCCATTGGTATACACCAGGGACCTACTACAGGAAGAGTGAACTGCTGGAAGAGCAGGGGTGTCACCACAGGAGGCCTGAGCTGTCACAGTGCAGCACACACCTTCTAGAGGCCCAGCGAACATTGACTGTACTATACTACTCCTTAGGAGTAGTGAGCTATTGACTGTTCATGACTATAGGAATGAGAACCACTAGTGAAGGACATTGCATGACACACAGTTCAACATACACTATGAGACACACATGCATGTATGAAGGGTACGTAGTGTACATGTACACACTGTGTATACGTGTGTGTGCATTGTATGTTGAGTGTATATGTACATGTACACACAACATATCACTTGGAAATTATAAAGCAACATTCACTATTTGTCATTCATCATACTCATAACATTTTGGGGAAGTAGATTTTGTTTGTTTGGTACTGAAGATTGAACCCAGGGGTGCTTAACCATGGAGCCACATCTCCATCCCTTTTTATTTTTTGAGACAGGATCTCACTTAGGGTATCTTGCTTAGATCCTCTTGCTTAGGGCCTTGCTATTTCACTGAGGCTGATCTCAAACTTACAATCCTCCTGCCTCAGCCTCCTGAGTTGCTGGGACTACAGAAGTGTACCACCACACCCAGCTGGAAAGTGCTTTCTACTTTGAAATAAGAATAAGAAAGCTCACTGAATAAGAGCTTTTGTTTCATCTTCTCTATGTGCTAACTTACAGAGGTCATTTGTTACATTTTTTCATCATGCAGATTGTCTATTTCTTCTTAATTCTCCTTGTTAAGATCCTTGATGTTACATACAATGTGTTACTAAACTTTAAAAATATTTTTCTCCTCAGTGGCTTGGGAGGCTGAGGCAGGAGGATTGCAAGTTCAAAGCCAGCCTCAGCAATTTGGTGGGGTACTAAACAACTCAGTGAGACCCTGTCTCTAAGTAAAATACAAAAAAGGGCTGGGTGTGTGGCTCAATGATTAAGTGCTTCCTGAGTTAAATCTCTGGTACAAAGATTTTCTCACTTTTTTCTCACTAAAGTGGCTCATCATAATAAAAATATTAGAGAAATACAAAAAGTATAAAAAGTAACCATAAAAAAAGGAAAAATAAAAAATCTGTCATTCAAAAAAAAACTTTCCAATGTATCTTGTGAGAATGATTCTAGTCCTGTCTTTTTTCTGTTGTTAGTTAGGGTACACTCACTAGTTGGGGCATAGGTATTAGTAGGTACTAATTAAGATGTGTTGAGCTGAGATAAATAAAGCCCTTAGTACATTAAAGGGAAGAATTTATCTCAGTCTCACATGACAGTCTGAAGATTGTGTTCTGGGTTGTAGTCTTTCAGGAATGCAGGCTCACGAAGGTGGGCTTACTGCTTAATGATTTGCTAGATTTGCTCCATCCTGGTATTTTAACCGTTATGGTAAGAAAGTAATGAGGGAGAACAGAGCCGGTGTTGTGGTTCGGACTAAGGTGTCCCTGCAAAACTCCTGTGTTAAGGCAGGAATCTTCAAAGGCGAGGTGATCAGATGATAAGAGCTGTAACCAAGTCAGCAGAGTGATCCATTTGATGTATTGATACTTTGGATAGATTGCTGGGTGGTACCTGTTAAGCAGGCAGGGTGTGGCTGGAGGAGATGTGTGACTTTGGGTGTGACTCTGGGATTACATCTTGTCCCTGATTCCTTCTTCTCTGTCTCTGTTTCCTGACTGCTATGAGCTGGGAAGCTTTCCTTCCCCATTTCCTTCTGCCATGTTGCTCTGCCTCACCTCAGGCCCAGAGTGATGGAGTCAGTTGATTGTGAATTGATCTTCTAAAATCGTGAGCTCGAAGCAAACTTCTCCTCCTCCAAGTTGTCCTTGTTCTGGTTGCAGCAATGAAGAGCAGACTAACAACCCAGGCATGGCTCCTCCTCAGTGCACTGTCCAGGAAGGGACTTGTGCACCCTCTGCTCTACCCAATTCAAGTGAACTCAGAGCTCAGGCCCCACTTTGCTGGGTGAGAAGTTGGGGACAAGGAGTCGCAAGTCCCATCTGCAACCTACTTTGCTGTTGCAGAGAGGATGAGGGAGGAAGGGAAAGGTTCCTCAAATGAACACTTCGATCATATTTTTTGGTTATAAAAGTACTGGTAGGTAATCGTCTGTAACCTATGAAAAATAGCTGGTATATGGGATGAAATGTAGTCAGGGTAGTATAAGAAAAATCATTCAATTCTTCCAGCATTCTCTTCCCCCCTTTCCCGTTCATCTTCTTATTTTCCATTCTCACGCTGGCATTGCCCTTGCCAGCTTCAGTCACAGATTTCTGTACCTGACAAATGTTCCTTATGCAGCTACGTGTAGAAGAGACGAGCCACCTGGTGCAAAACAGCCAAAGTCACGAAACTTGTAAACCGCTGACCTCTTACTTATCTTTCCTGTTATTTCACAAGACGAAATTTTTTCTGTTTTATTACTCTCAAAATAAAAGCTTTCCTTTATTGATCACATACAATAGTTTGATTCTTTTTTTTTTTTCTGTTTTTGTCTTCATTAATTTCTCCAGTTAGCTTTCTGAGGATTATTTTATTACTCTTCAGTTTCCTGGCTGGAAAATGCTGTGTATGTTCTCATACTTCCTTCTTTCTTTACAAATGCACTTTTTCTGTGACTTTTCCTTGGAACACCACTTTAGTTTCACTGTTTCAACAGGTAATCATTCAGTTCTAATTTTCAGTTTTTATTTCTTTTTTATTGATTCTTTTTAGTCATTATAACATGAGGGCATGTCCTGACCTGATCACAGAAGCACGGGATGGAATCTGCCCCAATTCGGTTCCCAGCGCTTTCCCTCTCCACTCCTCCCTCCCCCTCAACTCTACTGACCTTTTTGTGATTTATATATATATATATATATATATATATAAATATATATATATATATAT
>JAJEJO010048708.1:557471-624796 GCA_020662805.1 Glaucomys volans | reverse complement strand
TTTTTTTTTTTTTTTTTTTTTTTTAATAGTGTCTTGTGCATGTACCTGATGTTGGAGCTCACCGTGGTCCATTGCACATGTGAGGTTCAGGCACATGTGAGGTTCCAGGAGGATTCAGTCCACTGTTCTTCCCTTGTTCTGTCCCTCCTTCCCCACTTCTACTCTATGATCTCCCCCCTATTTTTGTGAAATCCTCTGTCCTCCCTCCTTCCCTTCCTTCCCCTTTCTTTCCTTCCTTCCTTCCTTCTTTCTTTCTTTCTTTCTTTCTTTCTTTCTTTCTTTCTTTCTTTCTTTCTTTGTCTCTTCCTTCCTTCCTTCCTCCCTTCCTCCCTCCCTCCCTCCCTCCCTCCCTCCCTCCTTCCATCCCTTCCTCCTTCCTTCCTTCCTTCTTTCCCCCCCACCTTCTCTCCCTCCCCTTATTTCCAATCAGCATCCACATATCAGAGCAAACATTTGACCTTTGACTTTCTGGGCCTGGCTTATTTCACTTAACATGATAATCTCCACTTCCATTCATTTACTGAAAAATGCCATAGTTAATTTGTTCGTTAACCAAAGGTTATTTAGGTGTCTGTTCTTTGTTAGTTTGTTGACTATGTGTTTGTTTGTTTGTTTGTTTGTTTGTTTGTTTTAATTTCTGACTTCCCTGAACTTTGACCAGTTCATATGATGAATGTGATAGAGTTTCCCTGGGATGTACCATGGTCATAGCAGGGTCTGTGTGTGGCTAGTGTCCATGAAACTTGGGTTCTTAAGTCCATAAACATCAACATTCTACCCACTGAAATTACATTTCAGATAAGAGAATTTCAATCCAAGTTATCCCTCGGAAATCTCAGAATGTTTTCGTTGCTGACTTAAAGCACGTAGTACTGATGGGAAACTCCCTGCTGTGTGCTTAATAGAAATAGAAAGGGTTTATGTTCTGCTCTTGGTTTTCTGAAATTTCATCATGTGTGGGGGAGAACTCTTCTTTTTTTTATTGGCACAGTGCATTTTGTAAAATTTTTATTTCTTCTTTTTAGATATATATGACAGTGCATTTTGACATTTCATACATACATGGACTATAACTTCCATTCTTTTTTGCTTTTAATTTTTAAATCTTTTATTTGTTCTAATTAGTCATACATGACAGTAGAATGCATTTATTCATGGATAGATCATACATACATGGAGTGCGATCTCTCATTTTTCTGACTGTACATATTGCAGGATCATATGGGTCATGCAGTCGTACATGTACATGAGGTCATAATGTCTGTTTCACTCTAATATCCTTCCTCCCCTCATATCCCTTCCCCTCACTTCACTCCCCTTCACTCACCTAATATAAAGCAACTCTATTCTTCCCTAGTGCACACCCCCTTATTTTGAATTAGCATCTTTTGGTTTTTTGGGTTTGGCCTATTTCACTTAGCACGATATTTTCCAACTCCATCCAATTACCAGTAAATGCCATAATTTAATTCTTCTTTAAGGCTGAGCAATATTCCATCATATATATGTATATATGTATATATGTGTATCTATGTGTGTGTATATATATGTATATCATATATATGTATATCATATATATATAATGTGCAGTTACACTAGTTGTGTATTCATATACTGACATAGGAAAGTGATATCCGATTCATTCTACCCTCTTCCCCTTTCCCAACTCCCCCCCTTCATTCTCCTTTGTCTAATCCACTGGACTTCTATTCCCTCCTCCCCCCTTGTCATGTGTTAGCATTCACTTATCAGAGAGAACATTCGGCTTTTGGTTTGGGGTTTGGCTTATTCCACTTAGCATGATAGTCTTTCCATCCTCCATTTTCTGGCAATACCAAATTTTATCCTTCTTTATGGATGAGTAATTTTCTTTCTGTATATGTACTGCATTTTCTTTATTCATTCATCTGTTGAAGGGCACCTAGGTTGGTTCCGTAGTTTAGCTATTGTGACTTGAGCTGCTATAAACATTGATGTGGCTGTGTCACTGTAGTATGCTGATTTTAAGTCCTTTGGGTATCAACTGAGGAGTGGGATAGCTGGTCAAATGGTGGCTGCATTCCAAGTTTTCTGAGGAATCTCCATATTGCTTTCCATAATGGTTGCACCAATTTGCAATCCCACCAGCAATGTATGAGTGTGCCTTTTCCCCCACATCCATACCAACATTTATTTTTGCTTGTATTCTTGATAATTGCCATTCTGATTGGAGTGAGATGAAATCTTAGTGTAGTTTTAATTCGCATTTCTCTAATTGCTAAAGATGTTGAACATTTTTTTCATGTATTTGTTTACTGATTATTTCTTCTTCTGTGAAGTGCCAATTCAGTTCCTCTGCCCATTGATTGATTGCTCTTCCTTCCTTCCTTCCTTCCTTTCTTTCTTTCTTTCTTTCTTTCTTTCTTTCTTTCTTTCTTCTTTTTTTTTTGGTGTTAAGTGTTTATAATTCTTTGTATATCCTACAGATTAATGGTTTTCCTGAGGTAGTAGTGGCAAAGATTTTCTCCTATTCTGTAAGCTCTCTCCTCATGTTCTTGATTGTTTCCTTTGCTGTGAAGATTTTTAGTTTGATATCATCCCATTTATTGACTCTTTTAAAAATATTTTTATTTGTTCTAATTAGTTATACATGATAGTAGAATATATTTTGACATTTTATACATATATGGAGTATATAACTTCTCATTCTTCTGCTTGTACATTGGTTTGTGATTATAAATGCACATAGGATAGTAATATCCAATTCATTCTACTATCTTTCCTATTCTTGATTTTACTTCTTGCACTCTAGAAGTCTTGTTGAGGAAGTCAGTTCTTAAACCAACATGATGAAGATTTGGACCTACATTTTCCTCTTGGAGGTGCAGGGTCTCTGGTCTAGTTCCTAGGTCCTTGATTGTGTGGGTGGTAATTTTTCAAAGGTACCTATTTGTGTTTTCTGAGAGCGCTTGGAGGTTCTGTCTTTTCTTCACTCCTGGGACATCCTTTCCTACTCATTCTCTTCCTCCTGTGTCCCCTAACTTCTTTCAGCACCTCCTTCTGGAAGCCATACTAGATGAATATTAGAATCTCTGAATCTTTCCATTGTGTCTTTTGGCTCTTCTTTTTAAACAAACATGTTTAATGCTCAGTCACAAGAAGAGTGTTTGTGACTCACAGGACAGTCTGGGGATGGCATTCACTTTGGTGCTATATTGACTGCAGGAGGCCTGCCATATTCCACAGATGGCTCTGAAGTCACTTTGGTTGCATCTCTCCTATTAGCTGGGAAGGTAGGAGGCCCATGGAAACCAGTACGGAAATTCCTCTAAAAAATAAAAAATAGTACTACCATATAATCCAACTGTACCAGAACTAGTATGTCTCTGAACAGATTCAAGTCGGGTTACTACAGAGATACATGCCCCCATATTTTAGGGCACAATTCACAATAGCCAAGTTATGAAACCATCCAGGTTCTCGTCAATGGATGAGGGATAAATAGACTATGGTGTATATACGCAATGGATACCATTCAGCCATAAAGAAGAACAAGGTCATGTCATTTGCAGGAGAACAGATGGAACTGGAGATCATAATGTTATGCAAGACAAGACTCAGAAAACCAGATATTGCACATTTCTCCTCTTACATGGATTCTTGAGGAAAGATGACTTGAAAGTAACAGGGAAAGCATTAGAGAAGATGGGCTGCTGGGGTGGAGAGAGGCTAGGTAGACATGATCAAAATGTGTTACCTGCATGTACAAATATGCCCAATGGAACTGCATAGCTAGAGTGCACTAATACCAGAAAAGGATGGTGAAGAGCGTGAAGAGCAAACACAGGAGCTCTTGGGAGCCAGGGCTCAGGTGTACACCCCACTGCTCACACAGGGCTCTGCTGTCTAGAGCCCTGTCTCAAGATCCACTGCAAAGGAGTCTGGGAGACGATGTCCAAATGCATGCTCTGGAATGAAACAAGAGCACAGGGCTGTGGACTTGAACAGTCACTGCTGTGGGCTGCTTTGAGTGAAAAGCAAGTGCTCAAAAAGGCTGCCCTCAAAGTAAGCTCTAGTTTGTCAGATGACAGCGTCACACACCAGAAAGTACAGTACGTCTAGCCTATGCTTGGATCTAGGAGGAAGCCTACTGATCTGAATGCCAGACCTCACTCTCACTTTTAGGCTTATCCCAGCTCCCCCAAAGGAAGGCTCTTCTTGATTCCCATGGGACCAGGCAAGTGTAAGGAAATGAGCTGTTGGGCACATGAGTTTGGATCTGTGACTACCACTACTACAGAGTACCACAGAGTGGGTGACCAAAAACAACCGTGGAAACATTCTCTGGTAGCCTCTGAGCCAGCCGTCCAAAACCAGGCTGCCAGCAGGTGAAGCCCCCCTGCAAGCTCTTGGGAGCCTTCCTGTGTCTTGCACCCCAGGTTTCCTGGCTTCTGCTGTGTCTCTCCAGTCCCCACTCCACCCCGCATGGCTGCATTCTGTGTCTTCACATGCAGCCTCCTGGGTCCCTGTGCCCAAATCTCCTCCTTACAAGGACATCAGTGACATTGGGTTGGGGCCCATCCTAATGGTACATCTTAATGTGGTGACATTTGCAATGGCTATTTCCAAATGAGGTCACCTTTGCAGGTCTCTTGGAGCAGGATTTCAGCACACCTTTGCTGAGCACATGGTTCAGTCCATAACACAGTGCAGATGGGGACTCTGCTTTGGGAGAGTGGCTGGAAAGCGTCTGAGCCTCTCCCTTGCTGAGGTCCAGCTAGGGAACTGCATCCTGGAGCTGCACAGATCTCACAGGGAGAACCAGGCCGCACCGTGGAGTCCGCCTCCAGCGCCTGCCCCACAAGCTCTGCGGTCCTCCTCTGCCTGCTAGCCCTTTCTGATGGCCTGATATTCTTTCAAAGAGTCTCCCGGCTATCACACTGCTCTGCATTATCAACAAATGTTATTTGTGGAGGAGAATGTACAGTGCTACAAGCTCTCTTCCCCTGGGACCTTCCTTCCTTCCTTCATGGCTCTTATCTAATTGTGTCACTAGGAGACAGACAAGATCGTTAGCTTTTGACTCTGCTGTGACCGGCCAATTCTGTTCCCTGCTATCCCAGCAACCGCAGCCTCTGAATCAGCCAAGTCAAACACAGCCCCAGCGCGCTGCCGCTCTGCTCCGAGTTTTATGGCGGTGAGAGCACCATAAGGAAGCCGCTGCGTCCAGCAGGAATGGCAGCAGGCACCGCGTCTAATCCGCCTCTACTTGTTCTGATGGACATCTTGGCTTTGCTCCTCATCAGGCCTGCTTTTCAGGAAGGGAACCTCTGACCTGAGCGGTCTGCTCTTCAAGGAACGGGGCAGAAAGCGAGCAGCTGCATTACCTTTGTAGGCCCGGACACCCAGTCCCCGGCAAGCTGTGGGGACCGTGCTGCTGGCTGGCCTTCCCACTTTGCCGTGCCTTATTGGTGAGAGTGTGACTGTGCTCTGTCTGCGCAGCACCGGCATTCGCTAGGATGGAACCACACTCTTCCACTTCTGTTTCATTTAGTTTTACTTACCGTCTTGTTATGACAAGGGATACTGGCTCTCTGTTTTTGACAGTGACATGCAATTTCATTTCAACATACATTTATTAAAGCAAGACATTTTTTTAAAAAAGCAAGATAATGAAATAAATCAGAGTAGGCACAATCAGAGGGTCTGAGTGTCAGAAGACACACACTAGAAATACCCGAGGATGCAGGGAGGCAGGATCAGACGCTACGGAGGTGGTAAGATTAGAGCCAACTGTGAGTCATGGGCCAACAGGAGGCACAGACATAGAGGCATGGAGCCTCCGCTGCAGATTCAGCCTCCCTCTGGGGAGCTGAGTGTGCCTCTGGCAGTTTGCTGAGCTCTCCGTGGGTCGGTGACAGGGCACTCACCCTCTAGGGGAGCTGAAAGGGTCACCACAAAACCCTGACAGCAGGGCTTGGGACACAGACCCCCAGGTACCCTCCCTGCATTTAAGTGTCCAGGTATGCATTACAGTCAGGGGTGGACACTGAGGATGGTAACGGAATGGTGCCATTAGGTCGCTTGTCACAATATGTTACCATTTTGTGTGAAATTTCTTATGATTTTGTTTTGGAACTTACTGAGCACTCCTGAAATCTGCGTGGCCTTCCTTGGTCTGAGTTAGGTGAAAGTGACCTGATAGGTGACCCATTGTTTTGATTAGCTTTTTGCTGTTGCAACAGAAAGAACTGACAAGAATGATTAGAAGAGGAAAGGTTTATTTGGGGGCTCATGGGTTCAGAGGTCTCAGTCCACAGACAGCTGACTCCATTGGGGTCTGAGGTATGGCAGAACATCATGGCAGAAGGGTGTGGCAGAGAAAAGCAGCTGGTGAAATGGTCACCAAGAAGGACAGAGAGAGACTCCCCTCACCACAACAAAATATATACCCACAGGCACAGCCCCAATGACCGAGCTCCTCCAGCCACGCCCACCTGCCTACAGCCACCACCCAGTTGTTCCCTGTCAGGGTATCAATGCACTGGTTAGGTTCAGATTCTCCTAACACAACCCTTTCACCTCTACACTTTCTTGCCTTGTTTTACACGTGAGCTTTTGGGGAGACCTCACATCTAAACCTTAACAGTCACACAGAGGAAATGTTCTTTCTAGCAAATTTCTGTCTGTGTACTTCGGATGTGTTCAGTTACGCACACTGTTGAGAAGTGCGCATTCTCCCTGAGCCAGTGCTGGGTGCCTTTACTGCCCTGAGGCTCACAGCAGATAATCCCCTGTGCTCAGAGACTCGCATTACCAAACTGTCATGGGATGTTCGAAGGAGCTTATTCTCATTAGAACAAAACAAAACAAAACCCCACAAGATTCACCAGAGGAGAGTCTTGGATACCGTCTAGGAAGTTTGTTTGTCTGGCATTATTCAGATGTTTCAGGATGCTGGAATTTAGAACTATCAAATATTTCCAAAAACAGAAAATTAAAAGAAAGGATTATCTACTTCAGAGAAGAGGAAGTAAGTATTTTAATTCTACTGTACTCGATTAGACACTTGTCACAGCATGTTCCCGGTACCAGCTGTCAATCACCGGAAATGCCATGTATTTGGCCTTCCAGGAACCGCTGCTTATCAGAGACACCTGTTGTGTCTTATTCTACCTTCCAGCACTCATCACCTCTCCCCCCCCCCCCCCGGGGGAGCAACGAGTGTCCTTTCATCAGAGGGCACCCAGGTAGAAGGTGAGGGGAAACGGGAACATGCAGAACACCTTGGATTTATCCAGAAACTGTGGGGAGTGTGGAGATCTGGTAACCACGTGGAGAGAGGGGGGATGCAGCTGTGACGGTCTCTGCAGGGTGTCTGCTGCTTCAGGAACTGCACTGGGGACACAGCAGCTGAGGCAGTCATTCGAATGTCATCTTACTTATTATTAACAATGCCTCAGGAAAGCCTCTTTAAAGATGGGGAGAGAACATTAATTGTTCAAAAGGAAAACCTCACTAAATTGTTTTTGAAAAGAATTATAAAGAACTTGCAATGGAGAAAACTACCAAAACTGCAAAACGAAGTATGATTCTAACTCCCTTGTTGAGATATGCCAATCAATAATGAAGCACAATGAATCAAAATGCAGTCTGTAAAAATAAAAAATAACGAAGTCGACGTCATCTGTTTTGTGTGCGCGGTTAGACCGCAGGGCAGCGGGGAGACAACAAACAGGCAGGCAGACTGAAGTCACCCTGCTTCCGCGGTGACTTCCCACTTTTCCAAACTATGCTTTATTGAATGAATGCAAATTTTAGTGTCTTAATATCTGTTAAGATCAACTTCATCTCATTTACATTTTCAAAATAGCCTTTGTTATTCTTGGGTGTGATGGTTTTGTAAGAATTTTGCGGTTTTCCTTGGGGACTTAATGATTATAACTTGGGGCTTTCCTCTTCAGTAATATTACATTCCTGGTTCTGTGTTCAGTTCACTTGTTCTTTGGCAAAATTCTTTAGTATTTTCCATAAAATATAAGTATGTTGTTAAACATATTCTTGAATCTATTTGTCATTGCCATTTCAAATATTTTTTTCTATTACATATATGAATATATAAACAAAAAATAAATACATGTGTTTAAGAAAAGTACACTATATACATTATACATTTGTGGTTTTTACTTCTTTTCCCCTACTACACATTTAATTGATAATTTTTGGAGGTCTTGGGGCTGACATATTCATCTCCTACTCTTACCTTGCTGAACTTTTTGGTTTGCCTGGCAGTTCTCCTGTGTTCCCAACAGACGACCGCTGTGACGGGTCAGGCTCCCGTTGTGAGTCCTGACCTAGGTTTTTCTAATCAAGTTATATATTGTGTTACACATTACTTAGACATTTAATACAAGGGAGGGTGAAAAGGAACTTTTCATGTTCTATATTTTAATGGAAATTCTCCCAATTAAGAATGATTTTTCCATGACCTTTTGATTAAGTGATTCCACTCTTCAACTTTGTTCAAGATGTAAATTTTTGAAACTCAAGAGTGAGTTTTGAATTAGCCCAACATTTTCCATTGATGCGCTCGTTTGGTGGGCGTTATTGGCAGGTTACTTGATGCGTCTCATTGATAGATCCTCCAGCGCTCTCCATCCTCCCTTACTTAAGACAAATCCTCGTTGCACTTAAAGACACATTAATAATTTTAGGGTTTGATCCGGTTTCTCCACTTTTATTAGAATTCATCATCTACTTCATAGCATTTATGGGATGTCATTTTCTTTTCTTGCCCAATTCTTACTCAGAACTACACTCCAGGTTGCATTAGTCTCCTAACATGAGCATTGATGCTGCCTTGTAGACAGTTTGTCTTGGGAGGACTCTCGTGGTGAGGATTCCTTGAAACCCCCTGGTCCTAATGACATTTTGGGGTGAGATCCCAAGTCAAAACAAAGGTTTCACTCTTTATTCCAAGTGTTTCTTTAAAGGTGATTGCGTTAACTAGACAATCTCATTCCTTTGAATCTGTTTTTTTTTTTCTTTAACTCCTTCTGTGTTTTAGAAGGCTATGGGTTTAGCGTGTAAACTGCCTGTTATTGCATTACTGCAGATCTCGATGCCCCAGGAGCAGGGCACTGTGGCCAGCCTGGCCCTGTCCGCTCCTGTAGGACTCTGGCCTCTCCACCGTCCTCTCTTCACTGTGCCTTGTCTTTGTCTCCGTCACTCTTGGTAACTCTGTGTCCGCTTTATAGTGTTAAAAAACCCACATTGTCCTTTTACATTTGCCTGTTGTTTAGCCTCCTGCTTCCTGCTCTATAGGTTCTGTTTTTTCTTCATTTTTTTCTTCCCTCCATCAGTTTAATTTGCTGTTTTTTCTAAATTTCCGCAGAGAGAGCGCATACAACCTTGACTTGTAGGCTTCCCTGTTTCACGATTTTTCAATATTTAAGGCTTTGTGTTCCTGCCAAGCACGTCTTCAGTTCTGGTGCGTGGATTCGCAGTGGGGGCGTCCTGCCCTCCAGTGTAAAATACTCCTTTAACCTTCCTCCATGACTCTGATGAGCTCACTGCTGCCTCATTTCCAGGTATGTAAATGCTCCGGCCATCTTTTCTGTGATAGCCAAGGGGACTCCAGGGCAGTCTGAGAGGTAGGAGTCCAGTTTAATTCCTTGACGTGTGGATATCAACTTGTTCCAGCATCATCTGTTGACAACACTATTCTTTTTCAATCAAGCTGCCTTAATATTGTCACCAAAGTGGACTGATCACAAATGCTAACTGAACTTTCACTTTCCTTCCTTTGACCTTTAGATAGCTGTGTATCCTCAGGACTGCCCAACCCTCCCTTACCTACTTGTATGGTCATGTAGTACGTTTTAAAACAGATAAAAATGAATTCTCTATGTTCTTTCTTCAAGATTAGTTTAACCATTCTGGTCTTTTACATTTCTGTACAAATTTTAGGGTCAGCTTTCCAATTTCTGCTATAAAGCCACCTGGAACTTATTTTGGGATTCAATCTGTAGATCACTTCAGGAGGTTTTGCCCGTGTAATAACAAGTCATGGTGCAAGTTGGTGCAGCCACTCTGGAAAGCAGTGTGGAGATTCCTTAGAAAGCTTGGAATGGATCCACCATTTGACGCAGCTATCCCACTCCTTGGCCTATACCCAAAGGACTTAAAATCAGATTACTACAGTGATGCAGCCACATCAATGTTCATAGCTGCTCAATTCACAATAGCTAGATTGTGGAACCAACCTAGATGCCCTTCAATAGATGAATGGATAAAGAAACTGTGGTATATATACACAATGGAATATTACTCAGTCATAAAGAAGAATAAAATTATGGCATTTGCAGGTAAATGGATGATGTTAGAGACTGTTATGCTAAGTGAGATTACCGCAAAATCCAAAGGCTGAATGGTCTCTCTGATAAGTGAATGATGATGCATAATGTGGGGTGGAAGGGAGGCAAGAATGGAGGAAGGATAGACAGCATAGAGGGAAGGGAGGGGTGGGGTCGGGTGGGGGGGTAAGAATAATAACAGAATGAGACAGACATCATTGCCCTGTGTACATGCATGAACGCACAGATGGTGTGACTCTACTTTGTGTACAAACCAGAGAAACAATAGCTGTACTCCATTTGTGTTCAATGAATCAAAATTAAATAAATTAAAAAAAAGAGTTCAAGTTGATATCTGCATAGACTATACAACAGGAAAAGAACTGGAAGCTGAAATATTAACTGAATGATAATAGAATTATAATGTGTAAATAATGGTTGTGTTTAAGTTAACAAAGAAAACCAGATTTAATTTTCAAAAAAAAAAAAAAAAAAAGAAGTCCTGGGATCCACTCATGAACAGCCATATCTTTTCATTTATTCAGGGCTTCTTTAATTTCTTCCAACAGTGTTTCGTAGCTTTCAGGGTACAAGTTTATGCTTTTTACTGTATTTACTCATAGGTGTTTTATTATTTTTGTTGCTGTTTGAAATGGAATTATTTCCATAATTTCACTTTTGGCTTGTTGATTGTTAGTGAAATGGACTGAAAGATTCTGTCCCTTTGAAATGCCTTAATATTTTAACCAGCAGTGTGGTGGCATCAGGAGCTGGGGCTCGGTGGTCATTAGCTCACGGAGGTGGGGCTCCCGGGTGGGGCTGTGCCCTTATGAGAGGAATCCCAGAGAAGGCCGCTGCCCTCTTTCCACAGGTGCAGATGAATGAGAAATCAGCCTGGAGGGCCCTCACCAGAAGCCAACCCACAGCACCTGGAGCTGGACTTCCAGACTCCAGAAGAGTGAGGAGGAGGTGCTTACTGTTTAAGCTGCGCAGTCCATGGACATTTGTTGGCAGTGCACACTAAGACAGTGTGCAGAACTCCCACCGGTGTTTGTGTCTTGAGCTTGTGACCTGAACCCTTGCTGACTACTGAAGCTGACAGTGGATTCAGAGGATATCCACAGATTCCTTAGGACCACGTAGACACGCAGCTATGTCTCAGATGGATGTCTTATAGAAATTTGGCAGAAACAGTTTTCCTTCTTCCTTTCTGATCCACATGATTTCTGCTTCTCCTTCTGGTATGATTTTCTAGCTGGGGCCTCAAGAAAAACGGTGATGAGAAGTGGCAAGAAGAGGAGTCTTTTCCTTTTTCCTGGGCTTGGAAGGGGGATGTTCCATCTTCAACCTGCGATCGTGGTTGGGGTGGTGAGGTTTTCAGAGCCGCCGTGAGCCAAGCTCCCTGATATTCCCAACTTGCTGAGTGTTCTCATCATAGAGGGTGTTCAACTAGGAAGCTGCTCGCAAGTGAGAACAGAATGTGTCTTCTGTCCTTCAAGCCATAGATGTGGTACTGCAAGCCATCTGGCCTATTGAAGTGTGGCTCTGTTAGAAGCAAGGTAATGGCCCTCCTTTCTGGAATTTAGGAGGAGTTCTGGTTTTCTCTAAATCATCTTTGGGGTCATTCTCCTCTTGTCATGAAACATGGTGCAGGTTTGTGGCTGAATGGCTCTGTGGCCCCATCCTGTAAAGTCTGAGACATCCAACAGTCCACCTCCATTCCTTCCCCTGTCCTTCCTGGTGGCTTAACCAGGTGGCTACCCTGCTGGGGGACTGATGAAGCCCACCACTTGCACTCTGCCGTGAACGATGGATGCTGAACCAACTTTGCATTCCCAAGACACAGCACACAGGTGGTGGCTCTTAGTCCTTTCACATGCCATGCGTTTAGGTTTGTTAGCGTTTCACCCCCGACTTTTGCATCACTGTTCACAAGAGATCATGGTCTTTAGCCTTCTGAGCTCATTGCTAGTTTTGGTCTCATGATGATATTGGCCTGGCAGAGTGAGTGGAAGAATGCATTTTGCTTCTTAACTTTTGAAATAGTTGGTGAAGAATTGGTATGAATTCTTTAAACATCTGGTAGAATTCACTGTGACCGCCATCTGGGCTTTTCTTTAAAAAAATTATTGGTGCATAATAATCTGTGCCGTCCTTTGTGAGAGTGTTTACTCACTGATCCAGCCTCTCGTTATGGGTCTATTAACATTTTAGAATCTCTCTTGAGTCAGTGTTGGTAGTACATGACTCCCTGGGAATATTTTTTATCTTATCTAGACTAATTTGTTATCACGTATTTGTTCACAGTATTTCCTTCCAATTGGGGCATTTCTGGGAAGGTAGTGAGCACTTTCATTCCTGGTTTTGGTACACATTTTCTCAGGGGAGTCTAGCTAAATGTTTGTCTTTTCTTTTTTTCCTTCATGATGTTTGCTTTTACCTTATGTGTTTCACTAACTCCTGCTCTAATTTTTAATATATCTTTCCTGTTCCCTGCGTTAGGTGTAGTTGTTCTTCTTTTCCTAGTTAATAAAGAGGATTTTTTTTGTCATTGGTCTGAGATCTTTCTTATTTTTATAAATACAGGGTTTTCCAGCTATGAATTTGCTCCTAAGCATAGCCTTAGCTGCACCCGTCTGTTCAGGTATATCAAGTTTTTCCCTTGTTCCTGTATTTCTCCTTTCCTTCTTTCTTCTGAATTAAGTTTATATTGTAGGGCAACAATTTAATCTCTTTAATGATATGATTTGGGACTATATTTTTGAATTATTTTCTTAATGGTTGGTGTATGACTCCTAGTAGCATATAAACTCATCAGACATGACTTCAGATTTTTACTGGCTTAATTCCAGGAAGATGAGTGTGAGTGTGTGTGTGTGTGTGTGTGTGCGTGTGTGTGCAATGTCATGTCTTTTAAAGAAGCCAAAGGGGAAAAAATAAGAACAGATGTATTTAAAAGTTGTTAAATAAGTGAGTCAAAAGTGGTCCCTATCCTGCTTACTTCTTTATGGTAGACTGGTGCTCAGGAGCCCTTTTATACATGGATTTAACTGTAGAGCCTGCCCTCTCTGCATAGCCCTCAAAACTGCCCATTGCTACTACTGATAGACAAGGTGTGCCTTGGCATTGTAAGGACCCGAGCCACACCGCTCTATGGCTTCTTCTGACCCAAGGACGTCATGTTGCTCAGTATCCTCATCTAGACAAGAGTCCCCCTCTCCAGCTCTCCAGCATGGAAGGTCCCATGCTCTGAGGGACTTCTCCTTCCAAGGCATCTCTCAAAGCTGCCCCCAAATAAGGCTCATGGTGCTCTACTGCCACCTTGTGGTCACACGTCTTCCTTGCTCGGCCCCTTATAACCCTCAAGCAATTTCGAGTCTATTTTGGCCTTCATGTTTGCCTTCCTGGGGTTCTTCATTTTTCTCCCCTTTGTTTTTAAGTTGAAATTTGGTGTTTTTGTAATTTCAATGTATCTGGTTGTAAGCACCTCCACTGTCTAATATATTATAATTATATATGTCATAAATACAACTATATAAGTATTGAAACCATTGTTTTCAGTATTAGGAGAAGGCAGGGAAAGAAATGTCAAGTTTTTCTGACTTTTATGAACACATGATCATTTTTGATGTTGATCTATGGATTCTTTTATGTGTAGAAATTTGAACTGCTGTATAGGATTACTTGCTTTCAGCCTGAAGAATTATTATTATTATTTTTTGAACTTTAAAGATCAGATTTATTTGGAGAAAACAAAAAAAAAACCCACAACCCAAGTAAGTAAGTCTACAGATTACAAATCATTTTCATAGAAGATTTTTTGTACAAATTTTACATGTATTCAGGGTGGGACGTAAGTCAATCTCTGATTCTATTTTAACAGGGGGGAAGATATGGGACAAAACAGCATTTTTTGGATTTAACTATTTGGGAGTAGACATGAAGAAGGCAAACTCTACCTTTCCATCATCCGCAGCCAATGGTTTAAAAACCGTGTTTGGTCTTGGTTGCCTAAAAGCCCACATCTAGTTACTAGCAGCCGACTCTGCAATTCCTGGAGGTGAATCCCTGGACATGGCTCTGCCCACTGGGTAAATGGTTCCTTTTGTCACTGCTGCAGCTCACAGACCAACATTCTGCAGGGCTGGCCAGGCCGTGGACTCAGACTGAACGCAGAAGGACTTGCAAACCTGAGGCCAAGTTGCCATTTGTCTGCATGTACCAACACTGCCCATGAGGGCGAAGAAGCCCATCTACAGGGTTGACTCCTATGAAAGTGCGCATGAAAGCAGATGATTCAAACTACTGTGTTGCAAGAGGAGCCAGGACTTTGTTAAACAGGTCTTTCCATTACCATTTATCTCTCATAGGAAGATAAAAAAACAAACTTCAAAGAGCAAAACAGCCACACCTTGGTCTAGGCCACATTATAAGTCCAAGCCGCTATGTGGGATTTCAGTGGAGAGAAGAAAACTTGTAACCTCCCTGCCAAAGTCATAAGAGAGTCTTTCAGTTTAACTGTCTCTGATTACCCATCCTTATTCACCACCCAAGACCATCAATTCTAGACTAATCTGATCTGTGAGAGGGGTCAAAGCAGCTGGAGCAGGTGTGGACAGAGGGAAGCCATGAGAGACATCAGGAGCTGATTTATTTGAGAAACTCGGTGCTTCCTCATGTCACACCCTCCAGTGTCAGCCTGAAGAATTTTTTAAAAAATACATTTTTGGAGACCTAAGTTGCTCCTTTATCTGAGCCAATTAAATTTTGGGTCTTTGCCAGGGTTACAGTTGAGGGCAGCCTATGCGACTTCCTCTGACCCCAGGCAGGACCTTCTTAGCTGGCTGTTCACCTAGCTCTCCTTTACCTGGTTCATCTATTCTGGCTGGTCTGTGGCTTAGTGCCTTGTGCTCCATGAGCCAGGTATATCTCAATCACTTTTTTTTTTTTTTTTTTTTCCCGAACCAGGGATTGAACTCAGGGACACTCGGCCACTGAGCCACATCCCCAGCCCTATTTTGTATTTTATTTAGAGACAGGGTCTCACTGAGTTGCTTAGGGCCTCACTAAGTTGCTGAGGCTGGCTTTGAACTCGCGATCTTCCTGACTCAGCCTCCTAAGTCGCTTGGATTACAGGTTTGCACCACCACGCCCGGCTCATGTGAGTCATTTTTGAGAGAAGCCATCAGCTAGAACTTTCCCAGTCTTTGTTCTGAGGAAGTCTGCCTCTTAGATTTTCTAATGGTCTGCCTCTCTCTGTGGGAAGACCCCCTGAGACACTTAAGCTTCAGTACTTGGGGCAGGAACTCTCTTGGGGCTCACTTCTGGGGTAGGTCAGTTGGCAGAGGAGGGAAACTCTGGTCCTCTGGGCTCGCCTTTCCTGCTGTAGAAGACCCCCAAGGAGCAGGCAGTGAGGGAGGCAGGAGCTTTGTTCCACGTGCCCTGCCGGAGCGTTCTTCCTGCAGGTGGGGCTGGGTGAAGGAGGGGAGGCCTACCTCCCATCTGCTCTCGCTTGGAACAGAGTGTCTGCAACCCCAACCCGCAGGGATTGAGAGCTACTGTGGATATGCAATTCCCAGGGGTCACCATGGGCCTAGATGGGGACTTGAAGGTGAGGAACCCCATGTTCTTATCTGGTGAACTAAGCTCTGCCATGCTGAGAAGGCTGGTGTGGGGAGAAGGTCAGGCCTTAGTTGCCAGAGATTGACTGCTCTTACACAGAATCAGTAGATTTTTCTGGAATAAATATTTCTTTATTTGCTGTAGGCTCTTACAAAAATTCCAGAGGAGATATCTCTGTCTCTCCATAGATAGATAACTTTGTATGTTCTGATTAGAACCAGTTATGCTTAGTCGTTCTCACAGATCTTTCCGTACAGAACTTTTGTTACACCATGCTTCAGTCTGGAGAATTTTTTCTGATCTGTCTTCAAGTTTGCCAATTCTTTCCTCAACCTAATTGAATCTTACTTTGAGAGTTATCTGTTGAGCTCTTTTTCAACATTCTTTCAGTTTTACAATTTTCACTTGTTTTTTCTTGCTTTTCAACTATCTCTTCAATTCTCCATTTTGCTTTTTAAATTATCTGTACTTATTTATCATTTCTATTTTAATGATTTAACTACACTAACTGGGTCTCTCTCTCTCTTTCTCTCTCTCATATTTTCTTTGTCCCTTAGATTTCAATAAATTTTTTTGAAAGCCTTGATGTCTGGCTATATTTTAAATTGAGTACCATATAAGTTATCTGATTAGTTGTAGAAATGATTTGAAGCTTTGGATGACCTCATGTTTCTCCGAGGCATTTCCTTTGCATCTGGAAGGAGACTCGTCTAGTGCAGAGACTCAGGCCATCAATCCCAAGCAGCTCGGCCCAGTCACGTGCTGCGATGGAAATCCGCAGGCTCTGGTCACACAGGACCCAGCTTCTCCCGTGAACCTCTGCTCCTTTCTGCAGGTCTCACCATCCCCAGCCAAAGCTTGGTGTGTTTTCCGGGGCTCCTGCTTCTAGGTGGTCTCAGTTCTGTCACTTTTGTCCCTTCCTGGTCTCAGGCCTGAACTTCCCCATACTTGGTAACTGGTCAGTGCCTTCAGACCGATTCTTGGTTTTGTGGGACATTCCCTTTTCCTCTTTCAGTGGAGTAACTGATCCAAAATCATTTCTGGTCTGCCACTTTTCAAAGTTCCACTTTGCATTTGATACATCTTTTATTATATTTATATGTTTATTCAAATACTGCTTGAATAAAAGCCACAGGGCTAATGCTAAAGTATTAAAGTAAACTCAGCTGGTATTTTAATAGGGTGATTTTTTAATGGAGTTCAGATACACTATTTTCTGATTCTCTAAATTAATATAGGAATAAACCCTAAAATTCTAAAAGGTCCTAATGTTTCAATGTTCTCCTTGATAATCAAACCCAAATTACTTATTCATATTTTCATTAAAAGTGAAAAAGAAGAGCTACAAAATGCCAGTTCAAAATTAACGACTCTAGCACATGTAGAATATGTTCAGATAAATTCTTAGTAGACACTGTAGGATTTTATAGCATGAGAATATTATTCAGTCTAGAAGCTTCCTGGTCATCTGTTCTCAGGCAGAGACCACAGCTTTGTGAATTAGACAGTTCTCATTTTTCAGTAAGTGTTTATTACAAATAAAGATAGCCGTGCTGCAGAAATGAAGTCTGATACAGAAGTGCCCTATCTCCTGGTTATCCAAAAAAAGAAATAGATGAATTAAGGGATCAGCAAGCTGAACAAATCAGGAGCAATAATACATGTAAACGTCCAGGGTGGAGCTGAACCACAACCCAGGTGGCTGAGGCCAGAGGAAAGGGACAGTGTGTATTCCTGCCAGGGGAGCAGGTGGGCAGCAGCTCGTGGGGGCGTGCAGGCCACGCTGAGATTTTCAGTTGCTATTCCACAAAGGCAATGGGTAAAATTTTGTTCATTTTAGGAAAAAAGATAATGCATCTTATTTGCATTTTAAAATCATTCTTCCGGTTTTTGTATGGAGAATAAAATTGGAAGGGAAGCGATAATAGTAAGTTATTAACTGCTCTGAAAGAATAGGGAAAGCTGGGTTGGTGTGATTGCAGGATACAGAATCCATGCAGATGGAGAAAACGTTCAGGACACTGGGAGTGACGCGGGGAGTATGGGACAGACAGGAAGCCAGGGACCAGCAGGGACACCTGCATGACATTTAGAGCTTCAGAAGTCCTGGTTAAAATATTTCTGTTTGAGGGAACTGGGTTGTTGTAAGCAAATGTAGTGACATACATAGTGACTTGAGATTGGAAGTACTTATGCTTTAACTCCAAAAGCCTCAGAAATACAATGTTTTTGAGTCTAAATCAATGTAGGAGTTGAAAGGATTGAAACTTTGATTTTCACTTCATTTTCCTTTGGGTGTTGTACTGGGTGGGGTGTGACTCCTGCTGCTAAGGGGAGAGGTCTGGAGAAGCCATTCTGTGTCAGCCAACAGAACAGGTCTAGGGACCTATGTTCCTCTTAGAAACCTACCCCTTTGCACCCCTGCAGGTGTGGGTGGGGTAGATTCAGTGCCGGGAGTTTCCAGCAGTTGGGAGCCTCAAGGACAGTGTGTGTCATAAGCTCTGTGTGACTGCAAGACATGGAAAACCCTCCCCAGGAGTGAACTCGGATCAATTGCTGAGCCTGTCGACATTTTGGATCAGATAGTTCCCGGTTGTGGGTGTGGTCCTGCCCAGTGGTTAGTGGCATCCTGACCCTAATTGCCAGATTCTGTGGCACCCCTTCAGCTGTGACAATAATGTCTCCATGTGTGGCCCAATGTCACCTTCAGAGAGCCACGTCTCTCTTGGGAGCCACTGACTTGGATTTTAAAGGCAGGTTCTGTTGTTTTGGTTTTGGTTGTGATTGTTACTGAGACATTTGACAGAAGAGACTGTGATATGTTTAATTAAGAAATTATTAACTTTCTGTAGTGAAAACTATCAGGTTGGTACTTAGAGAAATGTTGATTTCCATCGGAGTAAACATTTAGTGTTTCAAAAAGAGAAATTGGTTAAACAGATGAGCATGTGCTGAATTTCAAAATAATCATTATAAATATGATAAGGAAAAGACCCAGCGACACAGAAAATACTCCTGATGAATCGCAAAGTGAGGAAAAGCAGTTGCGAAGACACACACGGACGGCGACACCAAGACCACACGTCGTCCGCGTCGGCAGCCCTGCAGAGACACCCCAAGACATCCAGGAAAGCGGCATGACGAAGATGGTTTTCATCTTCGTTTCCTCTGTCCTTCTCTGTTTCCCACCTTCTCTGCATTTGTGGGGGTGTGACATTGGCGAGGAGGAAGAAGGAGCAGGCTGTAAATGTTGATCTGTAAAATGGTCACGTTTGTAGAGCTTCTGGGATTTTGTACTGAAGACCTACTTACTTCTGGAATGATTTGACTGAAGTCACCATAATTTCCCCACCAACCACTCCCAACCTGCACACCTTCCAAACGGTTTTCACTGCTGTAGAGACACCCATCCATCTATTCACCCATTTACTCCGAAGTAATAATTTAAAGTTGAGGAGCTTTTGAACTTAGATTTCTTGTCATGGAGCTACCATCTTTGCACGTAAGAGGAAAACGCAGTCACTAAATTGGCAAGGAAAAAATCTGCTGGCTATAAAAGCAACAGATAATTACAGGGAGAACACATTAGCATATACAGAGAAATGGACAAGTTTTAACAGGCCCCATTTCCCCAAATGAGACTTGGTAGCATATATTATTTCTTTGCTGTGATAGTGTTGCTTGAATGTTGCTTTTACAAAAGGGATTTTTGTCAAGGGAAGTTCAATAGCAATGATTTAGTGGACTATTCACTAAAAAAGTCGACACAATGACAGCCCTGAAACAATACAACTAGCTTATTTGAAATAGTTGCAGGCAGTTCTCACAATACAGCGTCAAAGTTGCATCAAAAAGGCAGATTACTGTTTAGCAAACCCATGTTACGATGATACATTGCTGACATGTAAACTTAGAGACCATGGAACTTACCATTGATATTTCATTGGCTTCTTAGAAACTTGAAGTTCATTTTAAAGGGATTTGAATGAAGCTAAACTTAAAAATATATTTAAATATGTTTACTTCTGTTTTCTTTCAATACATTCTAGAATAGGTAGACACCTGGTATTATTCTACTGACTTTGGAAAAGTTCTCAGATTACTATAAACAAACCAAGGTAAGCCCAGTAGTCCTAGCTCCTTGGGGACTGGGGCAGGAGGATCATTTGAGCTCAGGAGTTTGAAACCAGCCTGGGCAAAATAATGAGATTCTGTCTCAGAAACAACCAAATGAATTTTTTAAAAAAGCACCAATGTTTTGTGCATGATTTGAAGGTTTTCTTCTCCCAAACTCGTGTTCACATGTAATTGTCTTTACAGTCATATTAAGAGGTGACTGAGTGTGGGAGGTCCACCCTCGTGGTTGGATTGAGGCCATTTTATTACACAAGGGCACCTTCAGCCTCCTTTTGCTCCCTCGTCCGTCCAGCCTTCTGCCCTGTGCTGATGCCAGAGGAAGCCCTTGCCAGGGGTCAGCCCCTGGATTGTGGGCTCTGGCCTCCTGAGCTGTGAGCGGTAGATTTCTCTCCATTGTAAGTGGCTAGTCTGTGGACATTCTTCACAGCAGCACAATGCAGACTGAGGCATTGTGCTGGCATTAAGAGAAGGGGGCCTGATCTGGTGTGGTCAACTCGAGCGTTAGGAAAAGGAGCAGGCGTTGGGCAAGAACTGACTTCAATTTTAAAATAAATAAGGTATTAGAAAACTGTGGCCAACCACGTCTTTTACCATGACTGAAATAAAACATGTATATTACAAACATCACCTTGTTGTATCTTAAGGACATTTGGATAATTGGAATCCCAGAAAAGGAGGGAAGGAAGAGTGAAGTACAAGTGCATTTGAAGTGGTAAGAAGGGGAACTGCACAAACCCAATGGAAGACATCAATCCACAGACTCTGAATCTGGGAAGAACTTGGGCAATGTGAGGACCTCACCAAGGCACACCAGGGAAATGACAGGGAAACCCTTAAGAGGAAGGAGAAGAAAACCCCACCTCACTATTAGGGAATTGACAGTCTGATGAATTTTCAACAGAATCCTTGGAAGTCAGAAGACACCATTAAAGCTCATAAAGAATCATCTATGCTTCTGTGCCTGAGGAAATATCCTTACACGTGAAGATCAAATAAAAACATTGCTGGATATGTCAGAGTGGGAGACACCACAGCAGTAGGCTGATGCTCTGAGAAATCTAAAGGAAGCCCTGCTAGCTGGAGGACCAAGTAGCACCAAGTCTCAAAAAGGATAGAGAGCACTGGAAGCCAGGTGTGGTGGTACACCCCTGTCATCCCAGCAGCTCAGGAGGCTGAGGCAGGCATATCGCAAGTTCAAAGCCAGCCTCACCAACTTAGTGAGGCTCTGAGCATAGTGAGACCCTGTCACTAAATAAAAAATTTAAAAAGGGCTGGGAGTGTGGCTCAGTGGTTAAGCACCTGGGTTCAAATCCCTGGTACAAATAAAAACAAAAACAAACAAACAAACATAAAGACACCAGGAAGCAAACACAATTTTTTTCATTCATTTTCATGTTCCTTCTGTTATTGATTGCTAATTTATTTCTATTGTTACCAAAGGATATACTTTGTATGACTTGGATTTTTAAAAATATTTTTAGCAGGCGGTAGACACGATGCCTGTATTTTATTCACTTGTTTCTATGTGGTGCTGAGGATGGAAGCCAGTGCCTCACATGTGCGAGGCAAGTGCTCCACCACTGAGCTACTACCCCAACCCATATGAATTGAATTTAAAAAATGCTTTGAGACCTGTTTTGTCCATGGTTTGTCCATGCAAAGAGAGTTTTTTTTTGTTTTTTTTTTTCCCAAAATCCAGACAATTGTTGTTTACAGGATTGTTCTTGCTTGTCAGATAACTATTTAAAGCAGGTATGAGGTTTAGTAAAGGATGTGGTCTGTCCTGGTAACTGCTCGTGCCTACTTAAGACCATTGAATATTCTGCTCTTGTTATTGCTCTGTAACTTTCAATTAGAAGAGATAATTAGAAGCTATTTGGAAGAAATAAAAAGATCTATATGTTCCTGTTTCTACATTGCTTCTAAGAAAGAAAACCTCAGGCCAGGATGGCTTCACTGAGTATTCTAAGAACATTTAAGAAACACATCATGCTAATTTAATTTTTTTACAGAATCAAAAAATATAAACCCTTTCCCTACTTCTTTCATAATGCAAGGATAATTATTGTACCAAAATCTGGGACAAGGGTATTTACAAGTAAAGAAAATTAAAGACCAAATTCTATAATGCAAAACTCCTTAATAAAATACTAGCAAATCAGCTGGGTGCAGTGGCACACACCGTAATCCTAGGTACACAGGAGGCTGAGGCAGGAGGATCCCTAGTTTGAGTCAGCAATACAGGAGAAAGCAGGTCACTTGAGGGGTCAGTGGGGGCTTCCCGAAGGTGACCTGTTTGCATGTGGCAAACACGTAAAGCGGATGCAGATGGACAGAAAGACAGTGTGAGGGAAGGGAGCAAGGAGCAAGGATCCGGTTTCACCTGAGTACAAGGGTGGAAAAAATTAATTTTATGTATTTTTTCCGCGTTGAGCTGTATTCAAGGTCAGGTTCACTCTGAAAACATTCTGGTTGCTTCTCTCAGCTGTTTGAAACACTCGGCTTCTCTCTTGACTTTCTCCTTGGCTTCCTTCAGTTAGAGAGCAATGATCTCTCCAGCAGGGCAGGGACGTCAGGCCATTGCTTCCGAGCTGGGCCTGCTCCCCTCCGCCCTCTCAGCTCCTCCATGAAGCTCTTCCTGCCCTTCTTCATCCCCTGTCCATCCTCGGCTCCATCAAGGAGCTGCTCAAATGTCATTCAGCCTTTAGTTAATTTGACTGCTTTCCCTTTTCCTTGGGTTCAGGGATCAGGTCTTATACCTTGGTATCTCCATCATCTTCCCCCGCACCACGAGGTTCAATAAATGGTTTGCAGAGGAGCAGATCTCCGACAATCTTTTGATGGTTAGGACTTAATGAGGTAGGTGGCACTTTTTCTGACATCTAGGAATTCTCCTGCGCTGCCTAGAAGTCCACCCTCTGAGTCAGGGCATGGCGGTGGTGAGCCGAGCTGGCTGGCCGGGTCCCTTGTTCAGGGTTTCTGAGCAGCGGAGGAGTGCAGTGTGTGAGGGCCACATTTCCTTCCGTGGACTGGGTATTGCTTCTTAACCTTGACAATTAAAAATATTACATGTTGTATCTCTAAAGAATCATCGCTCACAGTTCAAGACGGAGTGGTCAGATCTTTGCTCATTCATGCATTCAAGCCATTCTTTCCTCCTGTTTGAATGACAGAGCCACAGAGCATTGGTTTGGAGATATTCTTTTTATTGTCCTGTTTTTGGGAAACCACTGAAGCCCTTGAAAGGTTATGACATGTGGATCTGTGCTCATGTTTGAAAGAAAAAAATCCCAGTGTCTGGAACACACAGAGGGAGTCATCATTTTTTATATCACACGCTCATATTTACACATTAGTAAAAATTTAGAGTGTCCCCAAATTTCTATTAAGGAAATTAAAAAATATAAAAAACTCTTAATTTTGGATTTTAAATGTTTCTAACTGCCAGTTCTTCTCACTGGTGTCTCCTTCGGATGTTTTGTGGGAGGCTGCGTGACAACGGTGATGTTAGAGGGTTTGCTTCATTTTAATTAACAGAGCTGTGTCTTTGGGGACTCTTCCCATTACTCCAAGAGGTGCTGTAAATGGAGAAGTGGTTTCCAGGGAGGAGGTGACACAGCCCTTTCACACCACCCATGGGCACTTCCACAGAAAGAGTCCCGTTTTGAAGAGAGAGCCCCAGGGTAAGGTAGAGCAGTTTTAATCACAGCTTCTAATTATGAGCAATAGTCTCTTCAAGGATTTCTTATTTCTCAGATATAATGCAAACACACTTCTCAGGCCGCACAGTTACACAGCCAAGGAGTTCCAATTTTGTACCTCAATAATGTAGAACACTTTCTAGAATATCCTCCCCTGACCTATTATTAAGGATTGTTAGCCCCAGAGCAGGTGTTCCTGTCCCCACTGGGACATTGCTTGCCCACTGCTGGGAGATTAGGGCTCATGCACAGCCGTGCTGAGGAAGCTTGGTCACAGTTCCCCAAGCAGGTCATGCTAACCGCAGCCCAGGACTGCTTTCCATGCTTCTGAGAGTTTGAAGCGCGTACTTCCAAGCCTTAGTGGGACCTTCCTGAAAATGGCCCTATCAATGGTTTTAATTTTCTCTTTAGACTTATTTTTAAAATACATTTTTAGTTGTAGATGGACACAGTACCTTTATTTTATTTTTATGTGGTGCTGAGGACTCAACCCAGGGCCTCACACGTGCGAGGTGAGCTCTCCACTCCTGAGCTACAACCGCACCCTCTTCTTTATGCTCTTACTGTTTTCTAAATTCTGTGCAAGGAGTCAGTAATGTCTCATCATGAGAAAAAACTAATGTACCAAATTGAAGAACACCAGGGGACCCTTACCCTTGCTCACGTACCTCAAGCTGAGCTGGCTTTGCCCTGGTCACTAGCCTCTCATCTGGCCATGGGCCACTGACCTCTGGGCTTATCCTCCCTAACTTGCCTTCAGCACCAGCAGAGCAGTCTTAGCTGCAGCTGTGAAACCTGGGAAATCCTTCCCCTGTGCTTTCTTTTGCTTAGAAGATAAAAATACTCAAGCTCCTCACATCCTCCCACTGACCTGGCCCTTGGTGACCTCTCCTGACTTCCAGGGACCTCACAACCCAGCTACTCTATCAGCATATGGTCCCCAAACAGCCCATGCAGAGTCGACTCCTTACCAAAGCCTCCCCACTCACCTGGTTAGCTATTTTTAAACTTAGTTTGATTTTATTTTTATTGTACATATTTAAGGGGCAAAGAGTAATAATTCAATGTACATAGAGTGTGTGGTTAGCAAATTAAGATAGTTAATATTTCTATCTCAAACATCTTTTAAAATTAAATTAAAATTTTTTTGATGAAAACATAATGATTTATACATAGTTGTGTGGCACAATGCACCAATTACACCAGAGTGGCTAGAAGTTCCATCTCTGTGTCATCAGTCTGTGATCAGAGCCTTCGAGCTCCTCCCACCTAGGTTTCATAAAATGAGCGATAATCACCCCACCACGCTGTGGAACACTATGGTTATCCATTCTAACTGAAACTTGGCACCAATTATCTGAACTCCTTTTATCCAGACAACACTCCCTACTCTTCTCAGCCTCTAGAGAGTACTATTATACATTCCTATTGACTTTTTTAATATCCATATATAAGAAGGAACATGTTAACATCCGCCTTTCTGTGTCTGGATTATCTCACTTAAATAATGACCTTCAGTTCCATTTTTTTTTTTTTTACTGAAAATGACGGGATTTCTTTTTTTATGACTGAATAATACGCCACTCTGTGTGTGTGTGTGTGTGTGTGTGTGTGTATCACATTTTCTTTTTCTTTTCATCTGTTAGTGGGTCACTGTCTTGGCTATTGGGAACAGTACTGCAGTAAACATGGGAGCAAGTGGTCTCATTTGTACACTGATTCCATTCTTTTGAGTATATATATATATATATATATATATATATATATATATATATCCATCCAGAGGTAGGATAGCTGCTTCATGTGGAAGACCTATTTTTAGTTCTCTGAGGAACCTCCATCATGGCTGCCGTAATTTTCATTCCTTCCAACATATAAGGACTTCCTTTTTTTTATATCCTCACCAGGATTTGTTATTCTTTGTTTTTTTGGTTTTGGTTTTGTACATTTTGATCTTTACTAGGAGAAGGAGTAGAATATGATCTTAAGAAGGAGGAGGCGAGAAGCTATACACAAGTAGAAAAAGTGATGAATCCAACTTTCTCATTCTCTCCACCACGACCATTTCCACATGGCTGGGCACAGAACTTAGCTGCAGGGACAAATTCTTACCAGACCATGTAACCAAGTAGAATTTGGGCATGGTATTTCCAAAATCCTGGGATCTGCTACTGCAGGAATGTTTTAAAACTGTTGATTGCCTCCTGGGCTGTAAGTAAAAGTTCAGAGTTGAGAAAACCCCGACATATCATCAATCCCCTTTTATCCAAAGTCGAATTACAGATTGTTTTAATTTGAATACCCCTAGGAAGCCCTGGCATGATTCAAGTGCAATTAGTTTGTTTATGGGTGATGTCAGGAAACACGGGTAGGGAGTGATGGGGAAGAGAGAGGGAAGAAACAAGTCAATAAAGGATGCACTATCAATATGTTTTCTTTTTACTTTCTGATAATAGCCATTTATCTGGAGTGAGATGACATTCCTTGTGGTTTTGTCTTGCATTTCCCTGATGGTTAATGAATTTGAGATTTTTTTTCATGAATGTATCGGCCATTTGAATTTCTTCTATGGAGAAATGTCTGTTCATGTTCTTCACCCATTTTTTAATGGGTTTATTGAGTCTTTCTCATTGTCATTGAGTTTTTAAAGTTTTTGTGTGTTCTGGATTTTAATCCTTTGTCACCAATTATCTGAACTAGTGAATAGTTTGAAAAATGTTTTTCCTCTCCTGAAGGCCGTCTCCTCATCTCTTGGAGATGAGGTCCTTTTCTTTTTCTGTGTAAAAGCTTCCTAGTTTGACACAATCCTATTTGTGCTTTTTATTTCATTTTGTGTGTGTGTGAGCTCCTATTCAGAAAAATCATTGCCTGGACCCAAGTCTTGAAGTGTTTTCCTCATTTTCCTCTAGAGGTTTCAGAGCTTCAGGTCGTACATGTGGGTCTTTGATCCCTTGGAGTTGACTTTTGTGCGTATGTAAAGTGAGCAGTCCAGTCGCCATCTGGGCAGGGGAGTACTCTTTTCTCCTGGACCAACAGTTGGAGGGACTGTCCTTCTCCAAGGTGTGCTTCCCTGTCTTTGTCAAGAATCATTGGCTGTGACGCATGGGCTTTCTGGGCACCGTCCTGGTCCTTGGTCTGCGTGTCTGTCCACATCAGCATCAGGAGGTTTTCCTGGTTCACCGATGGCTGTGGCCCTGGAGTGCATGTGGAAGTCCAGTCGTGTGATGCCTTCAGCTTTGCTCATTCTGCTCAAGATTACGGTTGTGTTTTCAT
This sequence comes from Glaucomys volans, assembly GCA_020662805.1. Classification (NCBI taxonomy): domain Eukaryota; kingdom Metazoa; phylum Chordata; class Mammalia; order Rodentia; family Sciuridae; genus Glaucomys; species Glaucomys volans. Next base: position 597,729 of record JAJEJO010048708.1, on the reverse strand, counting down.
ATGAATTTAGAACTTTTTTTTCTGGTTCTGTGAAGAATGGCATTGGTCTTTTGTAGGGGCTGCACTAAATCTGCAGATCGCTTTGGCTGGTACAGACCCTTTAACAATTTGAATTCTTTCAACTCTTACTCCTCCTTTAAGGCCCAGCTCAGGAAACACATCCTCTGAGAAACCCTCCTAACCTCCCTCCTCCAGCCCTGCTCTGCGTTCTCCTAAATGGCTGCACTTACTCTCGCCATTTTTTTTATTACAATGATTTTATTTTACACAGTTGACATCCATCCCAGGTGTGTGACTTCCTTGGGGAGAGGAAACGTGCCTTCTTTCTGGCTTGCTTTCATTTAAGGACTTCCGTACATGTACAATTAAAAAATCAATAAATGTTTGTGAATGAATGAATATTATTGATGAGCCTGCCCAAAATAGCATGGATTTCTTTCTATCAACAATTGTAAGAATTAGAAGTGAGTTGAAGGATTTCTCCAAGCAGGTTTAGAACTGTATCCTGGAGAGAAAAAGCAGAGCTAGTATAGACTACCATCAAATCCACTGCCTTCTGGAGACCACATCCAATTCCTGCCAGTGTGTGACATACACCGTAACATAATGTCATTTCTGTAGGACTAGGACCCCGAAGCACAGAGAAATGTGAAACTTTAATGCTCTAACATGTTCAGCACCGTGGTCTAACATCACAGTGAAGCGGTGCTGTGTCCGGCTGCAGTTGCTTTGGTCCTGGGAGGAAGGCCGTGCTGCAGGAACAAACCAGAGAGCTCGGTAGTAGGCACGGTTTTGCTCCTGCCCTGCTTTGGTGAGGGATGGGGAGTCTTGTCTCACTGTGACTCAGACATCAAGTGTCTGCTGCTCCTTTGTCATCTTGGATTTCTTGACTTTCAGTTTCGCAGAGAGGGAGAAGGAGTGACCGGGGAATGGGACGTTTGGTCACACTCAGAATTGACTTCCATTACTTCCACCAGAAGCTGGCACACAGAGCCATGGCTCAGCTGAGAAATGAGTTCTGCTCATCTCTCCAGGAGAAGGAGATAGGACTGAAGTGGGGTCTTATCACCTCTGTAGGGTAGGATCTGGGGCCATGCGCTTCAACCCTGAGGCTAGGTAGCCCCATAGAAGGACTCCACCCCGCAAGGCCCCTGCCCCCGCACCCTGCCCCAGACCCTTGACTGTGTCCTGGTCTTCTGACCCCCACTCACTCAAAGGTCCAGTCCTACCGCCTTACTCTTCCTTCTGGAAACCTAAATATCCAGGGCTCTTAATGAACAGCTTAAGCCCTCTTGTTTCAGGGTACAAGGGCATCTGCACAGTTGCCAGAGTTGATTTTCAGGCTAGATTGAAGAATTTATATGAGAACGTTTTCATTTCCAACCTTTCAAACAATATCTCCTCTCCTCCAGCCTACCATAACTAAATTTATTAAGAATTCATCTTTTCTTTTTCTGTGGGAGTACAGCTATGACAATGTGATTTGAGGAATTACTCAAATAATGGCATTGTCCTCTTACTGAACTAGATTGAGGTCATATCCAAATATCCACTTTTAGAAGAGGGTCAAAACTTTATTGCAAAATAGAATCTGCTGAGTTAGACATCCTGACTTCTCAGCAGGTCTCCACACTCGCTGGGTCCCTCCTGCCATCCTCTGCTCTCTCCTCTGATGACTAACGCAAGAGCCCCTAGAAAACAACCAAGGATGCTTTCCTGGGGAATACGGCTCAAGGAGTCAATCACCTACAGGGTTAGGAGATGTCTAGATGGAGAAACTAAGGTCCAGGTGTCCATTTGTGTCTGGAGCCAAAAGAAGGATCTGCTAACATGGATCACTGCACTTACTATAGAACATCTTAAAAGCGCCTCCATGTGGAACTTCAGGTGGAATTTGCTTGAACACACTTAGGTCAGCTGATGTGAAACAGGTCCGTGATGCACTGAGGACACTGAGTCTGCAAGGCCACCTCATGAGGTCAGTGAGACTCAGGGGACAGCATGGAAGAGGAGAGCAGGGAAGAGCAGAGCACTGCCTCCCCTCCTCTGGTTCCACTCTGAGAGAGAGCTCCTCATCTGCATGTCATTCCCAGGCACGTACAGTCACTGGTGCGTGTGGCTCTGCCAGGCCTGGTCACATCTGTGGCCTCCGGTGCGCAGGAGATCTGTGTGGGTGGGGAGCAGCTGAGGGACCTGCCTGCCTGCAGGTATTCAATAGGTGCTGTTGATGGGAAGCATTGGCCACGGAGACTGCCACCAGGCGTAGCTCAAGGGTCATGCGGGTGGACTTCGTGGAACCTTCAGGAAAGCAGACTCTTCTTGCCGGGATGGCGAGCAATACAAATGACATGAATTGTAAACTTACAGCTTCTCAGGTCTCACTTGTGGGGCCTGAGAACACAGAGTTTGGCTGGACACACAGGACTTGAAGCTCCTGGTGGTGTGTGAGCCCCAGATGCAGTCCAGCTGGCTCCAGAGATTCATTTTTTTTTAATTGCTAGGTCATTTATTTTTTAATTAATTTTTCCCACTTGGATAATTTTTTTTTCTGTTGATTCATTAGCATAAAATGCGACATACCTACAGATAATCTAAAAACTTTTTGCACATATATAGTCATGCCTCAGTATCTGCAGAGGATTAGATCCAGGCATCTCAAGGATACCAATCTCCAAGGATGCTCAAGCCCTTTATATAAAATTTTGTAATCCTTCATATAACCTATGAATATCCTCCAAGGTATTTAATACATTAATAGATTACTTGTAATTCCTAATACAATGTAAACTCTATGTGAATCGTTACACTGTATTGTTTATGGAATAAAGACAAGGAAAACATTCTGTAATTGTTTAATAGAGATGCAGTTTAAAATAAAATTTATGATTCATGGTTGGTTGGCACCAACAGATATGAAGGCTAGACTGAATGCAGCTCTTAAAGTAGCCAGGATTTCTTTTCTCACTTAAAGCTACAAAGAATTAGAAAAATTAAGTGCAAAATCACCATCAAATTTAATGGATTTTCTAAAGTAAACTTATAAATCCATACAGAACAAAATAATTAGATATCTAATTGGTGTAACTTGGAATTATCAACAATAAATTTTTTAAGAATATTGAGAAGTAATATTAGCCTTTAAATACATTGGGCATTAATAAAATTGGTATCCTAGAAGCTAATTTTAATAAATGCAAAATAAAGTTGTCAGTATGAATCTTGACATCATTCTTGAATCTTCTAGTTAAAACCAACAGTATGTATGCAAAATAACCTGACTTTTAAAAATTTCATCTCACTCCAAGCACAATGGCAATTATTAAGAATATAAGCAACAATAAATGTTGGTGAGGATGTGGGGAAAAGGCACGCTCATACATTGTTGGTGGGAATGCAAATTGGTGCAGCCACTCTGGAAAGCAGTGTGAAGATTCCTTAGAAAACTCAGAATGGAAACACCATTTGACCCAGCTATCCCACTCCTCAGTTAGTACCCAAAGGACTTAAAATCAACATACTACAGTCAACAGATGAATGGATAAAGAAAATGTGGTATGCATATTCAATTAAATATTAATCAACTTTAAAGAAAACTGAAATTATGTCATTTGCTGGTAAATGGATGGAGTTAGAGAATATCATGCGAAGTGAAATAAGCCAAACCCAAAAAACCCAAAGGCTGAATGTTTTCTCTGATATGTGGATGCTAATTCACAGTAAGGAGGGGGATAGGGAAGAACAGAGTTACTTTATATTAGGTAGAGTGGAGTGAAGGGTAGGGAAGGGGTAAGAGGGGAGGAAGGATAGTAGCGTGAAACAGCCATTATTACCTCATGTACAGAAATTTAATTTTTTTGACTTTGTTTTGCTTTACTTTGTTTTTCTCTGGCCAGAGTGAGTTGAGTTGCTATTACTTGTAACCAAAAGAACCAATAAACACTGACATATTCACCTTATTATGTAATCTTTCTTGGAGAAAATGAAAATAAACAAGAATCACAGAATATATTAGAAAAAAATTGTGCTTGAAGTTAAGAATATACATCAAGAATTCCATGACAGAAGATTGAAAAACCCAATTTTATATAAAGTAATAGATTTGCTTTTCGTGATATTTGATTTATTTTAAAAAACTGTTGTCTTTGAGTTGATAGCTAAAAATATTTTATTCTGTGAAAATATGTGGTCTTTCAACATTGGCCATATTTTCATCTCATCTTATCAATCTGATGTGAATTACCCTGGGTTACCAAATACAGTGTCTACAAAATATATTTTTATCTTTAGTTTATTTCTGAATGTAGCATAAATGGTGCCCATAGTACTAAATACCACTCGTTGTAAATGGGAATGGTCTAAATGATATTCTAGTGATAGCAGGGATGGTTTTCTAACCCCCAGCATCTCCATCTATTGGGCCCTTGGAAGTCCCCGAGTGGGTTTCCCAGGGGCTGGCGACCTCCCTGAGAGTCTGCCACGTGTGTGTGTGCGCGCGCGCACATGCGCAGGTCAGCTGAGACAATTCTTGGTTTTTTGTTTTGTTTTGTTTTGTTTCTCAGACTCTTGAAGGGAATCTAAATAAAGAAGACAGACCCAAAATGGACCAGGACCTCCAGTCTCTCACATCGTTCTTTGCTGCCGTCTGACACGCAGGCAGGCATTTCTTGGCAATCTGACAAGGACTCTTTCCTCAGCCTCATTAGCGAGCATGGGGTTGATATGGGGTTTGAATGAAGTGAAGCAGAGACTTGGAGGCATATCTGGTCATGCACGTGGAGGAACTTACCTGTGATGCTCAGATGTGAGTCAGCTGCTCAGAAATTGATCCCAATGGAGATGGACCACTGGGAATCTCAGGTACACACAGGGCTTTCATTGGAAAAAAGTGAGTCTAAACTGAACACATAAAAGGGGCACTATAGTGTCTTTGAATAGGAAAAGCAAAAAAGAAATAATTAATATACAGCGTTAGGGCTTGAGAAAAGGTGGGTTAAGGACAGGAAAGGTGAGAAGTGGTGTTCCCCCTGACAAGGAGAGGTTGAGGGTGGACGGGTGTCTGGGAGCTGGAGCCAAAGGGCTGCAGAGCGCAGGACGGGCCTCCTGGCTCTCTTGAGCACCACCAGTATTTACCCTTTGCATCCAGATCTGCCTACTGTGCCAAATCGTCTCTCTCAACTACTCTGTCCTCTCTTGCCTGAACCACTGTGGAGCAATCTGGGTTCTCCTTTTGTTCTTGCCCTGCTCCATCCATCAGAGTGAATATCAACTGGATCCCACCGTCCCGTTTCAGAGCACGCAGCAGCTCCAGGAGGTTCAAAGGGGGCTCATGTGACTGCCTTCACAGTTATCTTAAGATCTTTGGCACTCATTTACTTGTCAATCACACACTTAGGAGTGACTGCCATCTGTCTCACTATGAAGCTGCAAGATTCAGTGAGGCAGGCAGCATGCTCCCTGCTCCATTCTGTTTCCAGTGATCAGCATGTAGCAGACGATTAAGAAACATGCTAATGAGAAAATGGAAAACTTCTGCTCTCAAATTAATTTTGGCCATTGTCTCTCCAATAATTACTTGTTTGCACCAATTCCATCTGGCTCTGCCCAACACATTGGAATTTAGTGTCCCTGCTGGTTGCAGTTCTGTGTTGGAGGTGAGGAACCAAATGTAAAGGCAGCACACTGGTTCCAAGGGACTCAAAATGGCAGCCGATAGAAGGTCCATCTTCCCTCTCTTCATTCTCTCCATTCCAGAATATGTCCTGTAGGGTGGACAGCACTCCTGGGTGAGTGTCACTGTTTATCTAGAAAGATTCATCCTGTATCTGAAATGGTGACTTGATGTATGGTCAGGAATATAGAAAAATGAATTTGTCATGTTAGATTACTAAAGTTACCAAATAACACGCTATGGGCATCTAAATAAGTCTGAGTTCTCTGGGAAAAGAATCCTGTATATGTTTCTTGGTTTAATATGGTTTAGTTTTTACATAAGTCTAACATTGAACCTGGAAATAGGCATACGTGCACATGCACACATGAAGGTGCAGAGAGGTAGGCTGACCCTGTCACTCAGCTGTTAGGATGCTGTGATTGAAAGACCTGACCTGAACAACTGGAGGAGGAAAAGTTTATTGGGGCTCCTGGTTTTGGGGCTTCAGTCTATGGTGAGTTGGCCCCACAGTTCTGAGCCTGAGGTGAAGCCAGACATCAGTGGCAGAGGGTGTGGCAGAGGAAAGGAGCTCAGGACCTGAGCGTCATAAAGCAGAGAGAACTCTGCTCACCAGGGACAAAATACAAACCCCAACCGCATGCCTCTAGTGACCTACTTCCTCCAGCCACCTCCTACCTGCCTACAGTTACCCCCCAGTTAGTCTGCCTCAGTGAAACCTAATTGGGGGGGACCCGCTCTCCCCATCTAACCTCCTCACCTCTGAGCATTCTTGCATTGTCGCACACGTGAAGCTTTGGGGGACACCTCATGTCTAAACCACATCATTAGCCAACCATATTTTTCCAAAACTCTGTTCATTTCCTACAGGACCAGGGAGTTATGAACTCAAAGAGCATAAACATCAACTTAACTCAGGTCCCTGCTGTCAAAGTGTGGACGTGAATGCCCTTTAGCTTCCAATTAAGTGCATGTTTTTGACAAATGTGCATAATAAAATTCAGATGAGACACAAAGGAGGAAGCAGGGTAATGTTGGAGAAGACAAGAAAGCATTCTATAAATTACCCTCATATTTGCCCAGAGCCACTTATTGAATTGAAGTGTTCTAGTTAAAGATGGATAGATAGTGCATGCCAAATACATAGATCAGTGGACAGATGTATGGAGAGATAAAGATAGGAACATAAGTAGATAGGCAAGCAGATAGATGAGTAAGAACTAATCATTGTGAACACTCAGACCAGGACTGTTAGAATCCTGTTATGGTTTGGATTTAGTAATTTTAGAAATGATGAAGGTTTGATGACTGTTTTCAACAAGTTTGCTGACTTTGTTTAATGACCTATAGCTGATCAAATACACATTTAACAAAGGTCAGACAGGATCTGTGGGTTGAACATGACACAGTGCTGTTGAAAGAAATCAGAGAAGACCTAAATAAATAAAGAGGTAGATTATTTTTATGGAAACATCAGCATAATAAAGAATGATTACGTCCAAATTTATCTGTATGTTTAATGTAAAAGAAAAATCCCTGCAAGATGTTTTTATGGATGTCAGGAAGCTTGTTCTCATTGTTGGGAAGAAAGCAAGGTCCTAGAACAGCTTAAACAATTTTGAAAAAGGAAAGTGGAGTGGAGGGAGTGGTTTGACCTAAGAGTAGGGCTTACTGTAGAACATCAGTAAACAAGACGATGTGGATTGCAGGGCAGACTCACAGATCAATGGAGCAGTGCACAGGCCATAGGGTCACTTGATTTTTAATGAAACAAGTTTTCAGTGAATAGTGCTGGACAGGTGGACAGATAAAAAATAAACCTCAATTTGATTTCACACCTTATTAAAAATTAACTCAAAATTGATCTCTAACTTAAGTGAACATATAAAACTACAAAACTACTAAACAAGTAAGAGAAATTTGGGGGATATGTAGTCCAAGCAAAGAGTTCTTGGACTTGAGATCAAAAGTACAATTCAGAAAAGAGAAACTGATAAATTGGATTTCATCTAAATTGTACAATTGTGGTTCAGGAGAGATGCTTTGAAGAAAATATAGAAAAAGCACACACCGGGAGAAAATATTTTCAAACCACATATACAATTAAAGACTAGCATCCAGAATATATAAAAAAAAACACTCAAAATAATCATAAAAGCAAACAGTGCAAATACAAAATGGGCAAAAGAAGTGAACTCATGCTTTATTGACAGATGACAAGTAAACAGAAGAAAAGATATTCAATGTCATTGTTCATCAAAGAAGTGTCAATCAAAACCACAAGGAGCTATCACTGCACCCGTGGGGAATGGTAACAAGTGACAGCATCAAGTACTGACAGGGTGCAGAGAAACTAGGTCACTCACACATGGCTGGTGAGACTATGAAATGACCCTACCACTCTGGAAAACAGCTGGGCAGGCTTGTGCAAAACTAACCATGCAAACATCATAAGATCCAGCAATTGCACTCTTGGGTGTCAATCCCAGAGAAATAAAAATGTATGTTCATAGAAAACACTGTACACGCATGTTCATCACTGCTTTACTGGTGACAGTCCAAAGAGGAAGCAGCTCCAATTTCTTTCTGTAGGTGAATGTTTAAACAAACCATGGAACAGCCATACCACAGAAGACCACTCAGCAAGAAGGAATGAACTACAACACCCAGAGGAAAACAGAAAAGCCAATCACAAAACAGTGCATACTGCAAAATTCTGTTAGATGACTTTTGAAAAGTTAAAATGAAGGAATGGAGAACAGTTTAGTGGTTGGGAAGAGGGTTAGTGGGGCAGGGAAATTAGTGTGGTTGTCAAAGAACAATAGGAGCAATCCCTGTAGTGGTGATGGGATGCTCTGAATCGTGATCCTGGTGGTGGATAGGTAAATATGCACATCTAATAAGTCTATACAACCACACACACCATCACTACCCCACTCCTGCTTTCACCTCCACCACTGTCACCATCATCCACACCTCCTCCATACCATCACTGCCACCTCCACCTCTACCACCACCACCCTCACCTCTGTCATCATCACTTCCACCACCCCACCATCATCAGCTCCACCACCATCACCTCCACCACCCCCACCACCACCACCACCCTCACTTCTATCATCATCACTTCCACCACCCCACCATCATCAGCTCCACCACCATCACCTCCACCACCACCACCACCACCACCCTCACTTCTATCATCATCACTTCCACCACCCCACCATCATCAGCTCCACCACCATCACCTCTACCACCACCACCCTCACTTCTATCATCATCACCTCCACCACCTCCATGACCATCACCTCCACATCGATCACTTCCACATCCATCACCATCACCCTACCACCAGTAGAACTTTGGAAATCCTAGTAAGATGGGTGATCTGGATATAATACAGATCAGTGGCTAACAATAGCTATAGTTTTTCAGGATCTTACTATAGAGAGGAACTGGATAGAGTACCCAGAGGGTCTCTATTATTTCTTACAACTGCATAAGGATTTGTAATTACATCAAAATGAAAAATTAACAAATAACTGATTTATATGCAATGATTTTCCAAGCTAACATATAACGTAATGGGGTGAGCTTTATCTAAGAGGAAATTATACATAGAAGACAAAATTGATAATTTTAGGCAAAAGAAGTAGAAGTGATACAAAATACACTGGAGTTCCTCATCATGGGTATTTAAATAAAAAGTAGTGTAAATGAACCAAAGGATATCATTTGGGCAGTTTGGAAAGCCTTTTATTTAGGAAAAAAAAACTTCAAATCATTTTAATTCTCTGTGAAGATTGCAGTTATGATTGTTCAAATTCCCTTTTTAATTTCCTGTCATAATGGCTTAATCTGCACAACCCCTAACATAATCATACATAAAATATTCATTTATAGATGGTGTACTCTACACTCACATTCTGGCTCAAAGAAGAATTTATGTGCCAAGATCCTGAATTAAATTCTGAATAACCAATTAATATTTCTGAACTTTCTACCACAAATTCCATACTTAGGGCTTATTATATGGTTCTCATTTTTCTGGAAAGCAAGAGCATCACACATGCATAATATATGTTTAAGAAAAAAGGTAGAATAGGGTGGAACTAGTTAATCTCACCGGGCTGTAGTCTCTGCATGTCCATAGAAATGGTTGATTCTTAGGTTTTTAGAGTTCAGCCAAGTCACAAAGAAACAAATTGAATTAAATAGATGAGACTTTTACCTGGGAAAAGCCCCACCATTCCCCACGGCCCTCCCAGCTCCTGAGCAGACACCGAGGTTGCTCTCCCCAGCACTCTCGGGGCCATTCGCCACCAACAGCCGAGGGTGCTTTTAAAAATGCACCCACTGGTGTCACTTCGTCCTTCAAACACTCTGTGACTTACTGTATAATGTCCACAGGCTTTACAGCACTCCACGTCCAGGACTTGCTCTGGGACCACTTGGCAGCACTCCACTCTCCTCTAGCCATAGTTCTGCGGGCGGTGCCTACACTGCCTCCCCCAGGTTCCCATGAGCCTCCTTCTATCTTCAGCTGACATCTGAGGGTTTCTGAGAGTCCTTTTCATCTTTCAGAAGTAGGCTGCTCTCCACGGCATTGCTCTCTGTGGGGGGAGAATACATTCCTCCGAAAATTGTTTTTTTTATCCATTCTTTTTAAATTTCCATCACTTGTTTCCCACCTCTTTGTTTGCCATGAAAGTATACTCCACAAGACAGGCCTCCTGTCATTTTTACAAATATATATGTGTCAAGTCCCCAAAAAACCACTTGACACATTGTATGGCAATACATAATGAATGACTTCAAATTAATGCATAGGGCACCCCGGTGGATTTCCACGTGCACCCTGGGGGTAGCAATGAAGAATAGGTCGTAAGCAATTCACATTGAAGCTGCACCTTAGGAAAAGACACCTTTTCCACTTCTGAGTTGCAGCTGCTGGGGAACCAGGCCCCAAGGGCCAATCATGGGCCCTCACCCTGGCGGTTCCCTGGCCCAATTCCTGGGTTCCTGAGTCCTTCTCTCCCACTACATTGAGGGAATTAAGAGCAACCAGCAGTCTTTTCCTCAGGGAAAGCTGTCTGCAGTGGGTCTCCTGTTTGTTCCCTGTTCTCTGCTAACTCAGAGGCAGGTATGGTTTCCTCCATCTGCGAGCTGCCATCATCTGCTTTTTGTTTGGTCTCACTTTGTCTTTCAGCAATCTTCCTACTGCCTCCATGTCTGATCTTCATCTGACAAATGTCTCAACCTCATCAGGAATGGAGAGGACCTCTCCCTCAGCCCTGTCTTCTGAGTCCCTGTCTATGGCTCTCCCTGGTCTTTGCTTCCCTGCTTTGCTTTCTGATGGTCATCTCTGCTCACTGTTCCCATTGTCATCTCCACCCTCAGGATGGACACTCTGCCTTCTGCCCTCCCTGCTCCACTGAAAGAGCTTTAGCATTTTCCGCTCTTGGTGTCAGGCCCAGGCACTTCCCTGGCAGATCCGATCTTATTTGAATTCTACGAGGCGTTTGCATTACGTCAGTGTCTTTTCTCCACGCATGTATCCAATTACTCCAACACCATTTTGTAAAAAACATTAATTTCCCTGTTAACTTGCTTTGACACCATTATGAGAAATCAATTGATCATATAAATAAAAGTCTACTTCTGGGTTCTTTATTCACTGAATTGATCTTTCCATCCTTATGCCAATACCACACTTTCTTGATTACTATGGATTTTTAGTACCTTTTGAAGTCAGCGATTGAACATCTTCCAACTTGGGTCTTTCTCAAGATTATGTCCGTCATTCCTGGTCCTTTGATTTCCATATGACCTTTGGAGTCAGCTGGTCAATTTCCAAAATGAACGTTCTGATGACTATGACTAAGATTATTTTGAATCTATAGTCTATATGGGGAGAACCAGCATCTTTCTGGTTCATTATCATGGCTTACATCTTAAATGTGTCTTTGTTCTTCCAAAATTAGGGAGAAGAGTATTTTCCATTTTTATCTGAGTCTCCTCATCATCCCATTTGGCTTCTTGCTTCTTCCACCATCACTTAAGTAGTTGAACATCTACGTTCAGATTTACTCAAAAGAAGTATTTCCTACCCAGATGTGGAATCTTCTCATTCCATCTCTTCCTCAAAATATGTATGTGGTTAGCTGCTTCCAAATACAGTCAGTCTTCCATATCCATGGATTCCACTGAAAATATTCAGAAAGAAGATGTTTGTGCTGAACACGTACAGGCTTATTCCCGTCTTATTGGCCACACAATACAACAGACTTCACATAGCATTTCTGTTAGGTAGTATCTATCAATGAGCAGGGAAATACATGGGAAGGTCATAACATGTTCTTCTAATTACTTCAAGGTCCTTCTTTATGATGAAGTCATAAAGTGTTCTTTAAATTTCTTTAGAGTCTTTCTTTCAACTGCTTCCAAAGTAGATGAGAAAGCAAAGGGTGGTCATTAATTTGTAGAAAATAAATAGAAGCAAAAGGAGCTAATTGGGAAAACTCATCAAGATAAAAGGATTAACTTTTGACAGATCCACGGAGATTGATATGAAGGTAGGAATTATGGCTATCCCATTGTTCTGGGAGGAAAGATTCTTTTAGTAGTACAGGTGCACTAAGGTGACTTCTGACCAGCTACTGACCCCAGTGTCCACATTAGCATGGGATTGACTTGTAGATGAAGCCCCCCTAAACAGGATGGCCACCATGACAATTCCAGAGAGGACCAACTAGGGCAACTCCTTCCCCAACGTGGAGGAGGAGTTGAACACCTGATTGGCAAAGAGTACAGAAGGTGGTCCCCAGTTCTCCCTGCAAATATCACACAGTAATAAAATTTGGGGACACCTTTGTCGTTCTCTGCACAGAGACATCCTACTCTCTCTGGAGAGTGCTCTCTGCTTAAGCCTCACTTTTCTTTTACTTCATTTTCAACTCACTTTCACTTACAATAAAGTTCTCTTGCATGACTTTCCATGTCTGACTTTAAATTTTCTTTTGTTGAAACACAAGAACCGAGGTTTGGAGTTTCAGCTCCTGGCTTTCCTGTGACATTTCCATCATGTCGGGTATTGTAAGTAATCTCGAGGTGCTTAAAGCACGTGGAAGGATGTGTGTAGGTTATACGCATGTGTGATGCTATTTTACTCCAACACCATCTGTAAAAAACATTAGTTTCCCTGTTACACTGCTTTGACACCATTATGAGAAATCAATTGATTTGTGCATTTGGTGTCCTGGAGCTGGGGGTGCTGAAACTGTCCCCTGTGGACACCAAGGAACCAGGGATATGAGTCCTCCAGTGCTCTCCTCTGCTTACACACAGGGCTGGGGATGCCATGTCAACACTGAGAGGCAGGCGGGCTCCTGCCCCACTGTCATTTGGAGTGAAAATGTTAGGAGGACATGTAGGTCTCACACACACACACACACACACACACACACACACACACACAACGCTCTTGTGGTTGGATGTGAGGTGTCCCCCAAAGCTCAGCTGCAAGACAGTGCAGGAAGGTTCAGAGGAGACATGGCCGTCTTGTGACAGTCTTAGCCCAATCAGTGAATTAATCCCCTGTCAGGGATCCCTGAGTAGTAACTGAGGTCCTTTTAGTCACAGTGGCGAAAAAGGCGACAGAAACAGATGCTGAGAAGGAACAGGGCAGAAAGGCGTGTGTGGGCGACGCAGGCAAAGCTGGAAGTGCTTCAGAACCTCAGGGGTCGCCAGGGCCAGCCTCCTGCGCCTGGCGGGCCAGTCCTGGGGACCCCTGCGTGCCCTTCCCTGCAGCTCAGCACTCAGAAAGCCCGCCTCCCCGATAGGGGCTGCGCACAGTTGGTTTCCTACACTCAGCAGCAGTTCTAAGAGGAAAATTCCATTTCATGTTTTCCTTTGGGGAAGCTTTTTGGGCATTGACGACCTAGTGCGGTGTAAGGAAGTGGCAGGATGACGATCGCTCCAGTCGTTCTTCCATTTGGAGCAATACACGGGCACTAGGCCTGGGGTCCCCACCAACAGAGGTGGGGCTGGGGGCGCATTGCTGTGCTGCACTGCGTGGAGCAGAGCGCGCGCCCCAGGGAGCCGAGCGGGGAGATGCAGAACCCTAATTAAACCAAAGTCCCAGGTGGCGGCTGGCAGCGAATTTAAAGTTTCCTTTTGTTTTATAAAGGTGAAGCCTGATTCCTTTGAAAAGTTCAGAACATACAAAAAATAGAATGATAAGATTAAAAGTGCACATGATCTCATTATCCAGGTGCAATCCCTAGCGCGCAGTTTGGTGTCTTTCCAAGCAATAGTTTCTGGTAATGTTTTACAGAAGTTGGTGCCTGTGAAGTTTTTTATGTTCTTTTTACGATTTAGCATCATTGCAACCCCCCTTCTGATATTGCAAGCATTTACAAATATTATTTGAATTTTCACATTTTATTTTATTCTGTGTTCTGTCGCTGAATCTCAGTGGGTTATTTACGGGCTGACACTACACCAACTGTGCTACATCCCCTTTCTCAGGAGATTGAGTTATTTCCTTAACCATCATACACATTAAGTTTTCAGGAATTGAAATCACCGGTTCAAGGAAAAAGCCCTTTAGAGATTCTTGCTGCTTAATTTCCCAGTGATTTTCCAAAATGATACTAGATCACTGCAGCTCTGCCAACGTCAGTACCATGAATCTCAATCTATGTTAAATGCTAGCAAATTTTACTTTATGGTTTTACTCTATTTCTCTATTAAATAGCATAGAAAAGATTTTCATCTCTTTTTGAAATTATAATTTTCTTTTTCCGTTGTCTTTTATATATTCTTTAGATTTCATCTCACTCCAATCAGAATGGCACTTATCAAAAACGCAAGTAATAGTAAGTGTTGGCGAGGATGTGGGGGAAAGGGACACTTATACATTGCTGGTGGGAATGCAAATTGGTGCAACCATTATGGAAAGCAGTATGGAGACTCCTCAGAAAATTTGGAATGGAATCACCATTTGACCTAATTATCCCACTCCTTGGTTTATTCTTTAGAAATTAAAAAATAATATTCCAAATTGGTCTTGAACAAAATTTTAATCATGACCATTAAATATTTAGCATTATAATCTTATATTTTGTCAGATATTTTCACAATGTTTAGATATTGCTTAGGCTATTTTTGAGAAATTGGCATTTTTTTTATTTCTGTGAAGGCCAAGCTCCATGTTCAAGGTAATTGCTTTGTTAACCTTGACCACCTAAAGATTCTTTCCATTGTTTTCAATATTTGTGTTTTTTTTAAAAGTTAGTGTGAGTAAACTCATTGAAGTTATGCTTCTCTACTGAGACACATTTAAGTACTGAGTATAGTATGGCTGCTGCTTGCCTTTTTTAGTTTAAAATGTGTGACTTGGTGTTTTAAAGGTTATTTGTGGAGAAACTAAAATAGTTGCACAACTGACTGAAATAAAAACTTGGAATCAATTTAGTAGGGGATCAGAAAGTACAAAAGATTAACATTGTTTCCTAATTTAAAAAAATTTCATTGTAGATGTACACAATACCTTTGCTTTATTTTTATATTTATTTAGATGTGGTGCTGAGAATCAAACCCAGTGCCTCACACATGCCAGGCAAGCGCTCTACCAGTGAGCCACAACCCAGCCCCGTTTTTTCCTAATTTTAATGATTGATATGCCCTGCTTTAGTCTCTAAGAATTCTCATTTTATACTATGCCAGATTATAAAATACTTATTTTTAAAATTTTTTCATTTATTCTAATTATTTGTACATGACAGTGGAATGCATTTATACATTTTGATAGATCATACATAAATGGAGTGTAAGCTCTCATTTTTCTGATTATACATATTGTAGGATCAAATCTATATATTGGCCTTATCAGTCATCTCATTGTGCAAACAGAATTGGAATTCTGAATTCTTTGGTTTGAAAACAATACTTAGTGAACCTAAGTTCACTTAGGTGAACTTATTTAGCTTTTTGGGTGGTATTTTCATGCAAATAAGTAAGGGTTTTATATTTTGTAGAAGTTTTGGGTCCTATTTTAATGCTCTTTGTATGCCAGTATGTATACAGTGTGTTAAGTTCTTTAAGAATCTCTCCTTTGAAACTTTGAGGTTGATACTTTTGTGCACCTGTGTTTTTGAATACAGCCATGACAGGGCACCTCAGGAGTTTGACTAGTAAATAAATGAGTAAAAGTTGTAAGATATGCATATGTATTCTTTATAAATTTTTTTTTCCTGTGGTGCTGGGGATTGAACCCAGGCTTTGTGTGTGGGAGGCAAGCACTCTACCAACTGAAATACATCCCCAGCTCTGAATATGCATTCTTAAAAAGGATTTTTTGAAAAAACACTCAAAAATCCTTTATTTAGGTAGAGCATTCTATCTGAGTTGGTTTTAATCCAGACGAATCACGTTCTCTGTAGTTGCTTGTTTTGTATGTTTTGTAGGTACTGGTGTAAGCGCTGGATCCCATTCAGGCACTTACATGCATCGTGCTTTGTATGCAGTTCCACAGGGGCTCCAGAGACCTGCCAAAGAACCTGCTCACTTCACCACCAACTCTTCTCTATTTCAAATCTTCTCAGAATTAGAGCGTCATGTACAATATTGGACAGAAGCATTTCCAGTAGAGTATGAGCCACTGAAAATATGCATTTGTCACTTTCCTCTTCAAACTTTCCTATTGTTAAAAAGAGAAACACACAGACTATGACATACTGGTGTGTGAGTGTGCATGTGTGTGTGTGCATGTGTGTGCTGATATACACAACTAGAGGTCACATAAGAAAGCAAGGAGATGACAAAGGGCAAGAGGCCAGCCGACCATCGAGGAGATGGAGCCCCTGCCTTGACTGAGCAGGCACAGGGAAGTGTGGGGGTGGGGGGAGATATCCCCAAGCCCTGGGCCCCAAAGGATCAGCAGCCCAGGTCCTGGTTACTAGAGCCGGGGCGAGGTGAGCGCTATGGGAAGTCAGGAGGGTTGTTTGAAAGTCAGTGGAGTCAGTGGAATGACCCTGTGCGCGTTTCTCTTTCAGGCAACAGAAACTCAGGCACGGGGTTGCCCAGAGAACTCACACCACATGATCACTTTTCAGTGGATGGGCAGGTGTGAAGCTGGGCGTTCTGCCGATGTTACTGAAAGCTGTGTCACTTCTCAGACAGGACGTTCTATATGCATTTGGCTTTAGATGATGCTGGAATTGAGAATCTGATTTCAACAGTAATTTTGGAAACCAGGTTTCAGTGGAGAAGGGCTTCAGGATATTCTCTCTTGCTTATTTTTTATTGCATATTTGTTGATTGGCTTATGGTTTCAGTTGCTATAACAAAGACACCAAATAATTCATTTTTTTTTTAAGTAAAGACCTGGGTAGGAAAGTTCTTTGTCCAATAAAGGTAACAGTAAGTCTTGGACAGGTATGGAGGCTATCCAAAATTTCGATTATTCCTTTCTCTGCTTGTGCCTAGTGAGACCAACCTGGGTACTGCCCTATCCACTTACATCCCCCAGGTATAGCATCCAAGTCCCTCCTTCAGCAAGTAGCAGTGGCTTCTTAACAGAGAACACCAGTGTGGTCTGCAGGTGAGGCTCTTTGCCCTTGGTTTGAGACACCCTGGAGACAGCCCGAGCCTTCACACCTTCATGTGCTCCTCCTGCGTCCAAGACGGCACTGTGGGGAATGGGCCTGGAGCTGAGGCTGCAGCTCTGGATCTTCAGGGCCTGTCCTGCATGATTGGGGGCATAGCAGATGGGGTCCTGTGACTTGGGAAGTGTAGCTCTCCACACGACTGTACAGAGGCAGAGTCCCTTGCAACATGGCAATTGCTGCAAAGCTGCCACTCTGTGCCTAATGTGTAAATGAGAAAAAACAGACAGAAAACTCAGCCAGCCAAGGCTGCCTGCAGAGGACAGAAAACAGCTTCTTCCATGAGCCACCGAAAGAAACAGGAGCTGGAAATGGCAGTGAGGAGAATGTGCTGGCACTTGGGAAAGGGGAGAGGTCTGAGCTTGCAAGTTGATTAATAAGGACAAGTGCTGTCAGAACTTCTCTGTCTCTTTTGGCTTCATGAGACCTGTGAGCATCTCATGCTCCTCTTGGCCCAGAAGCGGCAGGAGCCAAGGGCTTCTCGAGCCTTTAGAGAGTCACACAACGGACGTGGGCACCCCGGCCTCCGGCCTGCCTAGGTTGGGTTCCTGGTCCCTTTGCAGTAATGGACACCCACTGTCCAAGCCCAGCCACTCCCAGACAGGGTGAGGTGGGGCTAGGCCCCAAGATGGGGAGGGGACAGGATGAAGGGGAAAGGACAGGGGTCCCTAGAAAGCCTTGCCCCTGGCAGGAGTCACTTTACAAGCCTAGCTTTTTATATTTTCAGGAGCTTCCTAAATCCTGCGTTGGTGGGAAGATGAGATTAGAAAGCAGGGATTGTGTGGAGTGTGGAGTTAATTAAATGCAACACTTCGGAAAGGCACTATCAGGTATTGCAACACCCAGGCAGAAGCAGGACGGGAGCAAAGCTCCTGGGATTGTGCTGCATGGCATGTGGGCCCCCAAGTGCTCAGATGTCAGCAGCACCTGTGGAAGACAGACAGAGCCAGAGTGGGAGCTGGGGACACAGCCAGACAGCTCTCTGAACAGTACCCTGGGCCTCAGCCCATCTGTGTCAAAATGTCTTAAAGATGTTCCTCGTAAAAGATGGTTGAAGTAATGCACATGTGCTTTTCTGTTTTTTAAATGAGGCTGGGTTTTTGAGAAAGAAATGTGGACAGTCTGGCCCAGAGGTGCAGCCGGGCTGAGAGCTGGAGGTGTCCTGAGCCCGTTGCACGGCTGCCCTCAGGTTGTCACATGAGTAATGAATGAGAAAAGGGGTTCGAAGCCCTGGGGAAAGAGCAGCTCCTGGAGGAACCGAGGAGACATCCTGCCCGCCAGAATAGGGAGGGGCTTGGGTCTGCCTCACCTTGGGGAAGACACAAACTGGGACTCCAGACCAGAACCTCATCCGAGTTAGGCCTCCAGATTTATCTACCCATGAGGTGTGGGAAAATATAATTAGAGGGATTAATATAAAAATTGTTCCTAGGCCAGTGATATTGCTGAGCCATCTGGAAGAATTAAATGGAAAGCTAAAATTAAATGGAGGGATATTTCACCCACTGAGGCTTTGTGGCACCGATCCACACAAAATAGTTACCACTTCAAAATTAAAACCACACGTGGAATAATCCTCCACAAAAAGCCTGCAGACAGACATTACTGCCTCAGGTACATGTAGGACTGCATGACTGACGAGATCTTTTATATGCAATCACAAAAATAAGAAATTCGATTTATCAAGATGTGTAAATGCATTCTACTGTCATGTATAACCAATTAGAGCAAATAAAAAAAAAAGTTTTTTTAAACCTGCAGAAAGGACACTTAGGGGCACTGGTGCCAGGGGAACTTAAAATTGTAAAATAATAACTAAACATTTCAAAGTAAACAGGCTTCAGATCATTAAAGGATGGATGTAAGTTACGTAAAGTATTAGAAAAAGACAAGAAATGATTCGAAAAGAAGACAATTGTGCTGAAGAAAATAATCAGCTGTAGAAGGAAAAAACAGATTAGATCTCTAACACATAATAACAACAACAGAATTCTGGGAGGATGAAAGGTCTAAGTATAACTACGAAGCTCTAAGAGTTCAAGAGCTTTGGTTTCTGCCCAGGGCTGTGGAGAGCTGAGAGGAGTCTTGCTCACATCATTAGAACAAGAACAACAGTAGGCATACCAAGTTCCTGAGTCAGCTGCACACATCAGGGCCAAGGTCTGAAAGAGCAACCAGATAACCCCAGGTCTGGGGAGAGACCAGAGTCCACAGGAAGGGGGGAGACCCCAGAGCCTCTGATCTGGGCCAGGTGCACCTGGACCCTGGCAAGCAGCGTCCTGTGGGCATTGCTGATGAACTGGAGCAGGCTGAGTGCAGGTGTGGCGCCCCAGGAGTCCCAGATAATTGGTTGGGAGTTACACCTTCTTGAAGACCTTCTACTGCAAAATCCTTCAGATGTTAGAGGGAGACTGCAGAGTCCCAGCAGCCCTGCCCAGGGAGGGGCATGGAAACCCATCCCCCAGCACAATTAAGTCATAATATGCTGCAAGGGAAGGTGGCAAGAAAACTGTCCTGCATTTGGGGAAGAAAGCAGAATAGGCTGGAACCCTGGAGGAGTGCTGGGAAACAGGCCAGACCCAGGATGCCAACTGGAGAAGGGGCAAGTGCACTTGTGAACACCCAGAGACCCTGAGATGCAAGCCAAGACGGAGGGTTATTCAGAGCAGAGACATCCACCCCAAACCAAGTCACGAGCACCAGTGAAAGGCAATGTGGGGGAGGCTGCAGGAGGAGGTCTGTCTCTCACGGTCAGGGTCAAGGGGAGACATGAGGCTGAAGGTGGTGCAGGCACAGAGAAGAAAATTCTAGAAAACTGGCCTTCATGCTAATGGCATTGCTGGGAGAATTTGGAGCTTGTGGTGTTCTGAAGGTAACAATAGAAATGAGAAACCTCAAATCCAGCGCAACTTTTGCAAGGTCAAGGGCCAAGAAACCACGGCTCACAAGCCAGATTGGCCCACCGTCTCCTTGAGGTTTATTAAGCAAGGCCACCCTAGTGTTTACGTATCCCCTGAGGCTGCTTTCCTGCAACACTGGCAGACCTGGAGGGACCTGAGAGCCCAAAAGGCTGGAAAATCACTGTCAGGTTCCTTGCAAAACACTTACCTGATCCTTTGACTAGATTAATATGAACATCTAGAGGAAAAGCGAAGCGGAAGGAAGAGTGTGTCATACTGTTGGCCCAGTGCCTCTGGTACTATGGCTATGCACCAAGAGAAAACGGCAAAGCAAAATTAAAAAAAGGGAAAATCGATAACACCCAAGAAACCAAACAACAAACACAACCAGACTCAGATAAGATGCAGATATTGTGACCATCTAACCGGGAATCTTAAATACCTATTATTAAAGTGTCAAAGCTCTGATAGAAAAGGTAATAACATGACAGATCGATCAGGTGAATAGCATGAGAGTCATGGAAGCTGTAAGAAAATTACCAAATAGAAATTCTACAAATGAAAGACACAGTTCAGTGCCCCAGACCTACTCCATAGGAAGTGTTAGAGGCAGCTCTACGAGGGAAGAGATTTCACACTGAACACAATCTACAAAACGGAAAGAAAATAAGCATGTGAATAAATGAAGGAATATAGAATTCATTCTTTCCTTTAATTGTAATTGCTGTGAATGATGTGAAAAGCAGACATTATAACACTGAATGTGTGTTTATTATATATGTAAAAGTAAACCATAGGGGGAGAGATTTGAAAAATAGAGTAGTAAGAATTTTACACTAGGCATGAAGAAATGCATTATGATTTGAGTACAAACTCTCATTATGCAAAGATCCACATGTTAAACTCAAGGAACTATCCAAAAAATTAGAAAGAGGTATGAATAACTGAAAGTAGAGATAAAAGAGAATCACAAAAATGCTATAACAATCTAAAAGAAGACAGGAAAAGATGAAAAAACACAAAGAAGTATTAGCATAAAGCAGCTAGCAATTTGGTATGTTTTAATCCAAAATAAATATCTTTAGTTACATTAAAGTTGCATGGTCTAAGCTAACCAAGTAGAATTACTTATATTACAGAAAAACAAGATGCACTTCTATAAGATATATATATGTATATATATACATCTTATTTTTATTATATAAGTGCATTTTATACATAGAAATAAAAAGATGAAAAAATATATACCATACAAGCACTGATCAAAAGAAAGCTGGAGTAGCTAGGACTTATTTCATATAAAGTAAACTATAGAACAAGGAACATTATCAGAGATAAAGAGAAATATCACATGATTAAAAAGGAATAGATTCTCAAGACAATTCACAGAAATAAATGTGTGTGGGAAAGAACTTCAGGACAGATGAAGCAAATACTGACTGAACAGAAAGGAGAAATAAACAAATCTGCAATTCAACTGGAGCCACTATGCCTTTCTCTTAAATTCATAGAATCAGCTAATGATATAAAGACCTGAGTAAACTGCCTGAGCTAGCTCACTTCATATGACAATAACAGAACACTCACTTTCTTTAAGTAAAACATAGAACATTCCTCAAGATAAAACATACTCTGAGCCATAAACAAACTTTAGGAAATTCTAAAAAATAAAAATATGCAAAGGATTTTATTAAGTTTGGGAAAAAACCTAGAAATTAATAACAGAAAGATTTTTGTTAAATCTGCACCTATTTAGAAATTAAACAGAATTCTTGTTAATAACTCATGAGTCAAAGAGGAAGCATGTAGTAAAATGAGAAAGTATTTATAACTGAATGAGCACTATGAAAACACCACATATCAAAATGTGTGAAATGCAGCCAAAGCAGCAGTCATAGTCTTGTTCGCAGTAAAAACTGTTCATGTTAGAAAAGAAGAATCATCTCAATTTTTAATCTAAGATTCTAACTTAAGAAAATAGGAAAAGAAGAGAAAATTAAACACTCTCATTCTGGTAGTCATTTGGTTTTCAAAGAGCTGCAGACTAACAATTCTGAAATCACAATGCCCATGTTGAGGAAATATTCCCAAATCAAAACTGACCAGTGCTCTTCCAGGGTGGCAGAGTCACAGAAAAGGAAAGGCTGGGACCTTGGAAGACTCGGGGACACTAAGGAGATTGACAAAGGAATGCAATGTGGAATCCTGGAGGAGGAAAGAGACATTATTTCAAGAAACTGAAGAAATCCAAATGCAGTCTGTAAGACCACCCTGTTGATAAGCATAACTCGGGTTTATTCTCTTTCTTTTCTACCTGGTATTCTATTACGTGCAAATTTTGTAACTTATCAGGTGTCTCAAAGACAATAGTTTAAATTATAGTGTATTTTTAAAAATTTTTTCATTTTATTTGTTCTAATTGGTTGTACACGACAGTAGAATGCATTTATGCATTTTTATAGATCATACGTAAATAGAGTGTAATCTCATTTTTCTGATTGTACATGTTGTAGGATCACATCAGTCATGCAGTCATCCATGAACGTGAGGTAATAATGTCTCTTTCACTAAGAACGTAAGGCATGGAAAATTACTTTCACAAGACATAAAAAGCACAGCCATGGAAGATGTTGCTGAATTGATGTTATACTTGAAAATTGGATATTCTGATCGATACCGAGCACAGGCAAAGGGGTAATCCACAGAACAAGAGGAAGTGGCTTTGATGTCTGTCACTTGACAAAGATTGCCCAGTCTACACCATCGCTCTTGCATGTACATAAGGAAAAACAAAACAAAACAAAAAAACCAAAAAATTCCAAAGGCAAGTGTGCCAAGCAGTGGATGATGTGAACAGTCAGCCACAAAAGCGGGTACTGAATGATCTAAAAAAGTATGGAAAGATGCCTGTTACAAATCAAGGAGCTACTCTTTAAAATGGCATTTCTTTTTCATAATCCTCAGATTGTTAAAAATCGAATTGACTTATACCCCATTAGCTCTGGCAAGGATGTGGGAGCGTGATCTGTGCTTGCTGGGGTGAGTGAGAGGTAGCCACCTCGCCTCGGGGGAAGCTGTCTACACCAGCGTTGCAGTCAGAGTCCTCTAGGAGACAACCAGTGGGATGTGTGTAGGGAAAAGGGATTTGTTGTAAGTCAGTGGTCCCTGGAGGACAGCAAGTCTGCATCTGAATGTGGGCTGGGGCAGGGAGAGGCAGCTGGTAGTGTGGGCAGTCAGCTCAGGAGCTGCTCATGCTCAGAGGACCCCGGTTCTGATTGGATAATCCTCGACCACATTGTGGAGAGCAATCTGCTTTACTAATAGTTCCCAATTTAAGTGTGAAGCTCATCCAAAAAAGTAAAATCACAATGCCCACAGAAGTTGACGTCTACTTGTCTTAGTCTATTTTCTGTAGCAAGTTACACAATTAGGGAAAGCTATAAAGAAAAGCGGTTGGTCCTAGGTCATGGTTCTGATCCACAGTGGAAGGGTCACGATCTCCTACTGACCTTCTTGCTGGCAGAGTCCTGAGTCTACACAGGGTATCCCATGCTGAAAGACCTGGCCACCCGGGTTTTATAGCACACCTACTCTCCAGATAATCCATTAGCCCATTCATCACATGAATAGATTAATCTAGTCACAAGGGCAGTGCCCTAATCCCCTCTTACAGGCCCCCCCTGGTCCCACCTCAGTACCTCATAATGTAAATTAAATCTCAAGGTGAGTTTCAGAGGGAACAGGCCATATTAAAACAATAGCACCACTGCAGAGAAACCTGTCGGGCTAGATGAAGCTCACAGGTATACATGACCATGTGTGTATGCAATGTCAAAATAAAATGTTCTGCAAAACAGTGACTATCAAATTGTCACATTGTACAATATATGTACCATGAATGTATATATAATCACACATACAATGTAAGAAGTGTGATCAAATGTACACAAATCATGGAAGCATGCATGGAAATGATACATCTTAACCTTGAAGAGCAACCTCTGAGAAGGAAGGGGGTTAGATTTTAATAGGCTTGTTAACATTTTACTTCTTTGAAGAAAACTTAAAAGACATCTGAGACAAATTTTCCAAAATTTAAAACCTGTAAACGTGAATGCTTAGGTTTACAAGTGCCTTCAAGTATTTTGCAATTCAAAAAGAAAAATCCAAAATCACTGGCAGCAGCTTGGTGGGAAGATTGGAAAGTTATGGCCAGGCCATTAGGAAAATCACTTCAGCAGCCAGCGGAGGAGATCTGGAAGGCTTTTACTTTGAAATGTGGTCTCAGTTTTTGACAGTGCTCCAACTTTGACCGTTAAAGTTGGTATATTTTTTTCTTTTTTCTCTGCGTTGTATAAAGGAACACCAGTCTATGCATGACAAGGTAGTCTAGTCCCAGGAAAAAAAATAACTAAAATCTGAGAGCTAAAACAGACTATTCCCTATTAAATTATTTGACTTTTTAAAATCACTATCAAACACAATTTTTGTTGGTTCTCTTTAGTCATACCTAACATTAGGATTCAGTCATTTTGACTTAGTTTTAGAAGCATGGAATACAATTGCTCTAATCCAGTCCCCAGGACTTCCCCTCTCCCTCTCCTCCCCCACCCCATTCCCTTCCCTCTCCTCCATTGATTTTTCTGCTATTGGCTTATAATTTATGTTAAAGCTAGTGTTTTGTGTAGGTACCCTGGTGAGATTCGCTGTGGCATATTCATTTATGTACCTAGGAAAGTTAGGTCAGGCCCTTCACTGTCTTTCCCTAGCTCCTCCCTTCCCTCCATCCCCCTTTGTCTCCTCCGCTCATCTTTCTTCTGTTTTTCATCCCCCTTTGTTTTAGATTTTCTTCTGCATATCAGAGAAAACATTTGACTTGTGTGTGAATATACAGTCACTCCCACAAAAAACCTTTCTTAGGAGGATTTGTTTTTCTGTCCCAGGTCCTGATCTTACTGTGACTCCAGACTTGTGTGTAGCTAGGTAGTCAGTTGCACAGAAGGGACACTGGAAGGGGGCCTGGCAAACTGGTGTCAGTCACAGAGACACAAACGGTGTTCTCACACTATGCTGCGCTGATTAAACACAACACTTCCAAGTGAGACAACAGAATGATGGCCCGGAGCCTCCTGCATCCTCTTCCTGAGATTTCGTGTGGGCAGGAAAATTGCTTGTCAATGTTTCAGTGTGAACTCATCCCTTCAATTTTTGCACTTCCACCCAATTATAAACTGATTTTTGTACCAGACTCCTACAGTCAGCCTTAAGAATTGCAGAATAACAGCTCAAATTGAACTCCCAGCAGAATGCTGTTGGTAAGGAAGTTCTATAATTCAAGGGAACAATGCCACCTGACGTCAGTAGCATGCCAGAAGAGGAGCTGGCAAACTGGCACCTGGCAGTAAAGCTGCACCCAGGTGATTTTTGTTCAGTGCTTCTTGAACGTCTCTGTGGGTTACATCAGTGGTCCAGCCACCATGGTTGCCTGCGTGCCTGTCAGGAGGACCTTGCCCACGTTGCGCTCCTAGTTTGAGTGGTTTCTGCTTCTGTGGAAGGGAGCGAGCAGAGTGATGCCCTCCAAGGAGCCCGGTGTGATGGAACAGGTCATGTCAGCAATGCCCTGTTCATCTGCTGTTCTACTTCTCACTTCTCCAACAGCGCCATGAGGAGTAAGGACAAGTTTAAGCATTAGATCACAGTGGTGCCCTCTGGCTCGTCCATCTACTCCTCTAACCCAGTGCTCACCCTGGGCTCTGGGGACGTGCAGGTGGGACACTGCCAAGAAGTTCTTGGTTGAGGTCACAAGTCAAGCGGGAAGACTTGTGGAGCCAGGAGAAAAGGACCATGGGAGCACCATGTCTGCCTCAGTGGGTGGAGGAGGTGGGAGGCTGCACAGGAGAACTGCAGTCTGGTCCAGAGTTGAAGCAGGAATCCACAGCAAAAGAGGAAGAAGCGGGAGAAGACTGGTTCAGGCAGAGGAAGTGCAGGGGCACAGAGGTGGCAAGGAGAACTTGTGCTCAGAGTCCTTTGTGACTCAAATATGGGATTAGAGGCTGAGAGAGGCGAGTCTGAGAGTTCACAAGCAGTGTGACCCCTGGAGGGGCTCAGGGGTCAGAGGGCCTGAGAGTGATGGATTCCAAGGTGAGGAGAGAGGGTTGCAGGAGATCTCTGTTTCACAAAAATAGGCCACCAGTTCTGGGTCTGTCCATTCTGGTTATGTCACAATGCCCTGTCGCCTTTCCTGAGCCCTCCTGGACAGAATGCCTGAGGCTCAGCACACCTGCTGGCTCAGGGCTGACTCCTGGATTATCTGCTCTCTGGTGCTGACCCTCGTTCAGGGACTGGCGCAGACCAGGGGCCTTTCCTGTTTGTGAACGTTGCTGTCTTTTTTGGGGACGTTAAACTTTGAGCCATTTGCCACTGTCCTATCATCCCATTCTCTTGAAGGCACTTTATTTGAAGATGGGCTATTTAAAGGTCCAGAGGCAGAGGGATTCCTTTGTTTCATAGGTGTTTTAGATAAAGTCTTGTTTCTCTGAACAAAATAATCAAATTAAAAACTGTAAGTTAGTAGACTTTTTTTTTTTTTTTGTCACCAGCTGTTGAACCCAAGGGCTTTTAACCACTGAGACACATCCCAGCCCTTTTTATTTTTATTCTTATTTTTTGAGGGGACAGGGTCTCACTAAGTTGCTTACGGTCTTGCTAAGCCTCTGAGGCTGGCTTTGAACCTTCGATCTCCCTGCCACAGCCTCCCTAGCTGCTGGAGTTACAGGCATGTGCCACCACACCCAGCAGTCAGTGAATTTTACAGGCAGTAAATTCAGAAGCCAGTTAATTGAAAAGAGAAGATCACAATGGTCTGGATTATTTAATCAAGAAAGTGGACTGCAACCCGAGACAAGGGCTCATGATCCCTGAGGCCCAGGGGACATGAAATGCTTAAGCGAGTCCTGTGGCACTGCCAATGGTGTCCCCGGCATCCGTCTCATCACCGCTCCATGTCCTTGGCTGCTTACGCCTGCAGAACCTGTTCCTGACTGGATTAAAGCAGCAGGAGAGTCCCATCCTCACGTTGCTAGAATAAGCAGAAGGGAGTCTGGGGCATCTTGGGGTGAGTGAGGGGAAGAGGGGAACGTGAACTCTGACACTTGTGCTGTAACAGGATTTTGTGAACTGAGAAGAGTCTCCTGTGGGTTCCCTCCAGGCTGCACTCTGGTACCTTGGTTGCTGTTAACACAACTCAGTTTACGTCCAACCATCGAAAGCTTGGGGTGGAAAGGTAAAATTAGAGATGCGTTTTCCTGTGTCCTCAGCCTGGAGACCAAGAAGAAAAGAGGGGAGGAGTGCAGACAGGGAAGCGGTGCCCTTCACTGTGTTCCCGCCTCCTGGTCGAGCCACTGGAACATTCGAGGTCATCTTTACGTCAGCGTCTACACGCTTGCTCTCAGGTTACACAGTGGGACTTGTTTCTGGGGACCTTTCAAAAAATTCTCCTGCACATTTCCCTGACCTGGGAGATGGTACTTGATTTGTGAGGTGGAAAGACAAGCTAAGCTAATGCACTTCCACTGGGTCACTTGTTCCAAGGGAAACCCACTTGTCCCTGTGCCATAAAGAGGTGGGAGTACAGTCTGCTTGGCCTCCACCTCCCCTTTCCCTGGCATCTCACTCCAACCCCACATTCCATTGTTTGAATAAGGGGGAGTGAGACGTCAGCAGCCCCTTTCTGACACTTCCCTAATCTTCACTAATGAAGTCTCCTCACAGGTACTCTTCCCACCTGAAGAGGCCTTTCTGCAGGGAAAGTAGGGGGAGCCCCTGGCCTCTCCACGCCCCCCCCCAACTCCTGACACAGTGGTTCTCATGTTCAGCTCACCGTGACCTCACCTCCTCACGTGGTCTGAGGGGTGGCAGGGATGCTCTCTATACTCCTAATGAGATCTCAGGAACCGTATGGTTCCTTCCCACTGGGGCCACTCATGTTAGCTCCTCCCTTTCATAGTGAAAAGAGAGCACTGATCTCAGGTCTGACGTTTTGGTTTTGAGAGTTAATACTAAAATTATTTGAAAATGTGTTTTTCTTCATGCAGGATACCTATGGTGAAATCTCTTTTGACTAGCAAGAAGAGCCAGTTTTAAATACATGTACTTAACTAATAGGTTCATGGAAATCTTAAGATGAATGCTATTGTTGAAGGAAAGAGTGAGAAGAAAGAGGAGATTGCAAGGCCAACATAAGTTGCAGAATGACCACCCTGTGGAGTGAGGGCAGAGTAGTTAGCTGAATGGCTGAGAATGAGAGAGCAGAAGGGCAGGAACTGCATGGAATTTGAAGACGAGCAAGGAGACAAAGACAAGCCCTGGAAGAAGAGGAGAAATGACTTTTCAGTCAGAAAGACAGCTTGTATTAGGCCCAATGGTGACTAATAACAATGATAATTATGATAAGGCTAACAATGGTTATGATGGTGGTGATGGTGATTGTGATGGTGATGGTGGTGATGGTGATGATGGTGGTAAGTGTGGTGATGCTGATAATGATGACATTGGTAATGATGGTGCTGGTGAATGTGGTGATAGTGATGATGATGATAATCATGATTATGGTGATGGTGATGATGATGGTGATGAGGGTGGGGACACTAATTCCACCATGGGACCTCACCCTCATGACCCCTTCTAAAGCTAATTACCTTCCAAAGAACCACCTCCAAAACATCACAAGGTAGGGCAGGGCTTCAGTCTACAAATTTTGGGGGACACAAACATTTACTTTATAACACCATGACCATGCATCTTGGAGGAATTACTCTAAATCATCTTTATTATTTCAACCAATTATAGAAGCCCCATCCTCTAGTGGGTGATCAAGAAATATTTTAATATAGTAGCAGTTCTTTTTTTTATGACACTGTATTGATTTGTATTAGGGCTACCCAAAAACAATCATTAAAAACTCCAAATGGTTTCTAGAAATCTTTCATATCTGAATATACCTGTTAAAAAATGAAACTGCTAAATGGCAGTTAGAAAACCAAGACACTGGTCAGTATGCCTAGGGAAAGCATTTTTCTGAGAGAGATACATTACATTATGGTTGATTCCTTGCAGGTCTATAGAAAAGACTATGGTTCTATTATTCTACATCATTATTGTTTTCCAGATTTTCAGACTGATACAAAGATTTTAATAAACAGGGAAAAATCAAGAATTAGATGAATTTAGTTTTCATGTAAATCTCATTAGAAAGCCTCAGTATGAATATTCTGTTTAATATGAAACCTTGTTGAGCAAATATAATTCAATGAGAAATTTATAATTTAAATCTAATAAAGGAGTCACTAATCATTTTGGATATTAACGCTAATGAAAAATTAAGAAATTTGGGAAAAAAAACCTTCTGAGCCAATGGCAGTGATTTGAAGGATTCTATAAAAATTAAATCTACAGATCCAAGACTGATGTGGAGGAAGGAAACGAGGCCGGCTATTAATGAATGTGGTTCCTGCAGTTATGTAGCCAGGACCTCATGGAAGTCATGCCTCTGCCCAGGTGCCCATTTGTAAATCTAGGGGACTGAAGTAAATCTCTCTCAGATACATTTTTTTCTCGAGGTTCTACAACTGTTATTAAATGCCTTTATGAGGAAATTTTATACTTAGAGATAGTAATAAAAACTAATCTTGCTTAGTTATTGAAATATTGTTCCAGCTGTTGAAGTTTTTTTAAAGATCTTATTCTTAAAGATCTTATTCTTGGTGCTCTTAAAGAGCACCAAGAATTATGATGATTCTTGTGATTTGCACCTAGATCACAGTTTGAAGCAAGACATCTGTGAAGGAGTGGCAGCACATCACAGCTTTCTCACTGGCTGTGACATCCACACTAGAGAGAAACCTGTCCAGCCAGCCAGGGGGGCTGCAGAGAGGTGTGAAAGAATATGTTCTGCCTTTTGTACCATTAAAAACCCAACCTTTAGTCACCACACTTCAATAACGATGAAAATGTCAAATCGCATATTTCTTGGGCAAAAAAAAATATTAATAAGCATTTTGGTGGATGTTTACAAGCTGCAAAAGTTTTGAGAATGTTTTTGGATTTTCAGAAGGAGCAAATCCATCTCCTTCCAAAAAGGTAATGGTGTCAGAGTGGATTCAATAGTGTCCCATCAGAATTCCTGACAGCCTGGAATCTCAGAATGTGATCTGATTCTGAAATTGGGTATTTGTAAATGTAATTGTTAAAGTTAAGATGAGGATGTTGCATAGATTAGGTCCTAAATCTGTTGATGGGTGTCTTCCCAAGGAGGAGAAAGGATACAAAAAGATGTTCATGGAAGAAGGTCACATGATGATGGAGGCAGCAGGGGTGGTGAACAGAATCGCAGCACCCCAGGGTGACCAGGAGGCAGAGAAGAGCTCCTCCTTTGACTCTGGACTTCTAGCCTTCACATCTGGGAAGAATAAATGCCTTTGTTGAAGCCACCAAGTTTCTGGTAATCAGTTAAGGCAGCCCCAGGAACTCACGCAGGCATGAAGTTGGGTGAAGGAACAGAAAAGACGGAAGGAGATCATGCATATCCTGAAGTCTTAGTGAGACTGTGCCCTGTCATTCCTCACCCAACTTAATGTTACAGTTTAGCTTATGGGCATTATGCCTCCATCTGATGAACTGAGTAACTGGTACCAGCAAAGTTAAGAGGCTTGTTCATGATCACATAGCTGGTGAGTGATGGATGAGGTTAAAAATCAGATCCAAGTGGAAAAGTCGTGCTTTTCCTACTGTGGTCATTAAGGGGAGTGGAGGGCTTGGGCAATTATTCAAAGATGTGGCCAGTGGGGAAAGACAGCTCATGTCTGGTTACTCAAGAGGGAAAGACAGGAGGACAAGTGTTCCTTGGAGGCAGAAGATGGTGGATGTGAATGTTTTTTGGAAGGTAGAAGTGTAGACAGGTGTATTCCCTGGAGGTAGGAGGTGACTCTCTGAGGCCTATTGTCTCAGACTGTGATGCTGCCTGGGAGCCACCAGAAGGCAGCCCTCACCCTGTGAGGGGTTCCCAGGTTAGCTCGGTGGGGAGTGACCCATCTGCTTGAAGAGGGCATGCATGGAGGCTGGAACCATTTGGTTACACATAAACAGGGACTAATTTTCTAAAACTTGCCTATTATGATCTGATCTGTGTCTTCAATACCCCCTCCTCTAGTGGTCTGGCATTTCAGGTATCATAAAGATGAGTCAAATCTTCCATTCAGTTCCCTGGTGTAATACAGAGGGCAAGTCCCACACAGATGCAGACCACTCAATTACCACCACGACCCATGACGAGGTCTGCACGTCAGCATACTTTCTGAGTTCAGATGCACCAGCTCTGGCTTCCTAGGTCTATTAGAAATTGATAACCTGTGTCAAAAATCCAGGGATGGTCCCTGGGTTGACTTTTCTAATGCATGGCTCACTTTATGAAACAGATATCCACACCAAGAAGTTGCCAGGAAAGCATTTATCTGTGGATTGAAGACTTATCTCACTTAACTGATGAAATCAGGAGTATAAATAAGACTACGCTCTCAAATGTCGAAGATTGGACCTATTATTTAACAGTAGAGAGGCACCTCTGATCTTGGTTATGTTTAATGTATGATGACAGAGCTGCTGAGGTGAGTCATCCCTCAGGCTCCTCAGACATCTGGCAGCTCCTGTGGATGCCTTTGTTCTTGGATCCTTTGTGTCTGTTTTTCGTTTCTGTGATCTCGGAACATCAGGGATCAGGGCTCTGAATCTCCATAGTTCCTGGCACACAGAGAACAGGGGCAGAGCAAATTAGCCACGGCCCACCAGTCTTATTGGACCTTGTCCAAAGCTGGCCAGGGGTGACGGGAGAGCGGAGCGTCCACAGGTGGAGATAAACCCTGGCTGCCTTCTGAAATCATAATGTGAGAACCGTTTGCCATTCTAGAGGGTTTCTCTGGGAAACTCCGTGGAGTTTGAGTCAGCTTTGGAAGCTGCCTGTATTCATAATTCTAAAATCAGTGAGAATCAGGTGTCGGTCCTGAAGGAAAAGCTTGTCTATATTCCAGAGGAAATTATGAGTAAAGCATCCTTGAAAATGGCGATTATTCCCCCAGCTTTGTCTGCTGGTAGACCAAGTCTGAAATTCCAGCCACTTCTGCCACTTGTCAAGTGGACCTCCCTATCCCCAACTCAAGTGGCTGATAATGGCCTTAATTATGGTACATTTAGGCTCTGAAAGGGGGAAGAAGGACAAAACACTGCTTGGTTCCAGTTTACTGGTCAAAGCCAATTTTGAGTGATTTATTTTGTTTAAGAAATGGCAATTCCATGCAGACTGAAGATCAAATAACCGGTGTTTGTCAGAGAAAGGACACTCAGTCCCAGAAATCTCATCTGGAACAGGAAGCCGACGATGCTCCTCAGAGATTTGTCAGCCGCTGGCAGCCATGGGCGTGCTTGGCAGAGCAGGAAGGGGGCCACCCAGGGGCCAGACAGAATTCTGCTTACCTGGACGAGGGCGCCTGCACAAGAAGGTCAGTCTCACGTGGGGCCGGGAGCGAAGCCCAGCCTCGGTTGTCTGGTTTTCCACTCCCCCTCCACCTACTGCGCTCAGACTCTATTCCTATAAGTGCCTCCAGTTCCCCCTAAAAATCATTGCCTCCACGTGCTCTCATCAGCCTGGGCGGTGGCAGGGTTTTCAGTGGCAGGGCCCAGGGTCTGGGGGTCTGGGGGAAGTTGCACACAGACTCTGGGTGGCTGGGTGGAACTGCACATAGACCCCCAGGGGAGCAGCAGAGGATCAGAGTCTGGCCTCTTTTATGGCTGGTTCCATCCCCTCTCTCAGAGGATGAGTCAACACAGAGGCTGAGTAGGAGCAAAGTGAGACCCTGACACAGGTGAGCTGGATCCACTGGTCTCCTGCGAGGAGGCCAGCTGGGTTTGCTCTTCTCCTGGACACCTAGAAGTGATCTGGCCAGCTACCATCAAGAAGCATGGAAGTGGGCTGGCTCTGCTTCCTTTCCTGGAAAAGAGGGGTGAGCTGGGATTATTCACATCCCAGGAACACGGAGGTGAGCTGGGTCTACCCCTCTCCTAGGCATTTCCTGAACAGGTGCGGGTGAGTTGGGTCTACTCTCATCTCTTGGATACTTGGAGGTGAACAGAGTCCACTTATCTTCTGAGCAGGTGAGGTGAGCTGGGTCTACCCCTCTCCTGGGCAGGTGGAGGTGGATCCCTGCACCCACACCCACAGACCACATAAGGGGTTAATCCATAAAAAGAATTGATTATCTATCTCCAACTAACCTATCTTTGGATGCAGCCCAACTGTCCTTTAATTCATCTTCATTTACTGCAGTTGAGAAGCCAAGTCCCCATCAGCACCATCCTGGCTAGCATCACAATCCTGGGGACTTTGATGTCCCCAGGTCTCTCCCTTCCCAACTTCACAGCCCCTCCATGCCTTGGCTGGGTGCCCTCATGGCACGAGCACTGCAGACCCTCCATATCCTCAAAGGCTCCTCTGAAGTTCAGGGTCAGAAACAACTAAAATCCGCCTTTGTTTTGAGGACCCTGTTTCCTCTGAAGCTCTCTCAGTGTCCTCATTTCCTCTCCCCAACCTCATGAACATCTGGATGGTGGGTAGGCCTCCTCCTTGGTCCTTGTTATACCTAAAAATCACATCTTCACCTGTGCCCTTCCCTCTGTTCTCCCCTCTTAAAAACCCAAGCTGCTGTGAAGTGGGTATGATCAGACTGCATCGGCATCCACACCTCCTGGGAGGTGTTCACACCTCCTGAGACCACAGGCTGAGTTGTGTCCAGTGTCAGCTTCTCCTCTCCATTTGCTGGAGATTTCAGCAGATGGCTCATGCTCTCGCTCACCATTCTCATTTGCTTTCTTCACAATGGTAGCATGCATCAAAATAATGCACTGGCGGTCATGGGCTTTCAGTCCCTTGACCACTTCTTCCAGCCCTCTCAAGTCAGTTCCTCATGGTCACTGTCAACCCCTGGACTTCTTGCCAGCAACCAGACTGCTACCAAACCTTGGATCATCAGAATGCCGTTCCAACCCCACAACCCACTTCAACTTGGGAAGGATGCCCGGATCACATGCAAGGTGCTGAGCTAATTTTGAATTTCAGATAAACAATTTCCAATAATTTTTTTCATAATAAATATGTCCATTGAACACTTGGAGCACACATGCTAAAATATGAGTCACTTCTTTTTTGAAATTCAAATTTAACTGGGCATCAAGTATTTGTTGTTAAATCTGACAATCCTACCCTGGACCCCAATCCTAATAATTTCTGACTGCACTAGGGCTCCAAGCCCTGGCCTGACCCTTCTCTGGGGCCAATATTTCCAGGTCCTCCTCCCACAGTGAAGAGTTCACGACTGCTCCTTGCCTGCTACCTGGCATCACGCCTCTGCCCGCACGATGCTGTGCCTCCACGGTGCGTGGGAATCGATGAAAACACGCAGGTGTTCTGTCCTTCTCAAAGCATTGATGCTCACGAGTTTCAAGCAAGTTCTTGGCATTGCCCAATAATCCCACCACACCTTTATGCCAATTATTTTTACACTCTCAGAAACTGCTTAAAACCTAAATTTTCCTAAACCTCTTAATAAGCAGAATAATCTCTGCTTATTCTTAGCTGATGATGTTTCTTATTTCTCTGAGAAAACAGGAAAACAGACAGTGAGCATCTCCCATCACCGAGTGAGCCACCCTCACCTTGTCTGCGACCAGCCCCGTGCTGTATCCTCCCTCTGCTCCATTCAGGGCGGCCACCCCATCACACCCTGGGCCCCCTCTGCCTTTGCCACTATCTTCAGGCCACTGTCTCTGCCACATGCACTTCTCTCCTCGCCATTACAGGTTTCCATCCCTAAGAGGTTATTTTGATCAGTACGAAATGTGCTGTGTTAGGCGTCACCTTTTGAAAGCATTCCTTCCTCTCCTAGTTCCTCTGCTGTAAGGGAGAGTAGCCTTGTTTTCTATTCACCAAAGTAACGGAACTCCTCATCCGAACTGCTGAACCAGTTCTTCTCGAAATTGTAAGCAAATGACCCCGACACTTGATTGGAATGTAGGTTTTGACTCAGTAAGTCTTGGGAAGAGCCGGAGATTCTGGTACTTACCAAGCTCACAGGTGTTTCCAAAGCTCGCAGCCTAAGCATGGAGCCTGAGGAGGAGGGTCTGCACACACTTCCCACTGGCCCTTAACTCCTCCTTCCTTTGCACTCTCTGTGGTGCAGGAGTGTGGTCTGGCCAGTGTCCCTGAGCTCCCTGCAGTGTCTGCTCCTCTTGTGTGGCACCCTCCCCTTGTCCCTTAGCTCTCCATCCTGTTTCCTGCAAACTCACCGATTGTTCCTTTTTGTCTCCAAAGGCCAGTCCAGTCTTTCCAAGGTCTCTACAATGGAAGGTCGAGGATGCAGCATGGTGCCACTCTTCCCTGCCTGCATTCTCTCTCTGAACTGGTATTGAGACCTTGGCTTCAAGTCCCTCTGCGAACCAGGAACTTCCATGCACATTTCTCATTCTAATAGCTCTCCTGAGCACCCAGTGTAGATGCAAGTGTTGCCTTGATATTTCTACCTGCATGTATGCAGGTAGTCAATATATGAGAATTAAACAGAACTTTTTAAAAATTTTAAAAATTTTATTTGTTCTAATTAGTTGTACATGACAACAGAATGCATTTATGCATTTTGATAAATCATACATAAATGGCATGTAATCTCTCATTTTTCTGATTGTACGTGCTGTAGGATCACATTAGTCATGCAGGTAAGAAGGTCTGTTTCACTCTACTATCCTTCCTACCCATATCCCTTCCCCTCCCTTCACTCCCCTCTACCTAATATAAAGTAACTCTGTTCTTCCCTATCTCACCCCCTTATCGGAATTAGCTTCCACATATCAGAGAAAACCTTCCGCCTTTGGTTTTGGGGTTTGGCTTATTCTAAATTTTTCCCACACACTGTCCGTTTTGGGGAACGATGCCATGCTTCCCCCAGCTTCCCAGGGCGATCCCAGGATATGTCTCCCAGGATATGTTTCCCACAGTATGTCTTTGCCCTCCCTCCTTCTGTCCCCTTTGATATTCAGGCCACCATTAAGATCTCTCAGGTGGAATCTGAAACAACTTTCTAGATGCTACAACCCTTATCCATGCCTTATGCCCCCCTTCATATTATTGCATTGAACCCCAAATGAGGCTTCCTGCTTCCACACTGATGGGACATATGTTCACTGTGTAAACTTATCTTCAAAGAGATCAGTGACAGACAAAGGCAATAATACTTTAAAGTCTCCTTAAGTAATTTTCTGCATGATATTGGAAATGTTCAATATATCCACCTTCCAGTCATTCATGTGTATGTTTTATCTATGTGTTGTAGATGTTCTAGAATTATTATATGTAATAGTACCAAATGAGCTCTCATCAGCACCATTATAAAGAGAAAAATATTCATTTCCCTATGCACTGATTCAAAATATTGTGTCTCCATTTCTAAATATCTTATAGAATAAGTTAATTATTTTTATTTTCAAGTGTCTTCTGAGAACAGCATGTCATAGACTGTTACACAGAGGAGCATATGAAGACAGGATGTAACCTAGGAACCTGATATGCACAACATTTCCTAGTCCACTTTAAAAATATATGTCATATATACACACCTCATTGTCTTTATCCATCCATCTGTTGAAGGGCCCCTAGGTTGGTTCCATAATTTAGCTATGTGAGTTGAGCTGCTATAAACATTGATGTGGCTGTGTCACTGTAGTGTGCTGATTTTAAGCCCTGTGGGAGTTGTTTTCTTCTTTTAAGAGAGGATAAATTTCCATTGCACATTAAGCCTGTGGTACAGGGACCATTAACCTATGGGCCACCTCCAGTTTCTGCACCGGCCACAAGCCAGAAATGGCTTTAACATTTTAAAATGGCTCCATTTTAAGTGGTCCTGTGAGTATCCATGTAACATCCCAGTTGTGCCTCTTGGCCCATAAAGCCTAAAACATGTACTACCTAGACCTTTAGAAAGCGTTTGGAGAACCCATACTAAAAGCTCCTTTGAGATTATTCTAGAAGTTCATACTTTCATAGTTCAAGAGGAGCAGAAAAGCAAACAAGCCACATGCATACTTCAGAGGCTCTCCCCACAGTGATGACTTTTGGTTATTGACGGACCTTTAGTTTTCTTCTCATATTTATTCCACAGGAAACACTGAGGGCCGTTTCTGGTCCACAGAGGGGCCTGCTTCCCCCCGGCTGGCGAGTCCTGCTCTTGCTCCCAGGTACTCACCCAGATTCCCAGGAAGGGAGGGTCTGGCTCACAGGTGTGAGGGGACATTCCTGGCTGTGGCACCTGGAGGTGGAAGTGCTGGCATGATGGTGGAGGAGTTAAAGGTGGAGCCTTCCCGCTTCCGGTGGCCCTAGCAGAGGGATTGGGAGAGTGCTCGTGCTCTGCTCGCAGTGGTCCCGAGTGCTGAGACTGGGAGCGGAGCCCGGTTCTCCACTGATGTCGGAGACACGGCTCACAGAAACAGAGGCGCATGGCTTCCGCTGCAGAAGTGTCTTTGTCTCAGCTGGCCAGACTCACACTGCTTCCTCTGGGGTTGGGGGTGAGGACTCTCCTCTAGGGTTGGTTAACACTGGTCCCTGTCACGTCGATTCCTTTTTTCACTAGCAAAGATGTCCAGTGATCATCGGGCCCCCAGCCCCCATCCTTGGCTGCTCTGCTGGGGCCTACGTCCACTCTTTTTGATTGTGGACCAGTGCTGCACCTCTAATGCCGAGGCCCTTTGCGGTTCTGGTGAGGCTGCTAGGCATTCTATGACTCCAGGAGCCCTGAGGACAAACATCTTTGATTAATTGGGGAAGGTTCACATGGCAGGTGGCAAACGCAGCAATCAGTCTAGAGGCTACAGTGGTGAACAGTAGCCCAAGTTCAGCAGGAATCATAAAACATCGTAACGAGAGACAGGTTATTTTATCCCTCTGTGAGTTACATATTTTATCTCAAAAATGCACCATTATGAAATAGGTGTGTTATTTTGCTAGTCTTCTGGCCCAAGCATTATAATATCAACAAAGGTTTTCAAGAGTTTCTGATGTAGACAGACCAACCAAAAAGGAGACTCTCAGATGGGTAACGGAAAGTCATCCTCTCTCAAATCTGTTTAGTCCTAGCAACGAAGAGTGCACAGTCACCTAGGGGCCCTTCTGTGTGGCGTGGGGAAGACGAGGAAAGTGGTCTCTGTGACCTGATGCTCCCTGGTGGCTGTAAAGCAGCAGCTGTGAATTATTTTTTTTTCTACATTCTTTAGTGTCGTAGACATGGTCACAATCTCCTGATCCTTCCTTCACACTTCCTCCAAAAGTGGAACCAGGGAGCAGCAGTTGGGACTGTTTGGAAAACCCAGCAAGGGATGTGTTGTCACTTTCCTGCTCCATGCTAAGCACCTGAACTCGTTCAGCAACAGCAAAGCCATTATTTATTGAGCAGCTCGCTGGCTCCAGGCACTCCCCTGATGGACTTGGGGAGACAGGATGCTGTTTCGTGGGAATTCAGTTATCCGGGATCTGAGTCATGGGCTGGATCACATCCTGCAAAGTCAACGTCTTATGTCAGTCTTCCCCTTGGGTACCTCAGCATGGGGCTGCATTTGAACACTGTGCCTTCAAAGAGGTAAAGACATTAAAATGCAGTCATTAGGGTGGGCCCAGCTTCAATACCACTGATGCCTTTGTAAGAACTGGAGGTCAGGACTCATAAAGGGAAGGACACATGAAGACACTGGAGGACGGCCTCTGCAAGCTGTGGAGAGAGGCTGCGGAGGTTGCCAGTCCTGCCGACATTGCCACCTCGGACTTCCAGCTTCCAGAATCCTGAACAAATGAGTTTATTTTGCTTAAGCCACCTGTGTGTGGCACGATGTCACAGCAGCCCCAGCAGCTACCATGTGGAGGGAGGGACGTACGTACCACCTGCATGCCCAGGAACGAGGCTGCGCAGAGTCTCTTCACGCCTCAGGACATCTTGGTGAGCTGCCAGATGCTAGATTTGGATGAGGAGCTGATTCTGCATAAGGGAGAGAAAACAAGGACCATCCACAGAGCCACATTAGGGGGAGAAACGCAGAGCTGGGGGAGGCAGGTGAGGAGGGAGAGCCTCAGAGCCGTGGGAAGTCGGCAAACTGAACCACGACCCTTCCCAGGTCCAAAATTCACAGCAAAGCTACAGAACTCATGAGGTCAATGACAGAATTAGATGTCTTATGAAACTCAGTAAAGGGGCTGTTGCTGTATCTAGATTAATGTGGGACAAAACAGAGATAGTGGATATCAACTTGGAGGGGGGGAATCACGAGCATCTAGACTCACCATCTTTGGTGGATGCTGCAGAGAACACGGCAAACTATCAGACCATGGAAATGGGTGTGAACGTAAACCAAGTTTAACTGATATCTAGTTATCTTACTTATTTTATTCTTATTTATTTAATATTAATACTCATTTATTTAATAAGAGTAAAATATTAATCAAATAAATAAATATTAATTAATATTAATGTTAATATTAATATTAAAATATTAATTAAATATTAATATTAATAAATAATAATCTTATTTATTTTACTCTCTCTTTTTCCATCTGATTATACTTAGAAGCACATTAAAAGGGCTATACATGAGCTAGGTGTAGTGGTACATAGCTGTGATCCAGTCACTTGGGAGGCTGAGGCAGAAGGATGCACAAGTTGAGGCCAGCCTCAGCAACTTAGTGAGGCCTTAAGTAACTTAGCAAGACCCTGTCTCAAAAGAAAAAAGAAAAAGAGCTGAAGATGTGGCTCAGTGGCAAAGTGCCCTGGGTTCAGTCTCCATCACCAAAAAAGAAGAAGAAAAAGAAGAAGAAGAAGAAGAAGGAGAAGAAGAAGAAGGAGAAGAAGAAGAAGAAGAAGAAGAAGAAGAAGAAGAAGAAGAAGAAG
>JAJEJO010048708.1:515046-557461 GCA_020662805.1 Glaucomys volans | reverse complement strand
AAGAAGAAGAAGAAGAAGAAGAAGAAGAAGAAGAAGAAGAAGAAGAAAAAGAAAAAAAGAAGGACAAGGAGGAGGGGAGGAAGGTGGAGAGGGAGGAGGAAGAGGAGGGTAATATGTATAATTAAATTCAACCTGACTTTTGGGTTTTTATCATTGAGTATAAGCTGAGTTCAGCATGTTCTCTCTCTCTCTCTCTCTTTTTCACTGTGTGTGTGTGTGTGTGTGTGTATGTGTGTGTGTAAGGATGTGCGTAGCTAGGAGCACATCTCACATTTGACAGTATCACATCGTTCTGCATCTAAGACAGGGCAGCACTAGAAGATGAAGTGTTGGGGACGTGGCCCAGGACTGGAGGGGAAAAAAACAACTTAAGTCCATGTTGTGAGAAAAGAAGCTCCTAGTCATAAAGGGTCCAGATCGTAAAACTAAGCACAACCTTCTCTTCTTAACAACAGCGATACCTGGGAAAAATCTGAACATACAGCGAATT
Source organism: Glaucomys volans (assembly GCA_020662805.1). NCBI lineage: Eukaryota > Metazoa > Chordata > Mammalia > Rodentia > Sciuridae > Glaucomys > Glaucomys volans. The sequence goes on along the minus strand of JAJEJO010048708.1, from coordinate 556,971 downwards.
CTAAAGAACACCAGGGGCCACTGGACAGAACCTCAAAGGAAACATCATTCTGAATGCCAGCTGCCATCCCTAACACATGGTGAGTGTAATATCAAAAACAATTCACAGGACTCTCAGGATGAGGCTTTAGAAGAATGTTTTAGAGCTTGGCTCTTCTTGGCACTGCATAAAAAGAAGCCATTTGAAATTTCTGGAATGCTTATGTGACACTGAATCTCTCTACTGAAACTCAAGGGAACAGACTTCCTTTTTGTGTTGGTGCCAGGTTCCTAATGTGCTCCAGTATTAAACAGAGAGCTTCCTTTTTGCAAAGCTTATTATAAACTATTGCACTGGCTATTAAAATTTGCAAGATGTTTCCAAGTGTGCTTGAGAAGGTGCACGGCTGGAGACCACTCATGTAACAGACTTCTTGAAAGACAGTGGGTGAGCCCCTCTTCACTCTCTGTGGACCTGCAGCCCGTCCATCTGCCGTCTTGGTGGTAATAACAACCCGACCTCACGGGTCCCATGCTAGAACGCACCAGCAGCTCAGCAGGATTTGTCCACACTGCTGGAACGTAAAAAACAGTCAACATTTTTCCCTAAGCAAGCAGGAAATGGCAAATGCAATTTTTGATTTAACAAGCAAATCTGTTTTGGATTTATAGTCTCAAACACAAAGGATTGTGATCCTTCAAAGCCTGGGTCTGACCTGCCAGCATCTGGTCATCTTACAGCAGACTTTAAACTAGGCCAGAGCAGAGTCTCTCAGCTGAAAGATGGCACAGTGGACATGGCTCCGTTACCTTCACAAACATTCAGAGCAGCTTAACACCCCAACTGCACACGGCAAGTGATGAGGTTTGGGAGGGACGCGCCCACTTCCTAAGATGACTCTTCACACTGTGACACTGGCATCCGCATTTACTCCAAGCCACTTTGTCTAATACCTGATGACTCAGGGTCTTGTCTTGAGATTTCCCAAGGAGCACACCCCAGCCTCAGCCTGCTACCGTCCACCGGACACTTTTCTCTCATCAGGGAATAGGCTCTGGAGAGGTCATTGACAGGTAGGGAACCTCACCAGTTACTGGACACCTGACCTGCAGTGGGTCACTTCTCTGAGGCCTCCATTTCCTTAAAGTAGGAATAAAAATAGTGTCCACTACATGGGGGTTTTATGAGGGTTAAATAAAACCCTTCTGTGAAGCACCTGGCACCGATCCCAATACATAGTACATTCTCAATAAGTTAAATAACTTATTATTGTTTTTGTCAATGTTATTATTTTTGTTGACTCTTTCCCTTTAAGCCCAATTTAATTCCGTGAACATTTATTGGAAGCCAACTCTCCACCTGATTGCAGGTCAGCTGTTACTCTTTCAGCATATGTGACACCTGTCTGCTTACTGCTTCTCAGGTTTCTCAGTCGATCCACAGAGTTTAATCCACAGAGTCCTACACACCCTCAGGACTGGGAGAAGAGAAAGTTTATTACCATATTCTCTGAACATTTATCTTAGCTTTGTTCTTTTTTATATTCTTTTTGTTCTAATTAGTTGTGCATGGCAGTAGAATGCATTTATGTGTTTTGATAAATCATACATAAATGGAGTGCAATCTCTCATTTTTATGATTGTGCATGTTGCAGGATCACATGGTCATGCAGTCACACATGCCCATGAGGTCATGATGTCTGCTTCACTCCACTGTCCTTCCTACCCCACACCCCTCCCCTCCCTTCACTCCCCTCTACCTGATCTAAAGTAACTCTACTCTTCCCTCGGCCCCCTCACCCTTATTATTATATATGATGGAATATTACTCAGTTTTATTCTTACCAACACTTGTCTCTGGAGATTTGAAAACTAAAATGTATTGTTGGTGCTTAAAATTTATGAAGAGCTGAAGACTGGGAGCAATTGAACATTACGAGTCTTCTCCCATGATCACATCCATTAAAGAACAATCCCATTAAAGGCAGATCATAACAAAGGGAAAGCAGGTGTTAAAAGCCCGGGCATCTCTCTGGATTAATAACTGTGCTATGTTCAGGAGCGGTTTTCCTGTGCAAATGTTACTGCCCTGGTCTGTTCTGCAGGCGAAGGCCTGACCAGCTGGCTCCAGCGCTATCTGTTGGGCTGAGCTGGAGTCCTTAGCACCTGGCTGGTCTCTCTCCTGTTTGGGGGTTTCCGAAAGACTGGACATAGCCTCAAACACGGATCACAGTGTGCATGCGGGAATCAGGGCTGCTCATTTTGCTGCTCAGTTGAATCCTTATGTCTCATTGATGGGAAAGCTATGTGTCAGGAGAGAGTCATCAGACAAATATACACCAAGGGACATTCTGCAGAATACCTGGGCCATATTGCAGAGTCATTAAAGCAGGAAAAGTCCAAGGCACCCTCCCAACAAGGAAGAGCCTTGGGGGCTGTGAGGAGTAATGTCAGGAGCTGCCACAATGGTCCCCAGATAGAGAATGTGTGTCTGGTGGAGGCCAAGGAAATCCACCTGCAGCATGAGCCAAGTTAGTAAGCAGTGTCAGCAGTGGTTCAGCAATCACTACAAATGTGCACACTACGTTTGATTAGTAACGCGAGAAACTTGGTGTGGGGTATGTGGGAGTTACCTGTGTTACTTCTATAATTCTTCTGTAAACCTAGAGCTATTTTAAACCAAAAGGTTTATATTTAAAAAGCTCTCTGATTAAATGCAAATAACTGAACAGAATTAAAGAAAAATGTGCCCGTGGACATTTTTGACACATAACTCTCAGTACTGCTTTGATCAGGAGTCCTGGGGCTGGAAGGGCAGCATCTGTGGTCTGAGAACTGGGAACATGTGCTTGCTGCCCTGACTCTCCCCGTGTGCACCCCTGATCCTCACTGTGCTCAGCAATGGTAGTAACCATTGCCCAGGTGTCCCTTCTGGTTCAATCTGGAGGTGTGGACTCCCATACATAGTGTCTGACCCATGACAGGGGTTTTAGGCAGTACCAGTCCCTTCTCACCCCTCAATCTTCTCTGCAACATGCATTAGTAATGCTCTTGTTTTCCTTTTGATCATAAGGATCTGATCGACCCTTACAAATGATTTTGGCCATGCCAAGCACTGATTGCCTCACCAAGATAAATTTTTGTATGTTTAATCCTCATTGATTTTTAATCGTCTGTGAATTATCTATACACAAAGCCAAAAGCAAACAGAGTAAAATGAAAAAGAACCCGGTTGAGATGTTGCTCTAGCTATATATTTTGGGAAAAGAAAAACAAAAGTAACTATATGCTTAAAAGAAAAGAGAAATCACTCCAAGAAAGGAGTTAATCTTTTGCATTTACCATTTTTCTGCAGTTGGAAAAATGGGCAGAGCATGATATTCTGATAACCCATGGCTCTTCCCTGAGGGCTGTGGATGGTTCACATGGAAGCTGATGTCCCATTTGAGCAGCAAACCTTTAAAAACCTGTAGGATGTGAAATTTCAAGTCTGCTGCTGGAGAAGGAGGCAAAAGCGTCTTGGCTATTAAGCTGCTTCGAGTCTAGGACTTCTCACTGAAGGTGCGATTTTTCAGTCAGGCGAGGGGTCAGGGAAGTGTCCTAGAGAGCTTTAAACTGACTCTGGAAGAAAATGAGCCCATGCAGGAGGGGCCTGGCTAACCCAAAGCCCACACTCAACCTGTATGAGCTGCAGACTCCTGCTAGGACAGAAGAGCAGGATGTGGAGAGAATGCAGGCAGAGAAGGAATAGGGCCACGCGGGGCCCGGGGCCTCCGCTCCAAATTGCTCAGAGCAGAGATAAGAGATGAGTCATCTGGCCAGGTCTCCATAGCAGACAGACCTGTGAGAGCAGGTTAGAAGATGGTCCCATGTGTGCTGAATGGAAGCAGAGTCTGAAGGCTTGGGACCAAAAATCAGTCAATAGCTACTGGAGATTGAGATGAGCAATGTTATCTGCATGTATGAACATGGTATAATGAATTCCATCATATATAATTATAATGCACCAATTAAAAATCAGATATGTATATGACAGAATATTAGACAGCTTTAAAGAAGAATGAAATTATGGCATTTGCTGGCAAATGGACAGAGTTGGAGAATATCATGCTAAGTGAAATAAGCCAATCCCCCAAAACCAAAGGCCGAATGTTTTCTCTGATATGCAGATGCTAATTCACAATAAGGGGCGAGGGTGGCTAGAAAAGAATAGAGTTATTTTAGATTAGGTGGAGGGGAATAAAGGGAGGGGAAGCGGTATGGGGATAGGAAGAAAAGTGAAACAGACATTATTATCTCATTTACATATATGACTGCATGATGTATTCCCATAACAGGTACAATCAGAAAAATGAGACATTATACTCTATTTAGGTATGATTTATCAAAATGCATAAATGCATTCTACTCTCATGTACAACAAATTAGAACAAATGAAAAATTAATTTAAAAAACTCAGTCAATATGTTGGAGTGTTGGACCTACGTTTTCTTTCAGTATGTGCAGGGTTTGAGGGATAATTCCTAGGTCTTGGATCCACTTTGATTCGAGTTTTGTGCAGGATCAAATTTCATGCTATTATATATGGATTTACAGTTTTCCAGCACCATTTGTTGAAGAGGCTCTTGCTTCTCCTTTGCCTAGTATGAGGTAACTGTATTTATGCGAATCCGACCATTGTGTATGTTCACAAGAACAGGGTCCTATTTAGAATAAGATATATTCCATGCTTCTACCATTATATCAAAATGGATTCTACTGGCACGTGTAACTAAAAAAAAATCACAATAAAAATGTAAAAAAAAAAGAAAAGACAAGAAAATGGCTAGAAAAAAATAAGAAATGTATTCTCTACAAGGTGCACTACAGTGAAGGATTTAACATCAGAGGTCATCATCAGAATTTCTAGAATATTTCCTCAATAGTTACCAATTATTTTTGAATAAAAATTAAAAGTAGAAAAAAAAAACAGCCAACAGGTTATAGAGAATCAAGGAAAGGCTGACAGAATAAAAACCTAGCGTGTGAGTCGGTGTGGACGAGTTGGTGAGTGACGGTGTGGAATGCACAGTCCTGGCTCAGGCCCAGGCTTCTGGCTCCGGCCAGAGGTGGGAGGAAGCAGGGAATAGGGGTGCCTCCCAGGCCAGGTGCTGATGGGATGTCTAGACTCTCGAGGCCCGGGGAAAGCAGACTTCTCAATGAGAAGGGGATGCGAGGGGAGTAACCCCCAGACTTGGGGAGAAGTATCGTGAGCAGGGCTGAGAGCAAAAACCATATTGACTGTGCATGTTTTTTCTTAAATAAAAGGAAAATGAAATGAACTTCCATTGAACATGGGGAGAAGAGTGAGTACAAATCAGGTGAAGGAATCGGTGTTAAAGAAAAGGTAAGAAGCAGAGGAACTGGAGCCTCAGAGTACAGGTGGCATTTGAAGTTGTGGGTGGGCGTGACTCTGCTCAGAACATATGCTAGGCTAACAGGAAAGTCATTGCTCTTTATCTTTGGCCTTTAGCTTTGCCACACATTTGAAAATGTATAGGATGGTTTCATGAGAATTTGCCTCAGAGTTATGATACAAAAACCAGATTAAGAATATGTACAATCAGAAAAATGAGAAATTATACTCCACTTATGTCTGATTTATCAAAATGCATAAATGCATTCTACTGTATAACTAATTAAACAAATAAAGAATTTTTAAAAGAGTGTGTTGAGATGTCAGGCTTCTTCCTCTCCGTCCACGATGACCTCTCCCACAAGCTGCCATGGGTTCCACATGGATGAGTGACAGTAGGAAACAAGATGTGCGGACATTTCCGTCTGCAGTTCTTTAACATACAATGTGCTTGGGATTGGGTTTCTGAGAACAAGCAGACACTGATCACCAGTGGGAAACGAAGAATATATCAATAAAAAATATATCAAATATATCAATAAAAAATGGAACACTCTGTTAACCCAACTATGAGTTAGCTTAATAAAGTCATGTGGCAAACAAGCAGTTACCTGCCTGTCACCTGGATGCAGGTCAAGTCATCTGCGTCCATTAGGATTAGTTCTGTCTTTGAACAAAAAGTTGACATTTACTTCGCTGTGGTTTCAGAGAAGCCTGGGAGCCAGCCCTGTGGGGCTGTGTGGTGACCGTCAGGACCCCAGGCCCCATCTGTGGAGAGGCTCCACCATTCACACATGTGGCTTCTACCCATGGCTTCTGGCACTGCAGCCAGAACAAAGGAGGCGAGACACCTGCCTGAACTTGAGAATCAGCTCCTTCCACCTATTGGTCAGAACCTAGCCATGTAGCCAGGCCCAGCTGCAAGGCCTAGCTGGGAATGCAGACCTTCTTATATTGGCCATGCAGCCACTCAGAACCAAGGTCTTGTCACCAGAGAGGAAGGCGGAGAAGGTGCTCCAGGCCCCTGGTCATTTGCTCCCTCCCCATGCCCTTCAGGACTGAGATGGTGAGATTTTAGATGTCTTACTTTGTGTGTGTGTGTGTGTGTGTGTGTGTAGTTTTTGTCCTTCAAAACATAATGTGTTCAGTCCTTATGTTATATCAGGGACTCTTCTAGGCAATAAGGAAATAGCCGTGAACAAAAAGGAAATGAAACTAAATTTTGTCCTCATAGAGCTTAAACTGTAATAAAAACTTGCTCTGTTTTTCTTCTTTGGATTAGGCCAAAGCTTAATCAGAACCGGGGCAACAGGTACACCAAACACATCTTTTGCGATTGAACTGAGGCCATCTTGACAGTCCATGCCAATCAGAATGTCTTGCTTTCTGACAGATGCATTTTAAAGTAGCATTATTAAAAAGGTGACATTTTTATTATAGAAGACAAATCTGCAGTTTAAACAATGCACATAACCAGCTTGCAAACGTAGTCGAAGCCCAAGTTTCCATAATGCCCCATCCTCTCCGGTGAGTTCTCAGACTGAAGAACGGACAGTTCATGGACTTCTAAACAGCAAACGGACACAAGAGGAAGAGGCACAGTCCTGATGTTCATCTGCAGCTAAATCTCTCCCTTCCTTTCCTGAGTGGTACGGAATTCTGTCATACCCTGCGCTTTGTAAACTGATAACTTCAGGTTACACAGAAAGCCCCCTGAATAAACATACTCTTTCGGAGCAGTCGTGTTCCTCTGCTGTGAAGTTGAACACGGCTGAAAACAAGGTCTTCTGATTGGCCGTGGCAAGGCAGGGCCTGACGCTTCCGCTTCTCAGTTTCATCACAAAAGGACTCAGCTGGTGCACCTGTTGCCCGGGTCTCATTAAATACGCACACTCTTTCTAATCTGTAAAATGTTCATAAAAGCGTCAGGAGTGTATTAGCATTATTGATGAAGTGGGAATTCCTTAAGTAAGATTTTTAAATAAACTGATATTTTTAATTTGCATGCAATATGATTTATGTCATCTTTTAGAAAAGATAATCACTCAAAAAGTTTTTTTCATTTGTAGTAGATAAGCTGAGTTGACCTTTCCACAAACCTTGACAATTAGTGGTGAAATGAGATTTGTCCTAAGAGGAGAACACGGGGTATGCTTTTCTGTCTTCAGAAGATAAACAGGAAATCCAATACCAAGCACAATTAACCTCGCAGAGGGCAGCAGGCTCCCCACTTCCCAGCAAACACTGCAATCTCTGTAACAAGTGCTGATTTGATTTGCCATGGAACCTTTCATTTTCACCAGTGAAAGAGCCAAAGTTATTTGCCCTGGATAAATTTCATATTTCTCCAAAACAAAATTTAGTTTTTTCTGCAATAAAAGTTAAAAATTGGGTTGAGCGAGAGGACTAGAAAATGTTCCTCTGGTTAAGGTATGGCAAGAGATCAGAGACCTAGAGATCTGAGGACAAACCCCTGGATGATGGAATGTTTGTCTATAAAGGGAAGAAGAAATTGAAACCTTCTTCCTTGAAAAGCTGCTGGGCAGGCCTGTAGGATTTACTGAGAATCCTAGGAAAGTTGTCCCAGGGAGGCAAAGGCAGCCATGAGAGGCAGGAGTCAGCCACACAGCATCCTGCAGCTGCCAGGCGTCACCTGGAAACGGCAGAGGGATGGTCCCTCCAAGCCCAGAACTGGTCCCCAGCTGCTGGTCTCCCTCTTGGCACCCCAGCACTCTGCAGAACCAACATGGGGCTGGTGTGAGCAGCCCTCCAGGGAGCATTGACTAAGACAGCTCCAGGTCTTCCCTGCTTGGAGTCCCACCCATCAGGGCTCCAGGCGCACCTGCGGTAGACATGGAAGGAGAGTCCACTGGGGAGTCAAGCCCCAGAGCTTGAGGCGCAGGAGCTGAGTCTCCCCGGCCCCCTGCAGGATCTCTGCGTGCAGCCGGATGGTGCTGCCTTTCCTTAGGTTGCAATGTTCTGAAGCCCACCAGCTCATTGCACAGGATGCACTGCCCAGAGATGGGTTCACTTACAAGGAATCATCTTGGCCTTTGAATACGGTAGAAGATGGCGGCACAGGGTGGGCAGGTAGGAGTCTCTCTGGGGGACCTGAGCATTCTCTTCAGCTCTCGCAATAATTCATAAATGGCTCCAATGCTGGTTACAAAGGGATATGCAGAGTGTCCTGACCTTTCCCTCTAAGACCCAGCACTCAGGGGCCCAGTCACTGCACAGCTCTTAGGACGCCCACCGCTGGCCACAGCAGCCCTTCTGCTGCCCTCCCACAGTACGTCTGCCACGTCTTGAGAGTGTCTGTCCACTCCACAGTCGCTGCACACCAAGAGCAGAGCACTTACCTTTCTGTGAATTTGGACAAGGTCAAGCGTGCATTCAAGTGATTTTAAAAAACATTCAATGAATCCAAACATTCAATTAATTCAGGCCTTAAAATTCAAAATTATGGTAGCTTTAATTAATGTATTTCCACTTGATACTGCCATAAATAGTTTAAAAGAAGATTCTGCACTTTAGCGATTCGTATTTCAGCCGTGGAGAAGTGGAGAGTGGGATAGGGTAAGCAGTGGAGCTGTGGCCGTCTGGTGCCTGGAATTGTTAAGATCTCTCAGTGTGACTTTTTATTGATAGGATTAAGTGTGCCCAGAAGGGCGCTCAGTGATGGTACCTGTCCAGCTGTTTGGTGTCAAGAACCAGAGACTCTGTCCTGGCAGTGCAGGCTTCGACCTGGGGAGCCTGCTTGAGATGCCAGGGGAAGGCAAGTTCTTCCTCTGTGCATCCTAAACTTGCTGTCCTAATGCACTGTGACTAGTGTTGGCCCAAAGTATTGATTTTTCCATCTCCTGTTTCTTCAAGTGCCCATTGGAAAATAATTGCTTCAGGCACCTGCCGCAGAAGCAGTGCCTGTGACTCAGCCAGCGGGATTCTTTTCTTTCCCAGTTAACAAGAGGACACTTACCTCCCTCCTTTCTGAGCCCAATATTTGACTCATGTCCTAGCAAGTTTAGATTAGTATTGCATGCAAACAACACGAAATTAATTAGTCTCCATTAATTTCGGGGTCTTAAGACTGACTTTCTCCATCTCCCTCTCCCTCGCTCTCTCCGTCCCTTTAGCCTTTTACTATAACAGGGCAGAACAGCTGGGCAAACGGAAGTGGATGAGCAAATATCTCCCCTGCTGGGGTGGAAGGCAGGCTTCCCAGGCGCAAGTCCCTCCTGCTCGGGCACAGACACTGATGGAGCCACGGTGCCGTGGCACACGGTGGCCCTTGCCTATGTTTTCCATCCATCTGACTTCCCCAATCTATGGGACAGCAGACAAAAACAAAGGCGATCAGCTCATTTCCCGGTTGCTTTAGAGCCACATAATCATGGCAAAACAACAGGAAAATGGGTAACAAGATGACTATTATGTCTGATCTGCTAATAGGACAATTTCATTACTAAATTTTATAATGTCACAAGAAAGATAGAATTTTAGACTGAATGTCAGGAAATGTTCCCTGATAATAGGAAATATTTGGTTAGTAGAAAGCCTCTCAGAAGGGTGGCTTGAAGTCCCCCGACTCAGAACAATTGAAATGAGACCTGAGACAGAATTGTGTCTGTCCCCGCACTTCTCTTAGAGGTTCCTCGTGCAGATGGTCCGGTGTATGGGTGAGAAAATCCTCCTTTAACTCTGGGTGACACAAAGCAGGTTGTCAATGACAATCTTCTTCCTAAATCAATCATATTTTTCCATTTCTGAATGAAGGCCATCCTATTACACAATTCAAAAAGAATGGACCTTCTGAATCTGGGAGAAGAGAAGGATTTACCAAAAGTACTCTAGCCAGCGTTCCTGCATTTTCCTTACCCTTGGAAGCTGTCCTTCGTGGCCGTGAAGTGGACCTGTGAGGTGCAGTTTCCTCTTTTCAGTGAGGACTCTTGGTCAGCTCCCAGGATGCACAGGTAGTCAATTAAACTTTGAAAAGGGCGTCACTACTGAGCATGCCCTATGTGTGGCTTGTGCACTTGTCCTCTGATGAGTGGCTCTTTACATACACAGGCTCATCAGTCCCCTGCTCAGGGAAAAGGAGAAGGTGCCCCATTTATTCACCTTCTGCTTCAAACCTCACATGAGATTTAAGTAAGACAGAAATGCAATTAGAAAGCCAGAGCCCTCTCCTGCCCACATTGACCATGCTCACACTGGATTGTGTGCCACTCCTGAGCCCATTCCCTTAATAATTCGTGCACACATACAAATGGTTTTTAACCTCAATAGGATCATTCTACTTTTATTGTTCTGCAACTTGCTGCTTCAAACTAAAATATGTCTAGGAGACTTTGTCAGGCTAAAACTTATGGATCTAAGTAATTCCTACAGCATACTATGTGGCATTCACAATTTTAGCTTTATATGGTTCATTTCATTAGGTGATTCCTAATTTGCAATTCTACAGAGAATGTTGTTCCTCTATCTTGGGTGTGAATGTGAACATTTCATGATACCGTACAGCACTTCCTGTCTCCTGGCACTGTGCCCTGCACCTTGCAGATGTCACTTGTTCCTCACAATATCCTGAGACAGATGCTGCTATGGTCCACACACACAGGGGCACCCCAGACAGGGAGGGGCTGTCTTACCTTCCCAAGGTGGCAGCCAGAGACCAACCCAGGCACACTCGGTACAGAACCCAGGCTTCTCATCACTTGGCTACCCTATGTTTCTAGACTAGAATACAGTTTAGTATCTTTTCCCCCTTCAAGTGGGATCTTTTCTCCCACTACATATTCTCTTTGGTTATTACTAGTCTATTTGAAAAATCGTGATTTTTTTTCAGATCATATATTTCTTATTTGTTCTAATTAATTATACATTACAGTAGAATGCATTTAAGTATTTTGATAGATCATGCATAAATGGAGTATAATCTTTCATTTTTATGATTATACATATTGTAGGATCACATCGGTCATGCAGTCATAATGAGCTAATAATTTCTATTTCACTCTACTATCCTTCCTACTCCCATACCCCTTCCCATTCCTTCACTCCTCTCTATGTAAAATAAAGTAACTCTATTCTTCCCTAGTGCCCCTCCTTATTGTGAATTACCATTGGCATATCAGAGAAAACATTCAGCCTTTGGTTTTTTGGGTTTGGCTTATTTCACTTAGCATGATATTCTCTAACTCCATCTATTTACCAACAGACGTCATGATTTCATTCTTCTTTACAGCTGAGTAATATTTCATCATATGGATATACCATATTTTCTTTATCCATTCATCTGTTGAAGGGCATCTAGGTTGGTTCCATATTTTAACTATTGTGAATTGAACTGCTATAAACATTGATGTTTCTGTGTCACTGTAGTATGTTGATTTTAAGTCCTTTGGGTATAAACCAAGGAGTGGGATAACTGGGTCAAATGGTGGTTCCATTGCAAGTTTCCTGAGGAATCCCCGTACTGATTTCCATAACCATTGCACCATTTTCCATTTTCACCAGTAATGTATGAGTGTATTTTTTCCCCCATATCCTCACCAATATTTATTGTTGCTTGTATTCTTAATAATTGCCATTCTGATAATTTCCATTTATTGATTAGGTTATTTGGCTTTTTGATGTTAAGTTTTTTTAGTTTTTTGTACATCCTAGAGATTAATGCTTTATCTGAGATGCATGTGGTAAGTATTTTCTCCAAATCTTTAGGCTAGCTCTTCACATCATTGATTGTTTCTTTTGCTGAGAAGAAGCTTTTTAGTTTGAGTACATCCCATTTATTGATCCTTGACTTAACTTATTGTACTTTAGGGGCCTTGTTATCATATAATTTTTATTTGACAAATCTGGAGATTATATTGACTTCCTGACCCCAAAGTCCAAGAACTTTCTACAGCCCAAATACCTTGTGCAAACCTCCTCCAATCTGGCTATTATTCTTCTGACTATCTGGAAAATGATTATCTTTAAAAATGACTTTATCTGCTTATGTAAAAATAAAATATCTTTGTTGTAAAAATTGAGAAGAAAGTATAAAAATAAAAATAAAATATTACCTTCACACTGTCATCAGGGATAGCCAGTGATCATTAATCTTGTAGGGATTACTCCCAAAATTTCCATTTCCTCTGTTTTCCAAAATTGGTGAATATTACCAACAAACGTCATGATTTCTTTCTTCTTTACAGCTGAGTAATATTTCATCATATAGATATACCACATTTTCTTTATCCATTCATCTGACTTGCTTAAGCCAAAATTTAGGACTCTGCCATAATCCTGCCATCTTACTCCCCACATCAGCAAGTTATACTCACTGTGCTTAAAAATACTTCAGATGGGCTGAGGTTGTGGCTCAGTGGTACAGTGCTTGCCTGGCATGTGTAAGGCGCTGGGTTCCATCCTCAGCACCACATAAAAATAGGTAAAATAGGGCTGGGTTTTAGCTCAGTGGTAGAGTGCTTGCCTAAGATGTGTGAGGCACTGGGTTCTATTCTCAGCATCACATATAAATAAGTAAAATAAAGGTCCAATAACAACAAAAAAATATTTAAAAAATTAAATAAAGCACAGGTATCATGCTATCCTCTTCCCTCAGTATTCCACGCCACTGGGATTATGGGTGAGCACCACTGCGCTCTGCAGATTCTAATTTTTTGCTTGTTTTTCTTAAAAATATTTTTAGTTTTAGACGGACAAAAGGTTGATTTTTACAAATGAGTTTTTGAACTAACCTTTGTATTGAATTTACTCATAGGATTTAATGCTCTTTCAGCGATTGTTGACTTTTTAAATTTTTAAAATTTGTTCCCAATAGTTGTACATGACAGTAGAATGCATTTACACATTTTGATAGATCACACATAAATGGAGGGTGATTTCTCACTCTTCTGATTGTACGTGCTGTAGGATCACATGGGTCATGCAGTCATACATGTGCATGAGGAGATAGTGTCTGTTTCACTCCACCATCCTTCCTCAGTTACAGGAATTTCCCATCAGTTTAAAAAATCCCATACCTCCTCACCATTGCCGCTCCCCCTCCACCCCGACCCCAGCGACCACCAGAGTGCTTTCTGGCTCTGTGGTGCTGCCTGTCTTCTCTTTCTGTTCACATGCAGTCAGGGGGTGGATGCCTGGCTTCCTTTCCTGGTGTGCTTGTGACAGGCTCCATGTTCTAGCACATACGGGTGATACAGGGTGATTCATCCATGTGATGGTTTAATATTCCTATTTACTTCTGAATATTAAACTATCACATGGTTGAATCACCCTGTTCCTCCAGTACCCAGCTGATGAACTTCTGGGTTGTCCCACTGTGTGCTTCTTATTACTAACATTGCCATGAACATCAGCATGCAGGTCTTGGTTTGGACCTACACCGTCACTGCTTTGGGAAAGACACCTAGAGGTAATGGTCATAGGATAAATTTATGTTTAACTTAAAATAAAAACTGTTTTCTAAAGGATTATGTTGCTGCACATTTCCAATAGCATGCGTAAGAGTCTAATTGCTTTGGTTTGGGAGGTAAACCATTCATTTTCCTTTCATAGATGAGAAAAGTCCAGGTTTAAAGAAGTCAAACAACTTTTCTGGTTTCCTATCCTGCAAGTGGCAAAGAATCAAATCAAATCATACTTGGGTTTTCCTGATTCCAAACTCCAAACTACTATCAATGACAAAATCAGTGTCTTCAAGATAATTGTCAACTGTTTTCTGGATGTCAAAATCAGTATTTCTAATTATGCTTTTTTCCAAATCCTATTTGTATAAAATTGTTAGCAGTCTACACTTTTTTAGTTGGTGGAAGGAAGATGAGGTATTTCAAGGAAAGAGAAAACGAGGAAACATGGATGGAAAAGATCCACCTAATGAAGACAGGTAGAGAGCTCCTCTCCTAAACCACTGGTCTTGGTGGAATCTACCCATCCCTCTGCCTGAATCCTTACATCCCCATCCCCTCCTTTCATCCTGGTAGCTCACATGTTTCTTAAGGCTTAAGTGATGAACAGGAGGTTGGCAGACTAATGGATCAACCACCCGCTTTGATGTGATCATGTTTTAAACGCTCTGGGTTACGTTCTATAACCTAAAATCCAGTGACAAAGTTCTCTGGGCTTTACCTGGTAATATTGCTCCTGGATCAGGTGTCACTCAGTGGCCACTAGCCAAATGCTGTTCCAGCCCAAAGAGCAAGGTGTCCCAGCCACAGGAATGTTCTGGTCCACTCTCTGGATGTTATCACCGTGGCGATGTGCACTTCAGGGATGAGGTTCATAGCTTACTGCCCTTTACTATGGGCAGTAATGTGCAAGGTATTATGGTTTAGATGTGGGGTCCCCAAAAAGCTCACGTGTAAGATAATATAAGGAGGTTTGGAGGAGAAATGATTGAGTCAAAGCCTTAACCTAATCAGTGAACTGATCCCTGGTGGGATTAACTGGGGGGTGGCTGGAAGAAGTGGTTCCTTGGGGTGTAGCTTTGGGGTATATTTTTTGTGTGGAGAATGGAGTCCTCTGCTTCCTGATCATCATGTGAGCTGTTTCCCTCTGCCACGTTCTTCTGCCATGATGTTCTGCCTCACCTCCAGCCCCAAGGAATAGAGCCTGCCTTCAATGAACTAAGATATCTGAAACTGTAAGCCTCCAAATGAACTTTTCCTCCTCTACAATTGCTCTGGGGAAGTCTTTAAGTGATAACAGTGAAAAAAAAAAAAAAAACTGACTAAACCACAAATGTAGCACAATGGATGAGGGAGCTCCTGAGACCGTCCCTTCCAGGATGCCCTCTTCTGCTAGGATTCACCTACTGTGGAGAGAAAAAAACATCCACTAAAGAGGCCCAACAGTACCTCAGCATTCCCAATACTGTCTCACTCTCTCCCCTCTTAGAAGCTACTGGAGGGTTGATATATCAGTTCAGCACACAAGCAAAAGTATTGCTTCACATTTAAATTGAACCATATGAAATCACCACTACTGTGGGCAAAACCAGGAAAGTAGCAGCAATTTCATATGGTTCAGGCTAATAACAGAACTCATCAGCCTGGCCCCCAAGTCACTCTATGTCTGTCACACTCCCGACATTGAAGCCAGACTTAACAGGCAGTTAGTGTAGAAATCAGGGAATCTGGTCAAATTGAGGAATGGAGTCTGGGAAGTTGGAGACGCCCCTGGGAGACTGGAATGGCATTGCCTCCAGAGCCCTCTGATCACCAAGGTTACCTGCTTAACTGCCCCTCCCCAAAAGCTGCAGGCAAGGAGTTACTAATTAATGCCTCCAGGTCCCCCACCTGGATCTCCATGTGGCCCTTCCCCCTGCCATTCGCACCTCACCTTTTGCTGTGTCACCACCGCCATATGGGCAGGAAGGAGAGATAAGGGTCAGAGGAAGAGGCAGAACAAAAGAAGACCCTAACCCTATAAAAGATGGAGGGTGCGCTCACTTCTTGGGGATTCCAGAACATCAGCCAGCCATGGCTCCCCTTCTCCCACTTGGGAGAAGTTTGTATTACTACTTTTAAATAAAGCCTGCTTAACATGCTTGCCTTGGCTGCTTCTCTGGCGTTAACCGGAGGAAGCAGAACTTGTCACTGATATGCAAGGATATCAACATGACTACCCCAGGGGTGTCACAGACTGAAGTGCTATCCTGGAAATTACATCCAGTCTCTGTCCAAAGGAGCAAGCCTTGGGTTCCTCTGGTTACTCTTGCTTCACTCATAGATCTGCTACGTTGTTGAAGGAACAGCCTCATGGGTTTCCACAAGAGTAGACAGTGCTCTACTCTAAGCAGGTCCAGAGGAACTGAATGACAAGGACACCAGGTGGGGAACAGGATGAATTTTCTAACTGTAAAATGGATCATTTACTTCAACTCTGACTCAGCTGGAAAGAGAATTCTCTGCCTATTCATTAAAAATGTAGCTTGCTTTTCTCTGCATTCTTTAAAATTTTGCAAAAATAGCAAAGATGACCTCAAGGAAAATATGTGTCTGTCACAAAGGAACTGAACGGAGACAGAGTGGCTTCTCAAACACCTTCCCCGTCTCTGGTGCTCAGGGAATCACAAAGAAAGCAGACGACGTTGAAGAGTGGTGTGAACTGCCAGGAAGAGCAGAAAGGCATGTGACGATCTGTTTTCAGTTTTTCTGTGGGTTTCCAGACTCCGCTGCCGGGTTGACAGGAAGCCATCAGAGCAGCTCTCCAGCATGACAACCACGGCTTCCTCCGCTTCCTCTGACTCTCCACGAGTAGCTTGTGCTTGATGTTCCTTGGCAAAATTTTAGGGAATATCTTCTTTGCACTCACCTATATTTTATTTGTACTTTGAATGACATTTTTTTTGCATTAAAAACTCTCATTTTGTTTCCAAAAATTTACTTGTGACCCCACTAAGAGGTGGGCAAGAAAAAGATGCTTCCAGTAGAAAAAAATCCCAAAGCAAAAGATCCCAGTACAGTTCTGTCACCCGGCCATAGGTTTTTCCCTTTGTGGGCTTGAGGCTGATGAAAATATTTATGTTAATGGAGACGATACTTCTTTTTTCAATTTTATAATTTGTCCTGATTAGTTATACATGACAGTAGAAGGCATTTATACATTTTGATAGATCGTACATAAATAGAGTGCAATTTCTCCTTTTTCTGATTGAACATGTTGTAGGACCACATGGGTCATGAGGTAATAATGTTTGTTTCACTTGGAGATGATCCTTCTGAATAGAAAAGCTTTTAAACTTGGACCTATCATAAAAACATGATATTTAAAGACTCATTTGTCTCATTCCACCATCTTTCATACCCCACCCCTCCCCGCTCTCATCTCCCTCTACATAATCTAAAGTTCCTCCATTCTTCTCTAATCTCCTTCCCCTTTCATTAGTTTATTCATAATAAATAAAGCAAGAAGTTTTAAGAGATGCGAGTGTAGCTGTTTCACAGGAAGCCTACTGAAGCACTGCGTGTTATTCTGTGATCCTGTGGTCAAAATTTTGTGACCAATTCCTCCATTTTGAAAGAAGCTCTCTGGTCCTCTTTTAGACAGCCCAAGTACCCCTGTCTCCAAAGTTCCCCTCCGTAAGGGACACTTTGTTGACAGAGACACAGGGAGAGAAGCACACTTTGGGAGGGAGGCTATGCAAGGGGACTAGAGTTGTGCTAGCTTAAAAACCCTACCTAGGAACGGCAGGATGCAGGATCCGGAAGACAACAATCAGAGACTCACCTGCACCTACCCATGGGTCAGTTCCACTTCTGAAGCTTAGACTGCTCTCCCCTAAGCCTTGAAAATGCTGACAAATCCAGTGCCTTGATTGACACCACTGCTGCCAGACACCATGCACAAGAACACACACCAAACATGATCTCATAAAGTGAGGAAAATGGATCAACGCAGACACACACACACAAATGTGCTCGAGAACATATTAACGTGTTCCAAGCAGGACCTTCCTCCTACAGTTTGTTAGGAATGGTGACTGATATCAAGGCTCTATTGAGTTTTTTTCTTGTGATGCAATATACATAGCAAGTTGTGGAAATGATACCAAACCAACTCTTCCACCAGGAGAAAGCAGCTTCTTTTCAGGAAAAGAAAAATACTGTTTATGCATATTCTGTTCATGAATATCCTATAATCTGTACGTCACTCTTAAGATGTGGTGAGTCCAGGGCATAGTCACTCTCTGAAATGATAATTGTAGGAAAACGTATTTAAAGTGCGAGCCCAGTTGTCTGCAGGGCACCTGCTCTGAGAGATCATTTTTCCCTGTGGGACTGATGGAACTTATGATGTTTATCAAATTTCCATCAGGAGCCCGGGGGAGTATTCTCAGGGACACGGCTGGTATGTGATGGTGCCTTCCATCCTGTGGAACTATCGACCAGTTTCCAGATGAGGCTATGTCTCCACCCACTCCAGGAAAGTGCTTGCACCTGCAAGTTCATTCTGAAGTGCCCCCTGTTCCCATGGGATGCCCTTTGAACTGCAGGACAGGTGGGTTAAGGCATGCCCGAGCACTGGTGATGGTAGTTAGGGGACAGAGGGGCATTACACTCCCTTCAGCTTGCCTGAGCCACCTCCGTGGAGCTTTGTACTGAAGAAATCTTAAAATCTGCTTCTTGAGAAAAAGGCCCAAGGCGGTAGGTACCATCGGTGAGTTCACCTTACAGGAAGCTGGAGACTCACATTCTGACAGTGGGTCTTTAAGGTTAGCTACTCATTTCCTTCAATTTCCAGCTCACCAAACATCACCAGCTTGATTTTCTTAGAGAGATGGATTCTTGGGAGGTGAGATGCAGACCGTCTGCAGTCAATATTTCCAATGATAAATTGGCAGATAGTCATGTTATCAGATAGGCTTTGTGCATAGTGTGGTACAGATGTCCTGTGCTTGGCCAGAGCTTGGATGGATTAACGTTTTTGAACTTCTGATACTGAAGTCCAGTCCCCAGAGAGGAGGTCACACACTTACATTCCTACAAAGGCAGACCCCTAAGGGAACAGGCGGGCAGGTTGGTGACCACTGCAAGCAGAAATCTCAGGGCAGCCCCTGCTTTGTTTGAGCCCCTGGTGACCATCTGGGAATGTAAGACCACCCATGGTCAGACCCTCTGACTTTCAAGATTTTTGTAGGACTATTCCTGCTGTCTAAACATTGGTACAAGATTCTAAGATAGCTAGTTGTTATAAACACTTGTGCTGGGAAGCGGGACCTGTCCCACAGACCAGGAAGTGATCTGAACCAGCCTCGTCCTAACAGGAAGCAGTCTTGTTTGGAGTCCAGGAAACTTGTCACTTACCACCATTGTGCCTCTAATCTGAAAAGCCAAGTCTCGGGAAGGTAGGGAAATTGTTCCCCGTCTTTCCTCTGACCTGAGGTTTCCAGACCATCTGCAAAGTCTTTGTTGCCACCATAGTCCTTCCTCGATACGTTGCATGGAAGCTTTCGAAAGAAAGGCGTGTGGTCCTGCCACAGGCTCCTTACTGCCTCTTGAAACCTGCAGAGTTTTCCAGTGGTCCTTTCTATCAACTTCCCCATGGCCACGTGTTCTTGCAGATGGGTTCGATCTGGAATAATAGCTAGGCCCTCGCATGGTGCCTGGATGGAGCCTGGCCTCATCTGTCCCTATTTGATGCCAAAATATCATTTCTTTTTACTTCATGTACAATAAAAATATGAAGAAAATCAACTAAATCTGCATGCTGCCAAAATCACAATGATGCCAAAGGAGAGATTCCGACGTGACTCTGAATCCGAGGATGACCCTCAGGGCCGTGGCCTCATTCCAGCCTCCGTAGGGACATTTAGCTCCTGGGTTGCTGATCACGAGACTGGGCTGACAAACTGAGAGAAATAAGCCCCAATCAAGTGGGGGCACTGAGTGTGGGATGAAGGGTGGCGAGCAGGGGAGGGCCCAGAGCCTGTCCCACCTGCTTCTTTTGAGCTGCTGCAGTTGACAAGGAGAGGAGTCACAGAGCGCGTTCCATGCTGCTTTCCTTCCCCTCACTCCTGTCAGAGCCTCCTTCTGTTCTCAGGCAGTGCACGACATGGTCAGGCTCTTTCAACACTTGCTGTAAATTGAAGTCTCTGGAAAAGAACTACTGCCGAGGTATTAGTCATTTTGGTGGTAATTTAGAGAGCTAATCCTGTACTTGAACAGTGTGGCATGGCGAATTACATAATTTAGTGGAATTACTGCCTAACAGTCTTATGTCTGCCACTATTATTCTTAGATGAAAGAGAAAGAGGGAGAAAGAGAGAGAGAGAGAGAGAGAGAGAGAGAGAGAGAGAGAGAGAATGCTCTGGAGTTCTGGAGTGGTTTTCTTATCTGGTTGGAAATCAGACCATGAGGTGACTGTTGTCTCTGGCAGAAAAAGAACAAATAATAAGAGCAATCTTGACTGGATTTGATCAACGGGGAACTGTGTCCTTTCTAGATGGTGTACCCACAGACTGGTACAATAGCAGCGGGCAGCCCCATGTTGGCCCGTGCCACCTGGGTGCTGGCATCAATCTTGTATTGCTCAACCCAGAGACCAGGCTGAGACCCAGAGGTCCACAGCTGCACCTTGGGACCCAGCACGGTGTATCCCGGGAACATTCTCAAGTACACCCAAGAACAAAGCAGCCTATGGAAGGAGAGGATCGCAACAAGGCATTGCAGGGAGCCATGGGAAACACTCTCCATGTGGATCATGACAGCTTCTGGCACTTCACAGAAGAAGATAAACAATCGATCAACAACTACGTGAAAAAGTGTTCAACATCCCTAGCAATTAGAGAAATGCAAATCAAACTGCTCTAAGATTTCATCCCACTCCAGTCAGAATGGCAATTATCAAGAATGTAAGCAATAATAAATGTTGGTGAGGATGTGGGGAAAAGGTACACTCATACATTGTTGGTGGGAATGCAAATTGGTGCAACCATTATGGAAAGCAGTATGGAGATTCCTCAGAAAACTTGGAATGGAACCACCATTTGACTCTGCTATCCCACTCCTTGGTTTATACCAAAGGACTTCAAATCAGCATTCTACAGTGACACAACCACATCAATGTTTATAGCAGCTCAATTCCTAATAGCTAAACTATGGAACCAACCTAGGTATCTTTCAACAGATGAATGGATAAAGAAAATGTAGTATATATACAAAATGGAATATTACCCAGCCTTAAAGAAGAATGAAATTATGGCATTTGCAAGTAAATGGATGGAGCTGGAGAATATCATGCTAAGCAAAATAAGTCAATCACAAAAAACCACAGGCCAAATGTTTTCTCTGGTATGCAGATGCTAATTCACAATAAGAGGGTGACTAGGGAAAAATAGAGGCACTTCGGATTAGGCAGAGGGGGGTGAAGGGAGGGAAGAGAGTATGAATGTAGAAAGATAGTAGAATCAACTGGACATTATTACCCCGTGTATGTATATGATTACACAACTGGTGTGATTGTACATCATGTACAACCAGACGAATGAGAAGTTACACTCTGCTTATGTACGATGTGTCAAAATGCAGTGTACTGTCATGTGTAACTAATTAGAACTAATGGGAGAAAAGACAGCTTCTGCCATCAGTGCCTCTATTTTAAAATACCCGTAGGTCAGGGTGCTTCTCCTGAAGTGCGATACCTATGTCGTAATGGGAATGAGAGCAAGGCCAGGGCGATTTTCTCTTTGCCTTGGTCATGCTGTAGCTGTGTGACTTTGGGCAGAAGACTCAGTCTCTCTGAACTTGTTCATTTGAATTGTGTTGCTTACCTTATCAAAGCCTGTGAGTGTAGAGTCAGTGATGAGACACTGGGGCCACACTCTGCTCTCCATCCTTTCCTTTCCCGCTTCCTCTCAACACTTCTCTCTCTTTCTTCCTGTGTATGGATCAAGGAAACATTTTCATCATTATTGAAAGTGTCGAGGCAGGCACTCCACCAACTGAGCTATATCCCCAGCCCCAACCCAGGGACTCGGGAGGCTGAGGCAGGAGGATCACGAGTTCAAAGCCAGCCTCAGCAACTTAGTGAGGCCCTAAGCAACTCAGTGAGACCCTGTCTCTAAATAAAATACAAAATAGGGCTGGGGATGCGGCTCAGTGGTGAAGTGCCTCTGGGTTCAATCCCCAGGACCAAAAAAAAAAAAAAAAAAAGAAAAAAAAAGTGTCGGACCCTGGGCTCAGCTGCCTGGCCCACCACCCATCCATCATGACACAGAGACACAGATCACTGTCCCTCAGGGGGAGAAACCATGTGCCTGCGTGAGAGGATTCTTTGAAGATTGAGACAGTGGATCAAGGTAAGTGCTGAGAGGAGAGCCAGGTGTTTAGTAAACACCATAAAGCCTCACCTATTTCTATTAAACTCACACGTGCTGCAAGGGAATGCAAAACCTAGCCAAGTGCCAGGAATTGCCATATTTTATATAAACATCCTGCCAGTGCCTAGGTCTAGGAGGGAGCATAAACTTGTCTAGCCAAAAGCGTCTTTCCAATCAGTTATCATGATAGATCCTGATGGAACATTCCAGAAGCTATCTAGTCATCTAACCAATTAATGAATTTGATTTCTAATCAATCACACACATTCTGCCTCTGATGTAAGTTTTACAGTGTTATTTATTTGCTGGGAGTTGGGAAGAGTCACTAACTAGCATCTCTGAACCTAGTTAAAATTCAGATGTGGTATGTGACATCAGAGGTTGACAGTAATATGCAAACAGCATGGCCCACATGCTTCCTAAGTCAATATCCCCTTCCGGTGGAACAAATGTTGATTTCAACACTCTGCAGTCCTTATCTGGATTCTCAATCCTGAAAAAGTCAGAAATCCCTGTTATGTGACTGTCCTATCAAACTGGGGGGACTGGGAAGGGTCCTGAGAATCCTTCTCCTCACACGCGTGTCCACTAGAGTCTGTGGCCAGCCTCTTTCATCCTTTCAGTTGGGGAATAGCTGTAGCTACAGCAGTCAGGGTCCAGCCAGGAAAACAGAAGCCACTCTAATCAAGTCCAATGTGTAGGGGATTTAATTCAGGAGGCTGGTGGCTCCGTGAGGAAGCATCAGGAGACAGGGGCAGCCTGTGATTGGCAGCGGCAGGAAGCCGTGACCTCCACTAGGCTGCAGATCAAGGAGGAAGCAGTGGGTATGATCCAGGGACAGGAGTGGTCACCAAGCTGTGGCTGCAGAAAAACAGGCAACCACGGTTGAGACCCCAGGGGACCTCTTCTTCTTCCCTTCTTACCTCCTGCTTTGGACTGGAGGTCAGGAGCCATGAAGCTCAGTAAATGCAGTCTCAGGGCAGAAGCCTGGTGACGGAGTGTGAAGAGAGGTGGGGAAGGGGATGGGAGTTGGCCAGACAGCCCAGACACGGCACTCAGATCCAGTGCCCACTGCCGGTCACCACTGAAGCCTCGCTTGGGAATGAGAAGCTCAATTCAGTAGACTGGAGTACCCAGAGTAGATGTAGTGCGGGGAAGAATTCAACGTGGCAGCAAGAGCTATTGGAATGCTGTGCCCGATCTCCTAGCTCAGATGTATATTGGTGGCGCATCACTTAAAGTCTACGTTTCTAGCTTCAAGGCTTCAGCCAAAATTCAGGACAACAAAAAAATTCTCAGCCCACGTTTTGCTTCATTATACATGTATGATTAAGATTCTGCAGTTTGCTGGGAGATGCAGGGTGGAGTCCTGGTGGGCATTAATTACTGAAGGTCTAACCATATTCTCTCTGCCTTATTTTTCCTGCAGCCTAATTTCATTGTTTGTCTTTAATCTGTTGTCTCATGAAATCCAGACTCGAAGCAAGGCAGGATGTGGATAAGCTCATAAATGTGGCCACCAAATGCCAGTCATCAATTTTCAGTGCATAAACATAGACTGTCCTCACTGAATGGGAGGAAGCCCTGAAGTGAAATTAGTGTGAGGGATTTGCTCAAGGTCCCTGAGCTAGTGATCGTCACTCCAGATACACACACTTAGTGGCTCCACAGTCTGTGCCGCAAAAGGCACACTGTAAACTCAAGCTAGAAGGAAGAATGAACGTCACACGGCCCTGATGGCGCACCTGCCTCAGTCTGGGTGGTGTGCTGTGGAGCCCTGTCC
Organism: Glaucomys volans; assembly: GCA_020662805.1. Taxonomy (NCBI): domain Eukaryota; kingdom Metazoa; phylum Chordata; class Mammalia; order Rodentia; family Sciuridae; genus Glaucomys; species Glaucomys volans. The sequence continues at coordinate 532,987 of JAJEJO010048708.1, read as the reverse complement.
TCGTGGTGCATTCAAAAGGAGCCTGGGGACCCTGAAAGGTGTGGCTTTTGCTCCAAGGCTGTTTCTTCTGGTGAAAACACCACCAGAGACATTGGCTGTCCTGGAGAGAACGGAGTAGGTGGGAGGCTGATCTGTCCTGTTGCTGGTGACATTCCCTTCATTGACTTGGTTGAAGAGGGTGCACTGTGTATCCCTACTGCAGTGACCATTTCTCCTCCATGTAGCTGACGACCAGTGTGAAGACACTTAGAGCTGAGAGCTTTCCTCGGCCACCTGGCATGAGTGGCCAGCTGTCTCTGACGACACACACAGCAGTCCACAGCATAGCTGTGGAGAGAGGCCCTCCATCGCTCCTTGCCGTGGCTGCCTCTGTGCCTGCCTTCTGCAGCAGGGTAAGTTCCTCCTGCCCACCCAGTCCTCAATATACCTAGGGAGTCTTTCAACACTGGGACCTCGGGTTTGAACATGTTTTGATACAGATCCCTTCTGAGATAAGAACGTAATGGAGCACCACCCTGGTGGAACACACACACACACACACACACACACACACACACACTGGCTACAGTGTGCATATTTCCTGAGTATTGATGGATCTTTGAAGGCCACTCCCACCAAACCCTAAGGTAGCTGGGAACTTTGTACACTGCCGCTTCTGGCTCTAAAATGCAATGATGTTTTTGAAGAAAACATCTGAAGGACACAGCGGTAGACTTAGAAAGTACACGTGTCCGCTGGGCTCGAGTCTCCTCACTCCCAGAGTTCCCTGGAAAGCAGGCTGGCTGGTTTCCTCTGTGAACGTCAGTGCAAGAGTGCTTCCAACCCCAGCCTTAGAGCAGAGTTGCCCTGAACTCTGGGAAAGCTACTGCATCCCCTCCCCATCTCCTGCTGCCCTTTACCTCTGTCCCTGCTCCTTCAACCTTGGGTTCCTGAGGCTTAGACTGTGACCTGGCACACATGGGCTGTGCCAATTCCCTGAGTCACAGTGTAGACCCACAGTGTTCAAGACACACTTTGTCCTCAGGGTGTTTATGGGCGAGGACAGCAGAAGAGATCTTCCATGGCCTCCACAGGGTCTCACCTTTATTGGAAAGGAGGGGAGAGATGGTCAGGCGAGAGCAGACAAGTCACGCTGCTGGCGCTGGGAACAGACCTGATTCCAGCCCCAGCTCTGCCGCAGAGGCCTGCAGTCTTCCCTAACAGCCCTGAGTCTTAACCTGCTGATGCACACCGTGGGACTGTAGTCACCTCACTGCATCGGGTGGTGGCACGGAGCAAGCCCTCCACAGCTGATACCCCAGAACCTCAGTTTTCTGGGCCCGGGCCTCTCTGCTGGACACTGGGTCTAGCAGTGCAGCCAGGGCCCTGTTTGCTCAGGAAGGGTGGCCTTGCTCTGGGCTTCTGGCCCATGTCCCCTTCCACTGCCAGGACCTTCTCTCATTGTCCCAGACTCTAACCCTTCCAATTGAATACTCTAAACTTTGCAAAATGATAGGTAGATGATCTGAGGGAAAAAAATCTAAATCTATGCGCACCAGGGAGGTAGGAAATGAGCTCTGCCTCTCTTGCCGGGTTCAGTCCAGAGCAGTGGAGGTCGGGGTGGAGGCGGTTGTAGCAGAGCAACAGTTGGGAGTGACTCAGCCTCCGGAACCCACCGAGGCAGGAGTGTCCCACTCACCCACTCACCACTCACTCCTTCCTTCTTTCTTCATCATGCAAGTAACTGAAGTAGCAACCCTGGCTTCTTAAACTAAGAAAAATAGCAATTATAAATATATTAACAGCTTCTTTGAGGAGACCCAAGTAGACTTGATACTGTTTGAAGTTCTATGTGTTGAGAAAGTTGCTGGGGTGTATTTCTAGAAGCATCTTATGGGTCCACATTACTATTCTTCGTGTCATTTATTTCTACTCAACTATTCCTCATTGTTTTTTGCCAGCAAAGATAATTTTGAATAATTATCTTATTATGTTCATTATTATGATAGCCTTAATCATTTCAGGATAATGAGCAGATATATTCCACTCACCTGCAGAAATTCCCTGCTTCTCTGACGAGGCAAAAGGATCTTAGAAATGGGCAGACTTCATGAACCTCACACGAGTGAGCATCGTGCACCCTCAGCATGAAGACGAACCCTTGCTCAAGGGTGTGGAGCACACTGCCAGGTGTCCACATCGCCAGACCCAGCATGAGGTAAAGACCTCGTGGCCGTGGGCTTTATCACAACTTAGAAAGTGGAAAAAAGCAATTCAAAATGTACTCTCCCCTCAGTAATAGTTGATCAAAATTTTTTTCAGACCTTCCATCTTGGAATTTGGAACAAGCCATGCTGTCTGAAGAGCTCGTGACCTGTGCGTCCCACAGCACGCTGAGTCCCGAGAGTGCTTGAGGCTGGTGAGGAGGGAGTCACCTGTGTTGGGAGGAGCAGAGCTGGGGCACGAGCAGACCCTGAGGCGGAATCAGCCTCAGCTCTGTGACTGCTCATTCTGTGACATTAAAATAAAGTCTATGTCTTGTCCCATAGACTGGGTGTGATGATCCAACGAGATAGCACAGAATGTTCATGTAAGCCCCACTGTGATGGACCAATCTAATATCTAGGGAGAGTTTCTGAACCCAGAAGGAACACCCTGGGATCACCACATGGTTTATAAGGAATTCCAGACCACATTCTCTGCAAACTCTCACGTGCACATGAGTTTCTCTCCTGGAAAGTGTGCCACGCTGAAACGTTTTCTCCAGATAGTTCAGCGAACCACATTCGCCCACTAGTTTACCTGCCAGTGAGCACTGGTTGCGTTTCCACTATGTGTCCAGTCCCAGGCTGCGCCCTGGGGATTCAGGAAATACAGCAAAGTGCTTGGGCTCCAGGCCCCCAGGATCTGGTGGAGGGGGCAGACTACGGCAGACCAAGGTAACCTGGCTGGACTGGTCAGGGCACAGCCTGAAGGCAGGGTGGGACCCAGGAAGACTTCCCCAGGAAGTGCTTTGGCACTGAGACCCTGCTTGCTGCAAGAAAAAGAGGGTGGACAGGGTGGTCAGCGATGGCTCTCAGGATCTAGTTGCCATCCACAAAAAAGTCCAGTGCACATGGTGTTTGCAGGTGTGCTCTGAGGTTAATTCAGAATCTGCTGGGTGGCATATAATTAAATTCTTGGTTAAAAGTGAAAGATAAGAGTCATGGATCCACATTTTTTACACCAAACATTCCTATTTTGAAGAAGGCTTTAAAAATGCTAAGTGAAATAAGCCATTCCCAAAAAAACCAAAGGCTGAATGTTTTCCCTGATAAGTGGATGATGATATGTAATCGGGTTGGGGGCGTTGGGGATGAGAGAAGAATGGAGGAACTTTAGATTACATAGAGGGAAATGAGAGGGAGGAGGGGGCAGGGGTATGAAAAATGATGGAATGAGACAGACATCATTACCCTATGTACATGTATGACTACACGAATGGTGTGAATCTACATCGTGCACAACCATAGAAATGAAAGGTTGTACCCCATTTGTGTACAATGAGTCAAAATGCAGTCTGTAAAAATAAAATAAATAGATAAACTTAAGAAATGTAGGTGCAATATCAAGAAAAGGGAAAATAGGAGGACTCTTGCTGAGAAATGGAGTTTGGGGAACTTCCTTAGAAAGTTCTAAACTACATTTACAAGCATACTGGCGAATTTGTACGTAACTCAGACATCTTCTGGGGTTTGGCCCATATGAATTTTGTCTTACCAAACAACTTGTTAATTCAAATCACTAGATAGAATGGTAAAAATGAAACTGTCATTAAAATGTTTCCTCTGCGTATACAGATCTAATGTCTATCTGCAATGATTTATGCTGAATGTGAATTTAGTGAGGTCTCACAGAAATTCAAATTCAATGCTACCTTTAATGGTGCTTCTAGGATATCAATTCAGATTAGGCATGGAAGATACTGAATAAAAGAATGGTAGAATATTTTATTGACATCATGACATTAAAAAGAAAAACTGACCCAGAAATATTCAAAGAGAATGACTCCTGAATCACAATAGTCAATGTCCCCCTCCTTCAGGAAGGTATCAGCTGAGGCAGCCAGCTTGGGAAGAAAGAGGGCCAGACTGTCTCCATGTGCACAGCAGCCTCCTCTGTAAAAAGTAGACGTTAAGTCCCCACCACTGCTGTTTTTGGGATATCCATCATGTGTTCTTTTTTAAAAACATTTTTTATTTGTAACTAATTTGCTGCACATGACGGTAGAATGCATTTATACATTGTGAAAGATCATACAGAAATGGAGGGTGAGCGCTCACTTTTGTGATTGTACACATATTGTAGGATCACATGGGTCATGCAGCCATATGTGCTCATGAGGTGGTAACGTCTGTTTCTTAAGACTGGTGCATGTCAAGCTTTGAGAACAGCTCCAGGTGCATAGCGAACGTTCAATCAATCTGAGCAACAACACATTTTGTTACCTTTGGCAGATCTGCTCTGGGCTGCACTTGAGAATCCCTGAATTATTTTCAGTACCTGCTTACTGTTCTACACCCAGAAAAGTGTGCGCATGGACATTGGGAACTGTTCATGGGAATAGTTAAATAAAAGAGAAGGAAGACAGAATGTGCGTCTTCCTACGGAAACAGTATCAGCGTGGTAGGGTTTGCTGAGTCTCCCCAGAGCCAGATCTTGACCATGGGTGATAAGGACTATGGTTTCTAGCTGGGTGTGTGGTTGCCAAGTTAAGAAACCACATCTGCAGCCTTTCTTAGGCTGGGAGCACCATATGGCTCAGTTTGGGGCCAAGGAGAAGCAAGAGGATTGTTCTGAGCAACTTCCAGAAGTGCTCTTAAAAAGGCCCCCCCTCCACGCCTGCTCTCTCCTTCCTACAGAAGGACCAGGTGGAGTGCACTGGGTGAACCAGAGCCAACAGGGAAGAGGCCGCCCACCCTCCTCTGCCTGCTTACTTCAGGTCTTCTTTTGTGTGAATGAGAAATAATTCAGTTTAAATGTGTTATTGAAGCTACAGTTTAATGTGACTTAATTTTTAAAAACTTTGCAACTGAATCTAACCTTCCTAGAACACACCGTCCTTGTAAAAATGTAATAAAACATTCCACTTCCTTCTTGTCTGAGTAAAATCCTTGGGTCTCTGCAGTCCTATACTACTCGGTAAAGAAAGTTTAACCAGTGGATGGAGATACATACATAGAGATGCCAATAAAGACACAGACTCAGATATAGATATGGATATCAATATAGACACAGATACAATTATAGTTATAGATACAGATACAGATATAGACACAGATACAGATACTGATAGAGTTCTATTGCTGAGGATCAATGCAAGACCCTGAGTCCTGTAAGGACATATCACACAGCACATTTTCTTTTTTGGCTTATTTATTCTAGGAGATTATGGGAGTGACGCAGGATCTTTTCTGCAGATAAGTGAACACTGACTTTAAATTTAAATTGTGAGTGTGAAGGAAGGATAATGTTTCAAATAGAGAAATTAGTGAGAAAATAAAAAGCTTTACTGAAAAAATATTGGCGAAATTGATCTCATGAACTCAGTGATTTGGAATTGTCTATTTAACTGCATGAAAATAAAGAGGTAGCTAATGACTCCATCTGTAGTTCATGAACGTTGACTAACATGCTCAAAAGGAAAGAAGATTGGTGCTTGCAGGAGACCCATGGCTTTCCCAAATAGCCAGAGGCGGAGCAAAAGAATTAAGATCAATGAAAAAATAGGGAACAGGGAGGCCTGTGAGTTCTGAATTCTGAATTCTGAGCTGTCTGCTGCGCTGGCTGAGCAGCCTTGTCCTGGCCCAACCGCAGAGGTGGGTGCTCAAGTGCTGGGAAGTGAGCGGAGGCTGTTGTGCCCAGGACCAGTGATCAGAAGTTATGGGGGGAATAATGGGAAGTCCATGGGGCACAGGGACCAGGTGCCCATCATGTGCCCTGCAGCTGGACTACACACAAGACAGGTGGCTTCCTGACTCTGGTCCTCTGGCTCCCTCTTCTCAGTGCACATATTTTAAAAAACTTGCAATTATAAACTCTTTCTCTGCCCCTTTGATGGGCAAATCTTCTCCCAGCCTCTTGCCATTTTTACAATCCAGTTGTACTGGAAGGACTTGGGAACCACCCCTTTGAAATAGTCATCGAGGAAGATAGCATCCCCCAACTCCTGGTGTGAGGACGGGCCAGGAGCTTACCTCTGACAGGTGCCAATGAGCACACGGCCTCACTCCATTGGCCAACCCAGTCCCCAGTGCCCCAAGTATTTATCTACTCATCCAACCCCAAATTAAAAATCTCCCTTTGTTTCCATGGAGTCAGGTTCAAGCTTCCTCCCCTATTGCAATAGCCTTGAATAGACTCGTCTTCTGTTTAACCTGTCCAGGGGATTTTTCTCAGACAGACGAGTAGTGAGGACAGAGGGATGCTAGATCATTGAGGTGAAGATGGGTGAACTGTGCCTCCTGGAGGGCTCAGGTGCTGGCCTGTTCTCTAGCTCCACGTTCCAGGTCTGTGCTCTTGGGCCGTTGGGGTTGCCGGGTTGCTCAGCTGTTTCTGTCCTGCTAAGAGACAGCGCTGTGGGCAGAGAACGCCTTGCCTGCTGACCACTCACCATGAACTGGTCCTCTGACATAAGTGGCCGCGCACCTGTCAGGACGTGATTCAGATGGCCAGAGAAGAACACCTTCCAAAGGGGGAAGTTTTCACTGGCTTTGGAGAACATGCTTTTGCGTTTACAGACTAAATGAACTGAAGTCATTGTGGTCTACAGCCTGGTCTGGATGCTCAGAGGGGTGCAGAGAGTAGTGGTAAAAACAGAGAGCTGGCTGGAATGGTGATCACAGGGGAGAATCTGGTGTGGGTCTCATTGATGACCTCTGTGCTGTCCCTCGGCAAAGGAGCAAAGCATTCCGACTCGATTTATTTCCTGTGTGCACACCTCTGGTGCTTAGCAGAAGTTCACTTAGTTGACCTGCTGATGGATAGCCCTGGTCAGCCTGAACTTTCAGATCACCCTGGAGTCCAAGTTTCTGAAGCTTTGTAATAGAGGGTTACCTAACTAGGCAAAAGGGGTGCCGACTAGCATTGGTGCTCCTGGGTAACACCATGGGACCTGTGTGGCCAAAACTGAGTTACTCTGACAGGCTTCCTTGGAGAACACAGCTCTGCAGGACAGTGCCGAGATCCAGCCTTAGCAGGGGTCGTGGCCCAGCTTGGTGAGGGGAAGGCGTCGGCGACGAGAATAAAGGGACACAGACTCGAAGATCTGAGGCTTAGTTTTAAGTTTACTGCTTCACAGCTAAGTTGTAAGTTCAGTTACCATTTCGCACGTGATCTGTATATATCTATACATTCAGCTTGAGTACATTCTTTTGAGGTTATATAGAAGGGGAGGTGGCAAAGCTCTAAGGGCATGTGATGGACATAAGTATAACCAAAACAAATCAAGTTCTACTTTTCTAAACAAAACATCACTAAACCATTAACTGGCTCTGGTTTTCGTCTAACTAGGAACAATAATTGCCGAGGCGATCCTCATAAATTCTATATAGGTTTAACACGTCATGATTTGAAGTTGTGTCAAGGATAACAAACAGTCATAACCAATTAAGCACACTTGGCATCTCTCTCAAAGACAGCACAGCACCCTTTGATTCATCTATTGTATTTAAAGTGGAACTTCTTTTTGTTAAAAGTTAAATGACACCCAAGACACAGCTTTCCATCAATCTTATATGCAATCCACTGTGGTCCCTGAACTGTGAAAACGGTTTCACTAACAAGGAGGCACATCCTGGTTTGGGCTAAAGCAGGCAGGCAGTCTGGCTGCATTAAGCTAACTGAGAGCAGTGGATAATAACTCTTGTTGATCTGACCCACAACATTTTTTCTGTTTGCTTAAGGTACTATTAATATGAAATCAATTAAGGCTTGAGCAATGTTACTTTTATGTTCCAAATCACTTAATGTCTGATTTTTTACCAAAATCTTTAAATGTAAACATACAATAAGAAATAACACAAAAACAAGATGGAGCATGCCACATCCACATGTCCCAGAAGATTAGACTGTGCAAGAATCTTCATTATTCCCAGTGGAACCGTGTCAAGCACTGAGGGGAATAGTCGTGGGAATGGCAGGACAGGGGCGGCCACCAGCCCTTGCTGGCTGCAGCTGCTGATTGGCAGGTGACTGTGGTTTCCGTGTCACTCAGGGTTCTATCTGGGCGTGGGTAGTTGAGAAAGATCACCCCAGCACTGAAAGGCGAACCCTGAAGCAAGAGGCACTGGGACGTAGGCAGCTTCTTGCCCAGTAGCTTTGCATTGCTTTCTCTTTCCGATGGACAGGGAAGGAAAACATCTCCACAAGTCCAGCTCTGCTTTCTTTTCTCAGCTTGCGGTCTGCAGGCTGAGGGTCTTCTCACTGTTCTTCCCCTTCACAACTCCCTGCAGAAGGACTTTCTACCTTCGCCAACCCTGAATCAAAGGTCATCCCCACACATTCCACAGGTGTGCGGGCAATGTAAGCAACTAAAGTTTCCTGTGCGATGAGAGTGTGGAAGCAGGACCTCTGGTCAGAGGTGCTACATGTGTCCCCAACTCCTTTTGGAACTTTGTCTCTTCAATATGTGTGCTCTGACACAAAGAAAGGCTTGGTGCTCATGAACAAGGCATAGGGAGCCTACTCCATTGCAAAACCAAAGATGAGCCACCCTGGATGTGGCCAGGCATGAAGGTTTTGCACGGGGTTCCAGCTTGGCTTCCCAACACTCAAGCAATGTCAGCAGAAATCAGCTGTGCCTTGTGGCAAAACCCAACCATATTTGTTTCATTGAATGGCTTTGAACACAGTAAAGGAGAGTTCACCTTGCAACATTGATATCATATCCACAATTTTTTTCTCAAATACTAACACATGAAGTAAAATGTAGTCACAGACCAGTGGGACAGTGGCTTCATATAGAAGGACCACACAGCAACATGAGGGGGCGTCATCTGGTATTCATCTCTGTGAGCAGAAAATACACCTGAGGAATCAGAGCGTCAAATGTCTTGCATGCAAATGGGTGAATGTTCATCTATCCAGGAGTAAAAGGATTTGGTGGTCTGTCTTTTCCCACTCATACCTTGCCCCACAGTCTTCAAGAGACCCTTAGTGGCTGATTCCAGTACTTTTCTCAACCTGTCAGTTCTTCCCTAAGTCTAATGATAATTCTTCTATTTCGCCATAAGCATTATTTGAATGCATTTTAATCGGTAAACAAGTAAAACATCTGTCTTTGTTTTCTCAGCCTGCTATAACAAAATGCCCTAGAGGGAATGAATTATGTAATGGAAGCCTATGTTTTAAGTTTCGAAGGCTGGAAATTCAAAATTGAGGTGCCCCACATGAGTGCTCACGTGGCCTTTCCACTGTGCAAGCACAAGATTAGGAGATCACGCTCTCTGGTCTCTACTCACAAGGGCATGACTACATCAGACCAGGCCCCATCCTCGTGGCCCATCTAACCCTAATCATCTCTTAAAGGCCCCACATACAAACACAATCACCCTGCAGGTTAGAACTTCGACATATGAATTTTAGGGGGACACAAGCATTCAGTCTATAGCATCATTTTTTTTTCATGTTCTGATTACCTGTATTTTTTTATTAAAATCTTAGTGGTGGAAGATACATCATAATTTTCTGCTTGATTTAATAATTCCAAAATTCTAAATATTTTCAAAGACTTACTTTATATTCCTTTAAAATTTGATGATTCTTGGCCATTTTTAACATGTGATGCTGCACACCATAATCAACACATAAATATTCAAAAACATCTGTATGTGTAATGCCTATCTAGAACCTGAGAAACATAACGAATTTTTATTCATATTTTATTGTTTATATTGAATTAAACCCCAGAGGAATATGAGAAGGAAATTTAAAAACTAAACATTTGAAAATACTTAAAGAAAATGTCAAATTTTTTTTAACTTCAGAGTAGGGAAAGCTTCTTAAGCAAAACCAAAAACCCAAATAATACTGGCAATGTTATATTAGATTTCACGAAAAACTTAAAATTTATTGCATGGCCAAAAAAAGTAGCAATAAAGTAAAATGACACAAAATAATAAACTATTATTATAACATATATCATAGACAATGTGATGAGATTCACAAATAAGCAAAAAAATAAAAACAACCCAAAGGAAAAAATGGGCAAAATATGTGAAGAGACATTTTTAAATAAACAAAAAAGAAATTCAACCTTGCTTATTTACAAAAATATAATAAAAACTAAAGAGACTGTGTTAGTCAGTTTTTTATCACTGTGACCAAAATAACTGACAACAGCAACTCAGAAGGGAAAAGTTTATTTTGGCTCATGGTTTCAGAGGTCTCAATCCGTGGTCAGCTGACACCATTGCTCTGGGCCTGAGGTAAGGTAGAACAATATGGTGGAAGGGCATGGCTGAGAAAAGCTGTTCAACTTGTAGTTAATGGGAAGCAGAGGGAAACGAAGGGGCAGAGAGAAGAAAAACCCTTCCAGGGCATGGCCTCAGTGATCTACTCTCTACAACTAGATCCTACTTCCCAGTGGTCCCTTCAGCTGCTAATGGACTAATGCACTGATGAGGTCATAGTCCCCATGATGCAGTCACTTCCCCACACTCCACCTCTGAACACATGAAGCCCCCGTTTGGGGGACTTCCCAGTTCCAAACCATAACAGACATTTTCAATTATTCGAATGTGGAAATTACTTCAAAGTTTGATAAATATTGACAGTGTGGAGAAATTCATTCTTAAATGTTACTGATGGGACTATTCATTAATATCACATCATTGAAGACTGATATGGCAATGCTAAAATTTAGAAAGCACATATCCTTTGTTTTGTGATTCTCTTATGGGATGGTTATCTCATGGCCAGATTTTCACTTAGGGGAAAGGATCCGTGCCCAAGGATATACATTGGAAGGCTCTTTGGAATGTCATATCCATCCATGCCTACCTGGGCTACACGCATTGTGCTTATTAATGAAATACCATATAATTTCATAATAAATAAAGGAGACTTACTGTTTTCTGATGTTTCGATGCATATTAATAGATTTTGCTTGAATTACTCATCATATGCATGCATCACAGTAAGAACATCTGTGATGTTAACTAACCTGATGATATTGGGGGGATTCTCCATCAGACGAGGCATCCATTAGAAACATCTTGCACCCATCATTTCCAATTAAGCGTGCCTCTGAACTGGGACTGCTATTGTCCTTCATTAGTGCTTGTTTATTTCCTCTTAGTCCAGGTGTGATACGTGATGCATTATTGAATGGATGGAAGATATGCAGTCATCACTGTTGAGGGCCTATTTTGTATCCTTTTTTCGGGGTCTTTCATAAAATTCCACATTTGCTGAGAATCCGCTAAATGCCAGCCTTTGCTAGACATATAACACTACATTTAAAATTATAAAACTGAGAGACATACAAAAATTCAATTGGCAGTATTTCCTCAATTTGGACAAAAAGTTCTCCAATAATTAGGCAGTAAACAGGATTTCCTTGAGGAAATAATTTCACACACATCCATTTCTAAAACTGGAAATAACAGTGCAAAAATAATTTTAATAACTAGGTCTGGGGATGTAGCTCAGAAACAGAGCCCTTGCCAGCAAGCATGAGCCCCTGGGTTCCATCCCCAGCACTGCAAATGATAATAATGATTTTAATAAGTATGACAATAATAGTTTTAATAATATAATAATTACTATTTCGATAATTCAAGTAGTAATTTATCTAATGCCATAATAATTGTAAAGAGTTGCAAGTCGTGGGAAAAAAAAAGAGTACTGAGTTTTGCTTTAGAGGTAATTATTTGCTTAAATTATTTTTCCAAGGTTTAGATGGACTCTATGTTTTACTTCTTTTTCTTTCAATTTTTTTCTTTTCGTTCTTTTTTTGTGTGTGTGTGTGGAAAGAGCAGCTAAGTACAACTAGGTCAGGATGGTTAAGAAGAAAATCATTTTTAGACACTTAGCCATCAAATTTGTTGAAAGCGAGTTCTTGCTATTCAAAAAAAAATGTGTAATACTGCAATTTTTTGAAATACAAGGTATTTATCCTTTATTTCTTGGAATAAAAATCCATGTGAGGAAAAGTCCTCCTGCCCTTTCCTGCTCCACTCATCTGCTTTTAGTGTGAAATGTCTATTATATTAATGTGGATCCCTATAAAAGTAGAGACATGCTTCAATTATTCATTGAAAAGTAATTTATAAAAACAAGATTTCATCAATATTTATTGTAAGCTGCATTATTACCCCAATATTTTCATAAAAAGTTAAATTTCGAAAAAGAATCGAGGATAGAAAGGCATTTATAAAAAACAACTAAATTATCAACCTGGAAGACTCCAGATCATGTAGTTCTTTGTGGGTGTGCCCTCGGAGATGTGAACAGCTAGATACATTTTTTCAATAAAAAAATGTAATTAGGAAGCATCGCAGAATCATTATCTCTTTGAGCTGACTGGAAGCAGTTCTTTGCTCATTTTCTCTCCTGCACTCCTGGATATTAACCTTCAGAATATTTCCCAGCAGACCAGAGTCATTACTTTCATAGAAAAGGCCAATTCAGCTTAGCTGTGTGGCTCTGTTCTATATTTATCTCCCAGTAAATGAAGCTCTGGGTGGAGCGGAATGTTTAAAGGTCTATCAGGCGCGGTGGAGTGTGGTTAGGTGCAGGCTGTCTGGCAGGATTACAAGACCATGATGCTTTCAGGAAAAGCCAGATGACAGGAAAACCCAGAGCTGCAGACAGAGGACTCACAGATGGGGCAGTGAAGGAGAAATTAAGGTAAAGTTGGATTGAGGCCATCAGATCATGAGCCTTTAGACTGCTGAATAGGCCAATGGCATCAGCTTCTGTTTTTAAAATGTAACTGAAAGCACTATGAGACTCCAGGTAAGAGTGAATAAGTTAGCGTTCATCATGACAAACCATTCCTGCTGTGTGTGGCTTGCTTGTTGCCATCAGTTGTTTCCACCCTATCCTGACACAGATGTTGAAACATTCATCATTATTGTCAGTAAACAGATCCAGTGCTGTCCTGGTGAAGTTTGGTTTCCTACCCTGGGTTCTTCAGTATTCTAGCAAGAGTACGAGCCATGCATGCACAGCCTGGGACCAACCAAACTCAAGACTGTGTGGGTGGCATCTCCTTGCAGATGTGCTTGGCGTCCAAACACCAGACCAGCCCTGCTCTGAGGACCATCTTGCTCTAACCAATGGTGTGCTTACCTGTGTATCAACACTCTCCCTGGGTGCTGATTCTCCACACAGCTCACACCACCATCCTACAGCTCCTGGCCACAGGTCCTGGGTGGGCCAAAGCCATTTCACACCAGGGACTCCAGGTCACAGAACTCCCAAAAAAATTCAGGGGATAAAATGCTGGGGAGGTCACAACTAACTGATTCTGCCTTGGCAGGACTATAAGTTCACAAAGTACTCTTGAGCTGAATGAAAGCAGTGGCTACAGAGAGGGATTTACAACATGGGAAGAGGACATTATATGTTATGGGCTTGAAATGATCGTCCCTTAATTTAAAAAAAATCCCAAATAGAAGTTAAGCTGTGGAGGCCTGGCCTCAGGTTCCACTCACTGCTGTTGCATCTGCCCCTCGTAGAGGACAGGTCACCACTTCACATCAGACCAGCAGGAGCCTTGGAACCTCACTAGCCAGGTGATCCAAGGACATGGAAATTCTCCATGCAACCCATCCCATGTGGTCAGTTCAGTGGTGGCCTTCAGAGGACACATCCAATCCGGAGACAGCAGAGACTGGAGCGATGCTGCCGCCAGGAGCCACGGGAAGCGGGGAGAGGCAGCACGAGTCTTCCCAGAGCCTTCGCAGGAGCTCAGCCCTGCTGACACCTTGATGTCAGACTTTTATGAACTCAGGGCCAACAGTTATCTATTGTTTAAGCCACAGATATCATGGCCATCTGTTGTGGCAGATGTAGGAAACATGAATATTCCAAATCAAGCAAGTTATCACCAGGTGGGTGGGAAGAGCTAGAGGAAAGGGGGTGAGAGACTGAAGATTAGGACAAGACAGGACAGACCACATAATGACACATATGGTCTCCTGCAAGTCCTCTGGTGCAGAGCATGAAACACCGTTCCATGTGGACATGGGACTGGATCAAGCTTGACCAATCAAAGACTTGCCACAGATCCCAAAGTCAATGACCCATTTCTAAGGAGGGTGCAGTCCAGGTCCGCATTGGAGATGGAAAAGTCTCCCTAAACGCACGTGTTCCCCGCCCACTCCTCCCAGAATGAAAGTTTCACCTGGTGATACTCCACAGGGCAGAGTATACCTGCTCTCCCTCTGCCTTGACCTTCCCTGGTGCCTTCCGGCTTCATAAGAGCAATGAGCATGTCCCTGACGGCGTCGATGATGAGAATGGCAGGCAGTGATGCTGCACTAGCTGTGTTGGAGGATGGTCCTAAGTAGTTAAAATCCTTTTGATCTCACACGTGCACGGGAATCCTCTGAAACACACCGTCACCATCTCCATCCTGCAGATCAGGAGGCTAAACCCTGGAGTGACTCACTCCAAGGCACGTTTTGCCAGGAAGCAGCAGGAACCTGGTCTCATGACACAGCTACACCCATAGACGGATACTCCTATGAGTTGTTTTGTGTCCCTAAAAAAGGTAGTTTGAAGGCCTCACTCCCAGGACCTGTAAATGTGTCCTTGTTTGGAAATAGGGTCTCGGTAGGATCATTAAGTTCAGATGAGGTCATTAGGTTGGACCTGATCCAACATGACAGGTGTCTCTTTCAGCAGGGGAGATTAGGACATGAAGACACACACAGAGGACAGGGTCAAGTGGACACAGAGCAAAGATGCCTGTGTGCAATTGAGGCAGCGACAAGAGATCCTGTCGCACACCACGCATCACCCGTGCCTGCCAGCCGCTGGCGTAGGCAGGAAGGACCCTGCACAAGAGGCTCTGGAGGGACTGAGGCCCTGCCAGAGCCTTGGTTCTGGACTGCTGGCCTCCTGAACTGTGACAGTAAGTCTATCATTGGAAGCTACTGAGTTGACGGTACTTTGTCACAGATGCTCAAGAGGACAATCAGAAACCCTGTCCAGTGGATCTCCAGAAACTACTTAATTTTCTTTCCTGTTTTTGTTTAGATTTTTTTATCATAAAAATATGATATTCAGAAAATAATGGACATCCAAGTAATGAAGCAAGTAATCGCCACTCAGTTTCAAAAATACAAAAGTTCCCAGCACCATGGAAACCAGGAGCCTCCTATGTAGACAAAACTCTGCTGCGTTCCATGGCGGTCACTCCCCTGCCTTTCCTTTGCCTCTGTAGGCACCTGTGGCTTTCCTGACTTGTACCTTGGAGCGTGGAGTCTTGCACCTGGCTTCCAGCCCTTGCCAGTAAGTTCCTGAGGCCTTGCAGCCTGGCACGGAGCTTCTGGTGGTTCCCACTTGCTCCTTCCAGGGAGTGCCCAGCTGCCACGGGCTCTCTTCCTTTCCATAACATTTCTGAATTATCTTGGCAATTTCCAGTTAGAGACATTTGTTGAGATCTCTATTCCATTTCATTAAATCTAGGATGATAATGAGGAAAGCTGATCTCTTTTCAGTACTGAGTGTCCTAACACGTGAACATGGGCCTCTCCCCCTTGTTCACTGCTTAATTCCCTCCAAACACATTCCACAGGTTCCTGGGGAGAATTACTGTGCACATGTCAATAGAATATTTTTTGTTTTAATTTCTTTTTTAAAAATTTTTAAATTTGTTCTAATTAGTTGTGCATGACAACAGAATTCATTTATACATTTTGATAGATCATACATAAATGGAACATAAGTTCTCATTTTTCTGATTGTCTGTGTTGTAGGATCACATCAGTCATGTGCACATGAGGTGTTAATGTCTGTTTCACTCTGCTATCCTTCCTACCCCATGTCCCCTTCCCTCCTTTCACTACCCTCTACCTAATCTAAAGTAACTCAGTTCTTCCCTAGTGACCCACCTCCACTTATTGTGAATTAGCATCCGCGTATCAGAGAAAACATTAGGCCTTTGCTTTTGGGGGGTTTGGCTTATTTTGCTTAGCATGCATGATATTCTCTAACTACTCCCATTTTGTTGACCAGAAAATGCTATAATTTCATTCTTCCTTAAAGCTGAGTAGTATTCCATCGTGTGTGTGTGTGTGTTTGTGTGTGTGTGTGCATCACATCTGTTCATCTGTTGAAGGACACCAGCGATCCCACTCCTTGGTTTATACTCAAAGGACTTAAAATCAACATCCTACAGTGATGCAGCCACATCAGTGTTAGCTCACAGTAGCTAAACTATGGAACCAACCTAGAATTTTTATACCACTTTAATTTTATGTTCTCTAATTTTTGTTATTGACTTTGTACCCATCCAACATGTTAAGCACACTTATTAACTCTAATAATGTGACTATGGATTCTGTAATATTTCTCATTTATATTACCTAACATTATGTACTTTTATTATTTGTTTTAAAATATCATGCATTTCGGAGCCGCCGACCTGGGTCTGCGCCAGCCAACGGGCTGCCTCTGCCCAGAAGCATTGATTATTCCCAACCTGGAGGTAGTGGGACAGCACCTTTCTCGGGTCACCGCTTGATCAAGCACCCCTCAAGCAACAGAGGGGAAGATACATGAGCACCATGAGAAAACACGGGAAGAAAGTGTCCCAATTAAACGTAGATGATATATCAAGAGAACCCAAAGACAGCATGGTAGAAGGAATGACAGAAAAGGAGTTCAGAATGTTTATAATTAAAGTGATCCGAGAAGAGAATGATGTGACGAGAGAGCAGATTCAGGCTATGAATAATCAGCTAACAGAGCAATTGCAGGAAGCAAAAAATTACTTCAATAAAGAGATAGAAAGTCCGAGAAAAAAACAAACAGAAATTATTGAAGGAAACAAGGAAATGAAGGAAACTATCAACCAAGTTAAAAACTCAATAGAAGGCATGATTAACAGAATAGATCACTTGGAAGACAGAACCTCAGACAATGAAGACAAAATATTTAATCTTGAAAACAAAGTCGAACAAACAGAGAAGATGGTTAGGAATCATGAACGAACCCTCCAAGAAATATGGGACATCATGAAAAGACCAAATCTAAGAGTAATCGGGATTGAGGAAGGCGCAGAGATACAAACCAAGGGTATGAATAACCTATTCAAGGAAATATTATCAGAAAATTTCCCTAATATGATGAATGAGTTGGAAAATCAATTACAAGAAGCTTACAGGACACCAAATGCACAGAATTTCAACAGATCCACACCAAGGCACATTATAATGAAAATGCCTAACATACAAAACAAAGATAGAATTTTAAAGGCGGCGAGAGAAAAGAATCAGATTACCTACAGGGGGAAACCGATACGAATATCAGCAGATTTCTCAGTCCAGACCCTAAAAGCAAGAAGGGCCTGGAACAACATATTTCAAGCTCTGAAAGAAAACGGATGCCAACCAAGAATCTTATACCCAGCAAAACTTACCTTCAGATTTGATGATGAAATAAAATCCTTCCATGATAAACAAAAGCTTAAAGAATTCACAAAGAGAAAGCCTGCCCTACAGAACATTCTCAACAAAATATTCGAAGAGGAAGAAATGAAAAATAACAATCTCATTCATCACGGGGAGGAACTACCCTAAAGAAAGAGTCCATCAAAGGAGAAATAAAGTTAAGCTAAAAACCCCAAAAAAGCTAAAATGACAGGAAATACAAGTCATATCTCAATAATAACTCTGAATGTAAATGGCCTAAACTCATCAATCAAAAGACATAGACTGGCAGACTGGATTAAAAAGAAAGACCCAAC
>JAJEJO010048708.1:492037-510046 GCA_020662805.1 Glaucomys volans | reverse complement strand
TTATGCTAAGTGAGATCAGCCAATCCCAAAAATCCAAAAGCCGAATGGTCTCTCTGATATATGAATGATGATGCATAATGTGGGGGGGAAAGATGGCAAGAATGGAGGAAAGATAGCTAGCATAGAGGGAAGGGAGGGGTGGGGGTGGGTGGGGGGTAAAATTAATAACAGAATGTGTGACATATACCATTGCCCTGTGTACATGCATGAACGCACAGATGGTGTGACTCTACTTTGTGTACAACCAGTGAAACAATAGCTGTACTCCATTTGTGTTCAATAAAAAAGAAAAAAAAAATAAATAAAATATCATGCATTATTTCCCTCTCTGCATAGGCCAGGACCTCTAGTACAAAGTATATAGCAAAACATATGAAAATACATTATGATCAATATTTATATATGCTTAGGATTTTCTTTTTGTACCAGAGATTGAACCCAGTGGCACTTAACCACTGAGCCACATCCCCACCCCCTTTTTATTCTTAATTTTGAGAAAGGGTCTTGCTAAGTTACTGGGGGTCTTGCTAAGTTGCTGAGGCTGGCTTTAAGCTTGCAACCTATGCTTAGGATTTTTAAAGTCCTGTTTTTAAAAATATGACTGTTTATTGTTATAGGTCTACATAAAAAACAAAAAGTTTGAAAACTATATGTATGCTATAAGCACTCCCTTTTTCAATTTTGGGGGAAAGTTTATAAAATTGGTGCTATTTCTTCCTTGAACATTTGATGGAATTTGCTGACAATGCCGTTTGGGCCTGGGACTTTATTTGTGTGTTTTGATCGTTTCTGTCTTTCATGGATGTGTCTATTTTGTCCGAATTTTAAATTTAATAAAGCTGTTGATATTATCCTCCCATGATCTTGTCAAGTGCCTGTCTATCCACAGTGAATAGCTCTTTTCATTTCTGATTCTGGGGTCTGAGTAATCTGGGCCTCCTCTCCCTTCTCTCTGTTTCCTCACTTTTTCTACAGTTCTGCTTAGGGTTTATCAATTTCGCAGTCCTTCTCAGGAAGCAGCTTTTGCCTTTGTTGATGATGGCTGTTGGCCGTAGTTTCTATCTCAGCCATTTCTGGTTTTCTCTGCTCTTTCTTCTTGTAACTTTGGGTTATTTGGCAGGTCTTTGCAGCATATTGAGATGTGGGCTCAGGTCAGGTGTTCATTGCACATTTCCTCTTCTGTGAGTGCGATACAAAGCTACCTAAGTTACACAGGTAGGTGAAATAATGCAGTTGACATTTTGAAAATGTTTCTCTGGCCAAGATCAAAAGAGATGATATCATAATTAACATATTGTATAGACATTCAATTTTATTTTCTAAGAAGTAGATGAACAGTTCAAAGTAGTTCCAAATGTCCTTTATAATTATAGAACAGTTGAGATGATAAGTATGAAAGGAAAGTATATGGAAAATGAAGTGTTTTATGGGAATTAGGGCGCTAAAGTAACGACATCCGTTCCCTGGGCGTTGAACCAGGTGGGAGATGGGACCTCAGGAAATGAGACCAGGGCCTTAAGGACAGAGACTCCTAGGGCACGGGCACTGGCTTCACCATCCAAGTTCATGGCCATACGGCTCCTGAAGGAAGCCAGGGCAGCCCCTGGGCCTCGGTGTGATAAGGAGCTTGCCTTGCTGGGCACTTCTCTGGGGGGACTTGGTGGAAAGCAATGAGAAGAACACATGGTCTTTCACCATTGGTCAAACATGAGGCTGTTTGACTGACTTGATGGCATCCAGAACAAACAAAAAGCAAAGATCCTACAGTTGATCTTTTTTAGAGACCAAATTCATTGTTTGAACTCATATAAAATGCCAACCTCAAAAATATTTCAAATTGCACAAATGAAGTACCAGTATCTGGGAAAGACAGAAAACCTCTACCAAATCCATCAAAGAATTTTGCTCACACAAAGTGTCATTGTTGCACAAACGTGGCCACTGGTTTCTGGACTCTGTTCCGTGGGCCCTTGGACACTCAGAGGGACTTCTAATCATGGAGCACTGGAAGTGGAAACCGCCATAACCAAGTTGAAGACACCAGTGACCAAAGCTGAGCACATGTTCCCGTGCAGCAGAGAGAAAACAGGGGTTAAGGAGGTTCACCCTGGGCAGTGCCTGGAACAGTAAATACAGACGGTGACAGGGGAGCAGGGCATTCTTGAACCCAGGCACAGGCCCAGTTTAGATGGAAGTTATGTCCAGCTGGGAGTATACCGAGAGCATGGAGGGCTGTGGAAGGTGCCCCCTGGCTTGGATTCTGTCCTGACAGGAGCGTGCAAGGAGCTGGCAAGCTCCACACTGACACCTCTGTCTGCTTCAGTGGACACCTGTCCTGCTCGTACCAGTTAATGGAGAAGTCAGAAATCCGCAGAAGCCCTCTCATCTCCTGGCATGTTATAATATCTCCCCCAAAACATTTTAAATAAGATCATCCTGGGAAGTGTATGGAGAATCCTCTGAAGAGGAAAATAAGAAAAAATTGTGACAGTGATTCTGATTACAACATGTCGAGACTGAAGGAAAGAATGAACATGAGAAAAACGAGCTACAGTGGAGAAGATGGTGAGGAGTCTGCAGATGGTGGAGTGAAGATGGAGCAGATGGTGGCCATGACCAGAAAGTGAACAGGGTTGCAGATGCAGATCCCCAAAAGAAATGCAAGGCCAAGACTGAAGAGCAACCCAGTTGACCTACATGAATCTTGGCCTCCCTGGCTTGGAGCTGCCCAGTTCCTCTGAGAAGCTTGCCTCCATTTTCCAAGGCGCAGGACACCTTTCCAAAGTCCTAAGAGTGGTACCCATGCCGTGCCTGAGACTTCACCACACTAACCGTGGTTTCATTCAGCTGTCAATAAACTTTGCACAAACACATATGTGAGAATAGCAAAGCCTCCACAAAATAGATTTCTAATATAAACAAAAGAGTATTTGCATATTTTATCCATTGGTTTCAATTTTAACAAATATTCCACGTTGGTTCAGCATCCCTGGAATGAAATAGGCACTATCATACCATAATGGTGGGAATGTAAATCAACACAAATGTGTACACACAGAATTCATTGGCGTGCACTCTACGTGGGTATGTATATATTCTGTGCTGGAGGAGGCATGGCAGGGGGTGGGGGGAATATTTCAGGTGCATTGTAGCCCCTGGCTATTTAGAAATGTAGACTTTTGCTCCTGATAGGGAAGGAAAGGGTGTTACAAGACCTTTTTGAAAGCTTTAAGCATAATTAAAAGAGCACATATAATGAAAATGTAAAGAAGAAAACAGAGAACAGCCAGGCCTTGATGCAAAAGGCCACTGATGCTTTTCCAGTGAACTTGATGTTCTAAACGAAGGTGAGGCTGAGCTCCCCCTCAGGGAGCAGGGCCACACATGAGAGCCTGAGGCCCCCAGCCTCATCATGGGCCAATATGACAGTAGAGAGCAGGAGCTAATGCTAACAGAGAGCTATGGGTGCTCCTGAGAGCTGCAAAAGCCTCCACCACTGGCAGGGACCTTTGGAGACAAAATCAAATTATCATTGGAGGAGGAGGTCCCCAATCAGTCCCAAAGAAAATGCACCAAAAAATAAATGCATTACAGACAAATGCAAAAGAAAAGAAAGTCCAGAAGTCAGCAAAAATCCACCACCAATCAATAAATCTCACCTTCTATCTGTGTCCCCACATGGCGACAGGGAGCAGGGGTCTCCCTGGGGCCTCTCTTGTAAGGACAGAAAACCCACTGTGAGACTCTGCCATCATAAACTAATTACCTCCCCATGACCTATTTCCTAGTAACATCACATTGAGACCTGGGATTTCAACATGAGAGTCCGGGAGGGCATAGCCTTCAGCCCATAACAGAAGATACTGTGGAGACACCACCAACTTGCTTAGTTTCATAAGGAGTCAGAGTTTTGGCCAAAACAACCAGATGGAGCTAACTTTTACTGAGACAAACTCAATCTTTTCACAGAAGGACTGTTGGGTTTGAGATGCCCAGCAGACCCCGAGGCTAAGACACAAGTCAGAAGTCGAATCCACAAGTACCAAGTTCAGAAGGAAAAAGGAGGCAAGAGATAAAATTTTCAGGATTATCAGATATAATTAGAATTGAATGAGACCACACAAAGAGCAGATATTTATGGAAAACAAATCATTAATAAGCAACAATAGGTGTTGGCATAGATGTGGGGGAAAGGCACACTCATCCATTGCTGGTGGAGCTGCAAACTGGTGCAGCCACTCTGGAGAGCAGGGTGGAGACTCCTCATAACTTGGAATGGACCAACCTTTTGACCCAGTTATACCATTCTTCAGTTTATAACCAAAGGACTTAAAATCAGCACACTATAGCCACATTCATGTTTATAGCAGCTCAATTCACAATAGCTAGATTGTGGAACCAACCAAGATGCCCATCAATAGATGAATGGATAAAGAAACTGTGGTATATATACACAATGGAATATTATTCAGCCACAAAGAAGAATAAAATTTTATGACCTTTGGGTATAAACCAAGGCGTGGGATAGCTGGATCAAATGGTGGGTCCATTCCAAGCTTTTTGAGGAATCTCCATACTGCTTTCCAGAGTGGCTGCACCAATTTGCAACTCCACCATCAATGTATGAGTGTGCCTTTTCCCCCACATCCATGCCAACACTTATTATTGTTTGTATTCCTGATAATAGCCATTCTAATTGGAGTTAGATGAAATCTTAGGGTGGTTTTAATTTGCATTTCTCTAATTACTAGAGATGATGAGCACTTTTTCATATATTTGTTGATCACCTGTATATCATCTTCTGTGAAGTGTCTGCCCAGTTCCTTAGCCCATTTATTGATTGGTTCTTTGTATTTGTTTTGTAAAGTTTTGTAAGTTCTTTGTAAATTTTGGAGATCACTACTCTGCAAAGTATAGGGATGCAGCCACATCTATGTTCATAGCTGCTCAATTCACAATAGCTAGATTGTGGAACCAATCTAGATGCCCTTCAATTGAAGAATGGATAAAGAAACTGTGGTATATATACACAATGTAATATTACTCAGCCATAAAGAAGAATGAAACTATGGCATTTGCTGGTAAATGGGTGGAGTTGGAGAATATCATGCTAAGTGAAATAAGCCAAGCCCCCAAAAACCAAAGGCCAAATGTTTTCTCTGATGAGTGGATGCTGATACATAATGGGGGTAGGGAGGGGTTATGGGAGAGATAAGAAAAGAATGGAGGAAGTATGAATGGTGTAGAGGAAAATGGAATGGAAGGGAGTGGGGGAAGGAAAGATAGTAGACTGAGACAGACAGTATCACCCTATGTATTAGTAAGATTATATGAATTGTGTGAATCTACATTGTGAAAAAAAGATACATTCCCAGCTGTATAATTATATCAAAATGGGTTCTACTGTCATGTATAATTGAAAAGAACCCATAAAAAATTTAAAAAATAAAATATAAAAGAATAAAAAAAAGAAGAAGAAGAAAATTATGGCATTTGCAGGTAGAGGGATAGAACTGGAGAATATCATGCTAAGTGAAATAAGCCAATCCCCAAAATCCAAAGGCCAAATGTTTTCTCTGATAAGTGGATGATGATACATTAACAGGGTGGGAGGTGGGGATTAAGAAAAGAATGGAGGAACTTAGGATTGTGTAGAGGGAAATGCGGGGGGAGGGGGCAGGTGTATGAAAGATGGTGGGATGAGGCAGACATCATGACCCTATGTACGTGTATGATTACGTGAATGGTGTGAATCTACATTGTGCACAACCACAGAAACGAAAAGTTGTACCCCATTTGTGTGCGATGAGTCAAAATGCAGTCTGTAAAAGTAAGATTTAAAAATATATAAACAATGGTCGAGATATGTTTTGTTTATGGAGAGGAAACCATTATGACAAATCTGCAGCTTCTTTTCAAACTTACCATCCAAACTCCCTCAGAGTCTCAAGAGGCTGAGCTCTGACTCTGAGAAGCTCCTCACCCATGTGAAGAGGTTGGTTCTTCACAGAACAACTGCTCCAATGCGGCCTGGGGAGAGGAGCGTCCTTGGAACCATTATCTGGCAGTTCCGTGAGGGAACCGCTTCAGATGGGACTTTTCAGATCAGGATTCTTTAGATCTCCTTGGATCAGGATCTTTCCCCTTTGAGTGTCTGGGTCACGATTTCTTCTACACATGTCTTTGCCCTCAGACCAGTTTTTCTGAGCCCAGAACTGATGTTATTCTGCCTCAGTTTCCTAGCAGAACATGAATATGGTCCAGAGAAGAAAGGAATTCCTCCCCCGGGGGTCTCCCTCCTAAGGCAGGGAGCCTCTGCCTCTCCGCTCCTCCCAGAGGCCTCCTCTAGCCATTGTAGGCCAGAACAGGTGACAACCTGGGCCTCAGCCAACCTCCGGAGCATGGCCAAGGCCACCAAGGGCTCTCAGGTGTGGGGTTTGAAATGACCAGATCCTGGACTGGGTTCCATTGGCCTGTCCTGGCCAAGGGGAGCCACTGAGTGGAAGCTGGCTTATGCTGAGGGGAGTGAAGAGGGCAATGGGCACAGAATAGGCCAGCGAATGCCCCACCAACACAGCAGAGGAGGACACAGAGAGTAGAGACGCTTATGGAGAAAAACAACGAAGAGAAATGGATCCTCTAAAGGACAACACAACCTGCAAAGTCACAATCATGAAAAATGAGCACTGTGGGCAGGAATGGGCAAATACACCAGGGAGTGGGAAGAGCAGGAGCAGACCACGCACAGAGGAGGGGTCAGCCCGTGGCAAAGGCAGCGCTGGAAACAAGCAGACAAAAGAAGTGGGTCAGTCAATGCCCAGCAGCACGTGGTCAGCCACCCATTCAGGGAAAAATAACCTTAGAGCTTCAGCTCATCAGAGGCACAAAAGTAAACTCCAAATATAGAAAAAGAGCTCATAGAAAACATGTGTCCTTTCAAACCGAAATGAGGAAGAGAGCTCTTGTAATTTCTTGGTGAGGACAAGCAAGTCACAAAGCCCTGTGTCTGCAAAGGAGAGTCTGGAAGGTTTAAGATGTGGCAGCTGGAACGTTTGGATGGCCGGAGACGGTGATCCACATTTCGCAAGCAACCTCAGAGGCCATTCTGCGCCTGTGCGGGAGATAAGTCACTAGTATCTCACCAACATCTGCCACACAGGAGGGACCCCGGCATGCTTTGAGTCCAAGGCTTTGGAGCTAAGGGAGTACCTTCATGGTGGCCTTTCTGGGGGGCTCAGGAAAAGGCCTTGAGCTGGCAGGAGCACCCGGAGCCCACTGAGGATGACTGACATTGGAGAATGTCTGACCACCTCTTGGTCTCAGAGGGGACCCCTGGCAGAAGTCAAGCTGAAGGCCCAGGCCAGGTCGGGACAGAACACCCCTGACACCATCTCCTGGCTTGCCCCCTCCCCTGCCTGCTCTGTCCTTTGCTTCCTAACAAGGCAGGACTGGAATCCTGAGGCATGCAGGGTCCTCCTGGGACCTTCTGCTTCCTTTCCTATCTTGCTGCCTCTAGATAAAGTCCTTCCAAAGGGGTGTCCCCTGGTCAGCCTTCCAGACAACACATGCCCTGTTCAGAAGCCCAGAGCATCCTGATCCCTCGCTGAGATGGTGGCGGTGTGCTGAGATGGTGGGCAGGGTCACCCAGAAAACCGGACCCACAACAGTGACTCAAACCAGGAGTAGAAGAGGACGGGAATCTGGGCAGAGAAGTACCTCGCAGAGATGGAGGGACGTGGCTGTGTGAGTGGGTGTGTGCTGACCCGAACATTTCAGAACTGATGCAGAAAAAGGGCGCCATGTTCTAACATGCTGTACTGTTGCTTGTCTGTTTCAGTTAGGACTCTGCTGCTTCCACAAGGAAGTCAAATCTTTGCCAAGGCTTTAGCTTAGTGGTTAAGGTGTCTGAATTAACAAGCAAATGTACTTTCAGACATGCAAGGAAAAAATCAGAAATTCTTTTCTCACTCCATAAGTAAAGCTGAGATTTGGAAAAATCTAAATTAAATTTAAATTTTATTTGGCTCTGGAGCTCAAGCCCACTGTCTTCTGGAGAGAAAGGGCAGTTTTCTGCGTCTGCAGATACATGCAAAGATATGACGGGAACCCACCTGACCCTGCTGCTAGGGCACATGGGGGAGGATGCCTCCAGAGTCCTGGGGCTTCTGGGACCTAAATGTCCATTGAAGGATGAATGGATGAAGAGTGTGAAGAAGCACAGAGTAGAACAGTGGTTCCCAGAACTTCAGAGCAGGGAATGAGGAGGGGCTGGTCAAAGGCTCTGTGTTGGTCAGCTCATCATCACTGTGATTAAAAAACCTGACAAGAACAACTAAGAGGAGGAAAAGTTCATTTTGAGCTCATAGTTTCAGAGGTTCAGTCCATGGTCAGCCAACACCATTGCTCTGGGTCTGAAATGAGGCAGAACATCATGGCGGAAGGACATGGCAGAGGAATGCTCTCAGCTCATGGCAGCTGGGAAGCAGAGGGAGGGCACGTGCAAGGAGCAGGGGCAAGATGGAATCCCCAAAGGCAAGTCCATGTAGACCTACCTCCCCCATCACACTCCAGTTACCCCTAGGAGTCCATTGAAATCATTAATCCAGCAAATGGATTAATCCACTGATTAGGTTCCAGTTCTCATAAACTGATCATCTTGCCTCTGGACATTCCTGAATTGTCTCATACATGAGTTTTTCAGGGGGCACTATATACTCAAACCAAACTGATATGAATCCTTAGAAAGAATGAGGAATTATTTCCTTTAAGATCTATTGCAATGTGTCAAGTATAGAAAATAACAATATGCTGCATTTCAAATTGTGAAGAGAGTAAACTTCACATATTCTCATTCCCAAAATGAAGTATTTGAGGTAATAGATATTTTAATTAGATTGATTTAATTATTTACTATTGTATTCATAAATCAAAATATCACTTTGTACCTCATACATATATACAACATTACAACTTACTATTAAAATTTTTAAAAGAATTAAATATGAAGAAGTTTATAACTGGAAATTTGATTATTACTTGATAATTGATAGTATAAGGAGTTGCTGCTAATATTTTAGCACACCAACAACATTGTACTTATGTTAAAATTATAAGGCCATATGTTTTAGAAATGCAGTCAGATATATATAAATGATATGCAAACAAAACATGTTCTGTACATCCAGTGGAATATTACGTTTCTCCAAAGGAGGAAGTTCCGCCACATTGGCAGCATGGACTTGCCGTGAGGGCTTCGTTCTAGGTGAAATAAGCCAGTTGCAGAAGGTAAATTCTACACAAATGTGCTTCTGTGGAGGATCTAAACCACTCCAACTCCCAAGTCAGAGCAGTGCGGTGGTTGCCAGGGTCTGGATGAAGGGACAATGCAGCGTCGTAGCCATGTGGGCATAGAGTTTCAGATTTGCAAGATGAGCTAAGGTCTACAGGTTTGCTCTACTGATAGTTGACAATACCGCACTTAAAAATCTTTTAAGAGGGCTGATTTCATGTTTTTTTTAGTGTTTTTACCATGAGAAAATAAAAATTTAAAACAGGACACATTTTTCCTGCAATAGTTATTGATCCCTTCTGTATTTTGGACTGGAAGTGAGTCACCCCACAGACCCGTGTGTGGTTCCAGTGGACAATCCAGCGTTACGAGCTACAGCGGCCGCTCTCTTCCAGAGGCAGGTTTAGACTCTGAGCCCTCCAGGGCCAGGTACGTCTTGTCCTACACTCCTCCCTTCCTGCTGCCACACTGCTGGGAATGGAGCACCTGTTGAGCGAGTGGGTGAGGGGGTAGATAATCAAACAGAGCACCATGGGACTCCCGTCAGTCCTCTCCCCTGAGGTCTCCACCCCTCATGCTGCAATGGCATGTCTTGTGTCACCTGACTTCAGGCAGGAAGACTAAACCCTCACTTCAGCCTGTGCAGAACAGGATCGCCCCCCACGTAGCATCAGAGACATTTCGATAGTGGTAAGTCCTCTGGGTGAAGCAGTCTGCTGCTTGCTGTTATGAGCCAGGAAAGCTGTCCTTTCCTGCCTGCTTATTGTAATCCAGGGATTGTGCTAAGCTCAAGAATTGTGCAAAGATGGTGGAGATGACTCCTTGGAACACCCTCTGAGGTAGACGCCTTTGTCCATTTTGTACAAGAGCCAGCCGAGGCCGAGTGATGTTAAGTGACTTACCCTGCACAAAAGATGATAAGCTGCGTGGTATGGAGGGGCAGGGAAGGCTGCGATCTGAACCCAGCAATGTCCCCCTTCAGAGATGGGTGTCTTAAGTGACTGCACCAGACACTAAACACATGTGCACACAGTACTGTGTGATGATGGCTGTGTTAATTAATTCCACTGAAGTATTCATTTCACAATATATACACACATCACATCCCACACCACACACTTGAATACATACAATTCTTCTTTGTCAATCATTCCACATCAAAGCTGGAAAATTAAAAACACCAAATCAAATCAGAATAAAAGTTTATTTAGAATACGTTGAAGTCATTTTAGATTGATAAAGTAACAAATTAATTAAAGCAAAGTAAAGAAAACTTCAAGTCCACATTGAGAAACTCTATGGTGTGACAATTTGGGGGTGCACTATGGAGGAAAGTACAACCTCCTTACACTGAATTCATTAAAGGCTCTTCTTTAAAATCTGAACTCTGAGAAATTACAGGTGCAATTAGTCGTGCAGATCTTGAGAAAAAGTCATCTGTGCTGAGACACAAGTTCCAAGTCCTTCAGATTCCTAGTCGCCCCTTCTTCCTCTTACTCACATTGGCCTTGGAGAAAACCACACTCCACAGGTGGTGGTGTCTCACTTGGGGGTGCACTGGGAGCTAGGACAACTCGATCCAGGGAGGCGTCCCCCGTGGAAGCAACTCTTACTGATGGGACACAGAAGACAAGAGATGGACACACAGATGCCCTCCCTTTTCTCTTCATAGTGGCCACTGCTTGTGCCTCTGGAAAGTCCAGGTGCTGGGCGAGCACCCCCTGCTCTTGGTCCCTTTGCAGCTGATGGCAAAGTGGAAACCCTGCAGTTATGGGATCCATCTTCACAGCTCCCCAGGTCTCTCCTACCTCTTCCCTGCACCCTCACGGCCCTGCTCCTGCACCTCCCTCACACGTTAGTGCATGAATCTCGATTTCAGGTTCTGTCATTCTGCAGGAGCCTGACTGAGCCGCCCTGCATACCAAAGTGTCATACGAGAAGTGTGACAGAGCATGAAGAAGAGTTTCTGCAGGATGAACTGGACGTTGACTGACAGATTCTGCAAGACTTGCATTAGACTCTGAACTTGAACTTTGGGGAAATCCTGGAACTGCTGAGACTGTGGAGACTCTTGGAAATGGACCTAATGCATTTTGCATTGTGAGATGGACATGAGTTTTGAGGGACCAGGGATAGAATGTTATGGTTTAGATATGAGGTGTCCCCCAAAAGCTCATGTGTGAGACAGTACGAGAGAGTTTAAGAGGCAAAATGATTGTGCTATGAAAGATTTAACCTAATCAGTGCATGAGTCCCCTTGAATGAATTAACTGGGTGGTCACTGTAGGCAGGTAGGGTGTAGCTGGGGGAGGAGGGTCTCTGGGGGTATACCTTTGGGTGAGCTGAGCTTAGTCTCTCTGCTTCCTGATAATGTCCTGAACTGCTTTCCTCCAACACACCCTTCTGCCTTGATGTTCTGCCTCACCTCAGGCCCCAAGGAATAGAGTAGGCCATCCATGGACTGAGACTTCTGAAACCAAGAGTCCCCAAATAAACTTTTCCTCCTCTATGCAGTTCGTGTCAGGTCTTTTGGTCGCAGCAGCAAAAATGCTGACTAAAACAGCCATCTCTGGCTTAATTTTTTATACAACTCGTGGCCCAGAGGAATCGTATGTTAAGGTGAGTGCAGAATTGTATGTTACTTCCAGACCGTTGCGTGCAATCACAGTTATAAAAGTATGACATAGACAGATACCTGAGGTTGTACATGCTGGTGCACACCTGTAATTCCCATGACTCAGGAATAAGGTAGGAGAATCACAAGTTTGAAGCCAGCCTGGACAACTTAGCAACATCTTGTCAAAATAAAAAGGGTGGGGGTGTATCTCAGAGGCAGAGCCCTGGGTTCAATCCCCAATACCAAAAATAAACAAATAAGAGGAGCCAATTTATTCAAGACTCTGGTGCCAGTTTAGGTACACAAGTGTAGTGATCTAAAGAAGACTGCCCGTGGGATTTCCTTGCCTGGGTGAACTGTCCATCACAGTGGAGACCTCCAGGAAGCATAGAACCCAGCAAGATGATCACTGCCAGCCCTGAATTCAGTGCACTGAGTCCATCAGCACAGGGTGGGCATGGTGAATCAGCCAGATTTGTGATCCAAACCATGAGACATTCCACAGTTGGTTGGAAAATGTGAGGGGCTTTGTCTTTCCCAGCAAAAGAGACGTAGGAAGCTGCTGTCTTCAGGAGACAGTGGCTGACTTTACAGATCTGTAAAGAGCTCTTTTAGAAAAGAGAAAGGCTGTTGTGTGGGTCAAGATTATTCTCAACAGAGTGTGGACTAGCCGTGAGTTGCAGTCTCGAGTAAACTAGCTCTTACCTCTCAGATACGTGGAAATGTGGCCTTGAGATCAGTCAGGAGGCTGAGAATCGCTTCCCCCAAATCAAGAGAGAGACTTTAACCTCTTCCTTATGACACTTCAGCTTCTATTATTTATCTATTGCGCCCATTGCAATCTGAGAGAAATAAAAGCAAAACCAGACATCAGCTCTTCCTGAGTTAGAAACAAACAACAAGGAAAACAAAACAAAACAAAACAAACATCAAAGGAAAGAAAATCTCCCATGCAGCTGATTCATTGCATACATGGTGTGGGGTCTGGCGGTGACCCCACCACAAAACGGTTCAGCCGTCACATTTTCTGCTGAAAGGCAGTGAGTCCTGGTGTATCTGTCCGTCCTCTTTCCAATCAAGGGCATCCTGTGTAGGATCCTATGCTGCACTCGTTGTTGAAAGGGGACAGTTGTCCTTCCAGATGTGTCCATGAAGAAGGTAAGTGGGAGGAGATTTTCTCTAAAGTAACTAAAAGAGAAGCAAGAAGGATCTAGAAGACTTTACACAGTATTTACAGTGGTCTCTGAGCTAAGTTCATCTCTTTAAAATGCTTCACCTTATTTCCCAAGTGCTCTTGCGTTGCCGTGTCACTGAAGTTGAGGAACTCGAAGGTCACAGGTGATATGAGGATTTTGGAAAAAAGCTTTCCTTTGAAAAACAAGTTTATATATATATATAATTTATATATATATTCAAGTTTATATATATACAAACTTGAAATATTTATTAAAGTTCATATATATAAACTTGTTTTTATACTTACAGAGTCACATAGACAAATTGCCAATCAAAAAGGGAATAGGAATGAGAGTCTCAAATAAACCAGGGAATCTCACAAAATAGATTCAGACAAGTTTGATAACTACATATCACCTTCATGCTGAGCTGTCCAAGTCAGTAGATAAAGCTGGGAACTAGTTCACTGTATATCAGTACATGAAGGTGGAACTGGTTTAGTCCTTACCATTACACAAAGCTGGAAGCGGATCCAGTATAGAGCAGTCCCCATAAAGTTGGGGACCAGTTCAGCTTATCTTTCAGAGACTGAATGAGAAGAAGCAGAGTGTCACAAGACAGGAGGAGGCTGGAGGCAGGCTGGCACAGCCGCAGTGGGCATGCCCGAGGCTCCCTCCTGCTGTGGAGGCACTCTTCCCAAGGGCAAACTCCTGCCTGAGGATTGTCTCATGGACACTGCAGAAAGTGTACCTCCTACTCCTGTCCACACATGAGGATGCTTTCAGCCAAGTACAACACATGTAAGAAAAGTGCACAGACCACAAATGTGCAGCGTAATAACTCAAGGAAAAGCACACATGTCTAAGTAGCCACCAACCCACCAAGAAATCAAGCCTCACCACCACATCAGAAGTTGCCATTGGGGTGCAGCGTGACCATCATTACCCGTTCTCCCAAAGGTCCCACGATCCTGAATTTACTTCTCTGTTGAATGCGGTGGTGCTGAATTTATTTTTATTGCTCATTACCCTGTCATTGTAATTATTACCACAACTTATTTACCCATCCTAATCTTGATAGCGATTTGTGATTATAGATGTTCAGATATATATCAAGTCCATTTATTTTGACTCTATTTTATTGGTTTGTGTTTTTACCATTCCACAAATACCACAGTTTATAATGGTGGTATTTTGTTTTGCTCCCACTTTATTTTTTTCTGAGTTATCTTGTCCTTACATGGTCCTTTGATCAATCTATACCTTCACAAAACTGGATGGCAAACTTAAGAGAAAGCTTTAGAGACTTTATTTGAAATGCGTCTGTCTCCAGAACGCTGTGAGCCAGTGGAGGATCGAGATCAGTTTTGTTTACCTGTCACTGTGTAAGAACATCAGCACAAGATTCAGAAACTTGAATAGCACACTCTTGTCATCTCTCCTGAATTTGTGGGTGAACTGGACTCAGTTGGTTGGTTGTCTTTGGGAGTCAGGGTCTCTCTTGTCAAGAAAGCCAGATGTTGGCTGGGTCAGGGGTCACCGACTGATGGCTCAACTGGGCCCTGTCATTCATCTGTCTGGCCCATCAGCTGCTTCCCCTGGCATGGTTTGAGCTGGCTGGGCATTCCTCATGCTCTCTGAGTGGCCTCTCCTAGTGCCTCCTGGAGCTTCCTTGCAGCACAGCAAATGGGCTCCAAAGGGCACGTGCCCATGTGGATGCCCCCAGAGACCATGGGGAGGCCGCAGGCTTTGAGGACCCCACCTTGGAATTCACAAAGCATCACCTTGGCTGCCCTGCAGTGGCCGAGCGAGTCACAGGATATCAGATCCAACAGATTGGGGCTGGACTTCCTCTCCAGGGGGATGATGAAGACAGGGCCGCCATCTGTCATCTACTCACAGAAGTTAGTTTCAGGTCCCCTTCTCTTGAATCTGGGTTGTCCCTGATATTTAGCAAATTCTAAGCTGTGTTGTCACTTCTCTTTTCTCTATGCCTGTGGTTACTCATCTCAAAATTTCCTAGGAATTGGCCAATCCAGTCCTTCATGGCAACCCAGCTCCTCAGAGCAATGAGAGCAGTAGGGAGAACTGTGAGCAGTAGTTCATGTGCATAGTGTTTCTTTTATTGTGTGTGGGGGGAGGTTACCAGGATTGAACTCAGGGGCACTTGACCACTGAGCCACATCCCCAGCCCTATTTGTATTTATTTAGAGACAGGGTCTCACTGAGTTGCCTGGTGTCTCGCTTTTGCTGAGGCTGGCTTTGAACTCATGATCCTCCTGCCTTTGAAGGCATTTTTTTTTCATTATTCCATCTGTTTTAGTGATGTTCTAAAGATCAAGTTCACAGCATTTAATCTGAACAGATCTATTTCAAAACTTTTGTCAAAAGTAAGCAGATGATTCAAGGCTGTTGTTGGAAAAGGTGGGAACTTTGGACAGATTTCCAGCCTGAGATCTGGAATTCTTCCATTTTGCATTATTTTCATGTCAGTCACGATTTTTCCAGAATAGGTAGTACCCAGATTACAGCAAAACATCCTGGTTCTACTTTCTCTAAGGTGTAGGTCACTTGAGGAACCTTCACCCCACATATGAAACATAGTGTGAGTTCAGGTACAATGATTCTCTGACATCATCTCCCTAACCCTGACCTCAAGGGTCAGAGAAGAGGGCAAGAAAGGCTAGAGGGAAAACCTCTCAAGCAGACAGTTGAAAATATCACATATGACAATTCTGACCACATTGTTTTTCTAATTGCCTTGGAGTGGAAATGCCTCTGAAGTCCCAGCAGTGCTGAAGGAGGAGCCGTAGCTGGAAGCATCTTGCCTAAGAGCCCTCGAGAGGATCGACGGCAGAGCTGTTGGTGATGGAGGGAAAGGTACTGATACTCACATGAGGCTTGAGCTCAGAAACAATGCCATGGACGGAGGCCGCTGGTCACCCACAGCTAGCGTGGATCCTCTTAGAAGCAGCTCCCTCAGGCCAGGCCAACTCTTCAGGCAGCTATTCCTGTGCCAACATTTCCAATGTTATTCCATAAAAGCCCTGAGCTCACCTGGCACCATGGACGTCAGGATCCACTAGGAGTGTGCAACAGCTGGCCTCACAGGTAGCCCTGCCCCTGGTGGCACTGAGCCCAGAGCTCAGAGCAGGCCATCAAGGGAGAGGACAGGCAAGGGTGCACCAAACCCTGGAGACATGCCTTCCTCCCACACCCATGTGCCAAGGACAGAAATTGAGCCCTCATCTCATACCAAATGCAAAGATCAATGCAAAATGAACGAGTCTTAATCGGAACTGGAAATCCACCAAAAGAAATGGGGAAAGCGCCAGGACGTTGGTCTGGGTAACAGTGAGTTGTGTTTTTGTTGTTGTTGTTTTAATGAACCCCAAACCACAG
This sequence comes from Glaucomys volans, assembly GCA_020662805.1. Classification (NCBI taxonomy): domain Eukaryota; kingdom Metazoa; phylum Chordata; class Mammalia; order Rodentia; family Sciuridae; genus Glaucomys; species Glaucomys volans. Next base: position 493,563 of record JAJEJO010048708.1, on the reverse strand, counting down.
GCAGAAACAGACAAATAAGAGTATCTCAAATGAAATAGCTTCCACGCTGCAGAGGGAGCAACCATCAGAGTGAAGAGAAAGAGAGCAGGAGAAGAAACTTTCAAACCGTACAGCTGCTACGGAGTAACAGCAAAAATACCTAAGGGTTCTGATCACTCCAAAGAATGCAACTGACAGCCGATGAAGAGGTAGGGAAGGGTTTCCTACAAGAGACCCACCAGTGGTCAGCAGTGTGGAAAACACGTTTAACGTCGCTCATTATCAGAGAAATGCATGTGAAAGCCACAGGTTCCTTACACCTGCTAGAATTATCAGGGAGATGAAAGATCATTAGCGTGGGTGCAAATCGGGAGGAAAGGCAGCCCTGGCACACTGTTGGGGAAAATGTAAATCAGCACATCCTGTAAACAAGCACGGAGTTTCCTCAGCAAAATAACAATAAAACCACCCAAATGCTCCAGCAATCCAACCAGTGGGCATGAATCAAAAGGAAATGAGAACAGTGAGCTCCAAGGACCTGCACGTCCAGGTTCATCTCAGTTGTTCCCAACTGCCAGGATGCGGAGTCCAATGTGCCCATCACCAGGTGACTGGAGTCAGAGAATGCAGGACGCACACACGGTGGAACAACATGCAGCCTTAAAAGGAAAGCAAGCCTGTCACTGGTGACAATGTGGATGAACCTGGAAGACATCCTGTAAAGGAATAAGCCAGGCACAGGAAAAAAAAAAAAAGTGCTGCACAGCAGCATAATCTCCCTTCATATGTGGAATCTTAAAAAGTTGAATTCACAGAGTGAAGAGTAGACTGGCCTCACCAGGGCCTGAGTGGAGATCTTCACAATATTTTTGTTGCTGAAGTAAGTTCAACATTATTTTGTTCCCAGCCTGCAGCTGCCCATTGCTCTAACTCACCGCAGAATTCACAGTGCCCAGAGCAGGACACTGTGGGTTAGGACGGTAAGCCCCATCACCTGCGAGAAGCAAGAGCTCAGATTTGCCTCCTTTTAAGTTTCTTCTCTAGTCATGAAAAAGCCGACAGGGGACACTATTTAGATATTCATGAAGAAATGAAGACTGTGTTGGAAATACAGAGAAGATAGCCTGTGAACAAACATACTTTAAAAAATATGTAAATAAATTTTGCTGAGTAGCAACATACAGTGAGGGGAATCTAAATGAGCTTGATGAGACACTAGCCACATTAGCATTCCAGGAAGACACGCCAGCTTTCTTTACGCACCTACTAGCAATTGTCAAATTTTTCAGTACTTCAAAATGAAAAATATTGTTTTCAAGAAATTAATACACATCTCATGTCATATTGTTGAGAATAGAGAATTCTATCTGTCTGTGTATCTATCCATCCATCCATCCATCTACCCTTCTGCCTGCCTATCCATCCATCCAACCTTCTGCCTACTATCCATCCATCCACCCTTCTGCCTGCCATCCATCCATCCACCCTTCTGCCTGCCATCCATCCATCCACCCTTCTGCCTACGTATCCATGCATCCACCTTCTGC